>JAWRVZ010000235.1:0-170000 GCA_037043235.1 Rhodeus uyekii
GATGATTCTGTTGTTGGTTCAGGTTGTGCTGTGCTGAAAGTTGTGCTCTCCGTTGTTGTGGTTGTTGATGCTTCTGTTGTTGGTTCAGGTTGTGTAGTGCTTTCAGCTGTGCTGACAGTTGTGCTCTCAGTTGATGTGGCTGTTGATGATTCTGTTGTTGGTTCAGGTTGTGTAGTGCTTTCAGCTGTGCTGACAGTTGTGCTCTCAGTTGTTGTGGCTGTTGTTGATTCGATTGTTGTTTCAGGTTGTGTAGTGCTTTCAGCTGTGCTGACAGTTGTGCTCTCAGTTGTTGTGGCTGTTGTTGATTCGATTGTTGTTTCAGGTTGTGTAGTGCTTTCAGCTGTGCTGACAGTTGTGCTCTCAGTTGTTGTGGCTGTTGACGATTCTGTTGTTGGTTCAGGTTGTGTAGTGCTTTCAGCTGTGCTGACAGTTGTGCTCTCAGTTGTTGTGGCTGTTGACGATTCTGCTGTTGGTTCAGGTTTTGTAGTGCTTTCAGCTGTGCTGACAGTAGTGCTTTCAGCTGTGCTGACAGTTGTGCTCTCAGTTGAAGTGGCTGTTGACGATACTGTTGTTGGTTGTGCTGTTGTAGTCGTTTCAACTGTACTAGCTGTTATGCTCTCAATTGTAGCTTGTGTTGTTGTTTCCTGTTGTGTAGTGCTTTCAGTTGTGCTCTCAGTTGTTGTGGCTGTTGATGATTCTGTTGTTGGTTCAGGTTGTGTAGTGCTTTCAGCTGTGCTGACAGTTGTGCTCTCAGTTGTTGTGGCTATTGATGATTCTGTTGTGAACTGTGCTGTTGTAGTTGTTTCAGCTTCACTAAATGTTGTGCTCTCAGTTGTTGTGGCTGTTGTTGATTCGATTGTTGTTTCAGGTTGTGTAGTGCTTTCAGCTGTGCTGACAGTTGTGCTCTCAGTTGTTGTGGCTGTTGATGATTCTGTTGTTGGTTCAGGTTGTGCTGTGCTGAAAGTTGTGCTCTCCGTTGTTGTGGTTGTTGATGCTTCTGTTGTTGGTTCAGGTTGTGTAGTGCTTTCAGATGTGCTGACAGTTGTGCTCTCAGTTGATGTGGCTGTTGATGATTCTGTTGTTGGTTCAGGTTGTGTAGTGCTTTCAGCTGTGCTGACAGTTGTGCTCTCAGTTGTTGTGGCTGTTGTTGATTCGATTGTTGTTTCAGGTTGTGTAGTGCTTTCAGCTGTGCTGACAGTTGTGCTCTCAGTTGTTGTGGCTGTTGACGATTCTGCTGTTGGTTCAGGTTTTGTAGTGCTTTCAGCTGTGCTGACAGTTGTGCTCTCAGTTGAAGTGGCTGTTGACGATACTGTTGTTGGTTGTGCTGTTGTAGTCGTTTCAACTGTACTAGCTGTTATGCTCTCAATTGTAGCTTGTGTTGTTGTTTCCTGTTGTGTAGTGCTTTCAGTTGTGCTCTCAGTTGTTGTGGCTGTTGATGATTCTGTTGTTGGTTCAGGTTGTGTAGTGCTTTCAGCTGTGCTGACAGTTGTGCTCTCAGTTGTTGTGGCTATTGATGATTCTGTTGTGAACTGTGCTGTTGTAGTTGTTTCAGCTTCACTAAATGTTGTGCTCTCAGTTGTTGTGGCTGTTGATGATTCTGTTGTTGGTTCAGGTTGTGCTGTGCTGAAAGTTGTGCTCTCCGTTGTTGTGGTTGTTGATGCTTCTGTTGTTGGTTCAGGTTGTGTAGTGCTTTCAGCTGTGCTGACAGTTGTGCTCTCAGTTGATGTGGCTGTTGATGATTCTGTTGTTGGTTCAGGTTGTGTAGTGCTTTCAGCTGTGCTGACAGTTGTGCTCTCAGTTGTTGTGGCTGTTGTTGATTCGATTGTTGTTTCAGGTTGTGTAGTGCTTTCAGCTGTGCTGACAGTTGTGCTCTCAGTTGTTGTGGCTGTTGTTGATTCGATTGTTGTTTCAGGTTGTGTAGTGCTTTCAGCTGTGCTGACAGTTGTGCTCTCAGTTGTTGTGGCTGTTGACGATTCTGTTGTTGGTTCAGGTTGTGTAGTGCTTTCAGCTGTGCTGACAGTTGTGCTCTCAGTTGTTGTGCTGTTGATGCTCAGGTTTTGTACAGCTCTCAGTTGTTGTGGCTGTTGATGATTCTGCTGTTGGTTCAGGTTTTGTAGTGCTTTCAGCTGTGCTGACAGTTGTGCTCTCAGTTGAAGTGGCTGTTGACGATACTGTTGTTGGTTGTGCTGTTGTAGTCGTTTCAACTGTACTAGCTGTTATGCTCTCAATTGTAGCTTGTGTTGTTGTTTCCTGTTGTGTAGTGCTTTCAGTTGTGCTCACAGTTGTTGTGGCTGTTGATGATTCTGTTGTTGGTTCAGGTTGTGTAGTGCTTTCAGCTGTGCTGACAGTTGTGCTCTCAGTTGTTGTGGCTGTTGATGATTCTGTTGTTGTTTCAGGTTGTGTAGTGCTTTCAGTTGTGCTCTCAGTTGTTGTGGCTTTTGATGATTCTGTTGGTAGTTCAGGATGTGTAGTGCTTTCAGCTGTGCCGACAGTTGTGCTCTCAGTTGTTGTGGCTGTTGATGATTCTGTTGTGAACTGTGCTGTTGTAGTTGTTTCAGCTTCACTAAATGTTGTGCTCGATTGTTGTTTTAGTTGTTGTGGAGGTTGTTGATTCGATTGTTGTTTCAGGTTGTGTAGTGCTTTCAGCTGTGCTGACAGTTGTGCTCTCAGTTGTTGTGGCTGTTGATGATTCTGTTGTTGGTTCAGGTTGTGCTGTACTGACAGTTGTGCTCTCCGTTGTTGTGGCTGTTGATGCTTCTGTTGTTGGTTCAGGTTGTGTAGTGCTTTCAGCTGTGCTGACAGTTGTGCTCTCAGTTGATGTGGCTGTTGACGATTCTGTTGTGGGTTGTGCAGTTGTAGTGGTTTCAGCTTCACTAAATGTTGTGCTCTCAGTTGTTGTGGCTGTTGTTGAATCGATTGTTGGTTCAGGTTGTGTAGTGCTTTCAGCTGTGCTGACAGTTGTGCTCTCAGTTGTTGTTGCTGTTGATGATTCTGTTGTTGGTTCAGGTTGTGTAGTGCTTTCAGCTGTGCTGACAGTTGTGCTCTCAGTTGTTGTGGCTGTTGATGATTCTGTTGTTGGTTCAGGTTGTGTTGTGCTTTCAGCTGTGTTGACAGTTGTACTCTCAGTTGAAGTGGCTGTTGACGATTCTGTTGTTGGTTGTGCTTTTGTAGTTGTTTCAGCTTCACTAAATGTTGTGCTCTCAGTTGTTGTGGCTGTTGATGATTCTGTTGTTGGTTCAGGTTGTGTAGTACTTTCAGCTGTGCTGACAGTTGTGCTCTCCGTTGTTGTGGCTGTTGATGATTCTGTTGTTGGTTCAGGTTGTGTAGTGCTTTCAGCTGTGCTGACAGTTGTGCTCTCAGTTGTTGTGGCTGTTGATGATTCTGTTGTTGGTTCAGGTTGTGTAGTGCTTTCAGCTGTGCTGACGGTTGTGCTCTCAGTTGTTGTGGCTGTTGATGATTCTGTTGTTGGATCAGGTTGTGTAGTGCTTTCAGCTGTGCTGAAAATTGTACTCTCAGTTGAAGTGGCTGTTGACGATTTTGTTGTTGGTTGTGCTGTTGTAGTCGTTTCAACTGTACTAGCTGTTATGCTCTCAATTGTTGCTTCTGTTGTTGTTTCAGGTTGTGTAGTGCTTTCAGTTGTTCTCTCAGTTGTGCTCTCAGTTGTTGTGGCTGTTGATGATTCTGTTGTTGGTTCAGGTTGTGTAGTGCTTTCAGCTGTGCTGACAGTTGTGCTCTCAGTTTTTGTGGCTGTTGATGATTCTGTTGTGAACTGTTCTGTTGTAGTTGTTTCAGCTTCACTAAATGTTGTGCTCTCAGTTGTTGTGGCTGTTGATGATTCTGTTGTTGGTTCAGGTTGTGTAGTGCTTTCAGCTGTGCTGACAGTTGTGCTCTCAGTTGATGTGGCTGTTGATGATTCTGTTGTTGGTTCAGGTTGTGTAGTGCTTTCAGCTGTGCTGACAGTTGTGCTCTCCGTTGTTGTGGCTGTTGATGCTTCTGTTGTTGGTTCAGGTTGTGTAGTGCTTTCAGCTGTGCTGACAGTTGTGCTCTCAGTTGATGTGGCTGTTGATGATTCTGTTGTTGGTTCAGGTTGTGTAGTGCTTTCAGTTGTACTCTCTGTGCTGACAGTTGTACTCTCAGTTGTTGTGGCTGTTGTTGATTCGATTGTTGTTTCAAGTTGTGTAGTGCTTTCAGCTGTGCTCTCAGTTGTTGTGGCTGTTGATGATTCTGTTGTTGGTTCAGGTTGTGTAGTGCTTTCAGCTGTGCTGACAGTTGTGCTCTCAGTTGTTGTGGCTGTTGATGATTCTGTTGTTGTTTCAGGTTGTGTAGTGCTTTCAGTTGTGCTCTCAGTTGTTGTGGCTTTTGATGATTCTGTTGGTAGTTCAGGATGTGTAGTGCTTTCAGCTGTGCCGACAGTTGTGCTCTCAGTTGTTGTGGCTGTTGATGATTCTGTTGTGAACTGTGCTGTTGTAGTTGTTTCAGCTTCACTAAATGTTGTGCTCTCAGTTGTTGTGGCTGTTGATGATTCTGTTGTTGGTTCAGGTTGTGTAGTGCTTTCAGCTGTGCTGACAGTTGTGCTCTCAGTTGAAGTGGCTGACTGTTGACGATACTGTTGTTGGTTGTGTTGTTGTAGTCGTTTCAACTGTACTAGCTGTTATGCTCTCAATTGTAGCTTGTGTTGTTGTTTCCTGTTGTGTAGTGCTTTCAGTTGTGCTCTCAGTTGTTGTGGCTGTTGATGATTCTGTTGTTGGTTCAGGTTGTGCTGTACTGACAGTTGTGCTCTCAGTTGATGTGGCTGTTGACGATTCTGTTGTGGGTTGTGCAGTTGTAGTCGTTTCAGCTTCACTAAATGTTGTGCTCTCAGTTGTTGTGGCTGTTGTTGAATCGATTGTTGGTTCAGGTTGTGTAGTGCTTTCAGCTGTGCTGACAGTTGTGCTTTCAGTTGTTGTTGCTCTTGATGATTCTGTTGTTGGTTCAGGTTGTGTAGTGCTTTCAGCTGTGCTGACAGTTGTGCTCTCAGTTGTTGTGGCTGTTGATGATTCTGTTGTTGGTTCAGGTTGTGTTGTGCTTTCAGCTGTGTTGACAGTTGTACTCTCAGTTGAAGTGGCTGTTGACTGTTGTTGGTTGTGCTTTCTGTTGTTGACGATTCTGTTGTTTTGTAGGTGTTTCAGCTTCACTAAATGTTGTGCTCTCAGTTGTTGTGGCTGTTGATGATTCTGTTGTTGGTTCAGGTTGTGTAGTACTTTCAGCTGTGCTGACAGTTGTGCTCTCCGTTGTTGTGGCTGTTGATGATTCTGTTGTTGGTTCAGGTTGTGTAGTGCTTTCAGCTGTGCTGACAGTTGTGCTCTCAGTTGTTGTGGCTGTTGATGATTCTGTTGTTGGTTCAGGTTGTGTAGTGCTTTCAGCTGTGCTGACGGTTGTGCTCTCAGTTGTTGTGGCTGTTGATGATTCTGTTGTTGGATCAGGTTGTGTAGTGCTTTCAGCTGTGCTGAAAATTGTACTCTCAGTTGAAGTGGCCGTTGACGATTCTGTTGTTGGTTGTGCTGTTGTAGTCGTTTCAACTGTACTAGCTGTTATGCTCTCAATTGTTGCTTCTGTTGTTGTTTCAGGTTCAGTTGTTGTGGCTGTAGTGCTTTCAGTTGTTCTCTCAGTTGTGCTCTCAGTTGTTGTGGCTGTTGATGATTCTGTTGTTGGTTCAGGTTGTGTAGTGGTTTCTGCTGTTCTGACAGTTTTGCTCTCAGTTGTTGTGGCTGATGATGATTCTGTTGTTGGTTGTGCTGTTGTAGTCGTTTCAACTGTACTAGCTGTTATGCTCTCAATTGTTGCTTCTGTTGTTGTTTCAGGTTGTGTAGTGCTTTCAGTTGTGCTCTCAGTTGTTGTGGCTGTTGATGATTCTGTTGTTGGTTCAGGTTGTGTAGTGCTTTCAGCTGTGCTGACAGTTGTGCTCTCAGTTTTTGTGGCTGTTGATGATTCTGTTGTGAACTGTGCTGTTGTAGTTGTTTCAGCTTCACTAAATGTTGTGCTCTCAGTTGTTGTGGCTGTTGATGATTCTGTTGTTGGTTCAGGTTGTGCTGTGCTGACAGTTGTGCTCTCCGTTGTTGTGGCTGTTGATGCTTCTGTTGTTGGTTCAGGTTGTGTAGTGCTTTCAGCTGTGCTGACAGTTGTTGATGTGGCTGTTGATGTTGGTTCAGGTTGTGTAGTGCTTTCAGCTGTGCTGACAGTTGTGCTCTCAGTTGATGTGGCTGTTGATGATTCTGTTGTTGGTTCAGGTTGTGTAGTGCTTTCAGCTGTGCTGACAGTTGTACTCTCAGTTGTTGTGGCTGTTGTTGATTCGATTGTTGTTTCAAGTTGTGTAGTGCTTTCAGCTGTGCTCTCAGTTGTTGTGGCTGTTGATGATTCTGTTGTTGGTTCAGATTGTGTAGTGCTTTCAGCTGTGCTGACAGTTGTGCTCTCAGTTGTTGTGGCTGTTGACGATTCTGTTGTTGGTTGTGCTGTTTTAGTCGTTTCAACTGTACTAGCTTTTATGCTCTCAATTGTTGCTTCTGTTGTTGTTTCAGGTTGTGTAGTGTTTTCAGTTGTTCTCTCAGTTGTTGTGGCTGTTGATGATTCTGTTGTTGGTTCAGGTTGTGTAGTGCTTTCAGCTGTGCTGACAGTTGTGCTCTCAGTTGTTGTGGCTGTTGAGTTGTTGTGGCTTTGATGATTCTGTTGTTGTTTCAGGTTGTGTAGTGCTTTCAGTTGTGCTCTCAGTTGTTGTGGCTTTTGATGATTCTGTTGGTAGTTCAGGATGTGTAGTGCTTTCAGCTGTGCTGACAGTTGTGCTCTCAGTTGTTGTGGCTGTTGTTGATTCTGTTGTGAACTGTGCTGTTGTAGTTGTTTCAGCTTCACTAAATGTTGTGCTCTCAGTTGTTGTGGCTGTTGTTGATTCTATTGTTGTTTCAGGTTGTGTAGTGCTTTCAGCTGTGCTGACAGTTGTGCTCTCAGTTGTTGTGGCTGTTGATGATTCTGTTGTTGGTTCAGGTTGTGCTGTACTGACAGTTGTGCTCTCCGTTGTTGTGGCTGTTGATGCTTCTGTTGTTAGTTCAGGTTGTGTAGTGCTTTCAGCTGTGCTGACAGTTGTGCTCTCAGTTGTTGTGGCTGTTGATGATTCTGTTGTTGGTTCAGGTTGTGTAGTTCTTTCAGTTGTGCTCTCAGTTGTTGTGGCTGTTGACGATTCTGTTGTTGGTTCAGGTTGTGTAGTGCTTTCAGCTGTGCTGACAGTTGTGCTCTCAGTTGTTGTGGCTGTTGACGATTCTGTTGTTGGTTCAGGTTGTGTAGTGCTTTCAGCTGTGCTGACGGTTGTGCTCTCAGTTGTTGTGGCTGTTGATGATTCTGTTGTTGGATCAGGTTGTGTAGTGCTTTCAGCTGTGCTGAAAATTGTACTCTCAGTTGAAGTGGCTGTTGACGATTTTGTTGTTGGTTGTGCTGTTGTAGTCGTTTCAACTGTACTAGCTGTTATGCTCTCAATTGTTGCTTCTGTTGTTGTTTCAGGTTGTGTAGTGCTTTCAGTTGTTCTCTCAGTTGTGCTCTCAGTTGTTGTGGCTGTTGATGATTCTGTTGTTGGTTCAGGTTGTGTAGTGGTTTCTGCTGTTCTGACAGTTTTGCTCTCAGTTGTTGTGGCTGATGATGATTCTGTTGTTGGTTGTGCTGTTGTAGTCGTTTCAACTGTACTAGCTGTTATGCTCTCAATTGTTGCTTCTGTTGTTGTTTCAGGTTGTGTAGTGCTTTCAGTTGTGCTCTCAGTTGTTGTGGCTGTTGATGATTCTGTTGTTGGTTCAGGTTGTGTAGTGCTTTCAGCTGTGCTGACAGTTGTGCTCTCAGTTTTTGTGGCTGTTGATGATTCTGTTGTGAACTGTTCTGTTGTAGTTGTTTCAGCTTCACTAAATGTTGTGCTCTCAGTTGTTGTGGCTGTTGATGATTCTGTTGTTGGTTCAGGTTGTGTAGTGCTTTCAGCTGTGCTGACAGTTGTGCTCTCAGTTGATGTGGCTGTTGATGATTCTGTTGTTGGTTCAGGTTGTGTAGTGCTTTCAGCTGTGCTGACAGTTGTGCTCTCCGTTGTTGTGGCTGTTGATGCTTCTGTTGTTGGTTCAGGTTGTGTAGTGCTTTCAGCTGTGCTGACAGTTGTGCTCTCAGTTGATGTGGCTGTTGATGATTCTGTTGTTGGTTCAGGTTGTGTAGTGCTTTCAGCTGTGCTGACAGTTGTACTCTCAGTTGTTGTGGCTGTTGTTGATTCGATTGTTGTTTCAAGTTGTGTAGTGCTTTCAGCTGTGCTCTCAGTTGTTGTGGCTGTTGATGATTCTGTTGTTGGTTCAGGTTGTGTAGTGCTTTCAGCTGTGCTGACAGTTGTGCTCTCAGTTGTTGTGGCTGTTGATGATTCTGTTGTTGTTTCAGGTTGTGTAGTGCTTTCAGTTGTGCTCTCAGTTGTTGTGGCTTTTGATGATTCTGTTGGTAGTTCAGGATGTGTAGTGCTTTCAGCTGTGCCGACAGTTGTGCTCTCAGTTGTTGTGGCTGTTGATGATTCTGTTGTGAACTGTGCTGTTGTAGTTGTTTCAGCTTCACTAAATGTTGTGCTCTCAGTTGTTGTGGCTGTTGATGATTCTGTTGTTGGTTCAGGTTGTGTAGTGCTTTCAGCTGTGCTGACAGTTGTGCTCTCAGTTGAAGTGGCTGTTGACGATACTGTTGTTGGTTGTGTTGTTGTAGTCGTTTCAACTGTACTAGCTGTTATGCTCTCAATTGTAGCTTGTGTTGTTGTTTCCTGTTGTGTAGTGCTTTCAGTTGTGCTCTCAGTTGTTGTGGCTGTTGATGATTCTGTTGTTGGTTCAGGTTGTGCTGTACTGACAGTTGTGCTCTCAGTTGATGTGGCTGTTGACGATTCTGTTGTGGGTTGTGCAGTTGTAGTCGTTTCAGCTTCACTAAATGTTGTGCTCTCAGTTGTTGTGGCTGTTGTTGAATCGATTGTTGGTTCAGGTTGTGTAGTGCTTTCAGCTGTGCTGACAGTTGTGCTTTCAGTTGTTGTTGCTGTTGATGATTCTGTTGTTGGTTCAGGTTGTGTAGTGCTTTCAGCTGTGCTGACAGTTGTGCTCTCAGTTGTTGTGGCTGTTGATGATTCTGTTGTTGGTTCAGGTTGTGTTGTGCTTTCAGCTGTGTTGACAGTTGTACTCTCAGCTGAAGTGGCTGTTGACGATTCTGTTGTTGGTTGTGCTTTTGTAGTTGTTTCAGCTTCACTAAATGTTGTGCTCTCAGTTGTTGTGGCTGTTGATGATTCTGTTGTTGGTTCAGGTTGTGTAGTGGTTTCTGCTGTTCTGACAGTTTTGCTCTCAGTTGTTGTGGCTGATGATGATTCTGTTGTTGGTTGTGCTGTTGTAGTCGTTTCAACTGTACTAGCTGTTATGCTCTCAATTGTTGCTTCTGTTGTTGTTTCAGGTTGTGTAGTGCTTTCAGTTGTGCTCTCAGTTGTTGTGGCTGTTGATGATTCTGTTGTTGGTTCAGGTTGTGTAGTGCTTTCAGCTGTGCTGACAGTTGTGCTCTCAGTTTTTGTGGCTGTTGATGATTCTGTTGTGAACTGTGCTGTTGTAGTTGTTTCAGCTTCACTAAATGTTGTGCTCTCAGTTGTTGTGGCTGTTGATGATTCTGTTGTTGGTTCAGGTTGTGCTGTGCTGACAGTTGTGCTCTCCGTTGTTGTGGCTGTTGATGCTTCTGTTGTTGGTTCAGGTTGTGTAGTGCTTTCAGCTGTGCTGACAGTTGTGCTCTCAGTTGATGTGGCTGTTGATGATTCTGTTGTTGGTTCAGGTTGTGTAGTGCTTTCAGCTGTGCTGACAGTTGTACTCTCAGTTGTTGTGGCTGTTGTTGATTCGATTGTTGTTTCAAGTTGTGTAGTGCTTTCAGCTGTGCTCTCAGTTGTTGTGGCTGTTGATGATTCTGTTGTTGGTTCAGATTGTGTAGTGCTTTCAGCTGTGCTGACAGTTGTGCTCTCAGTTGTTGTGGCTGTTGACGATTCTGTTGTTGGTTGTGCTGTTTTAGTCGTTTCAACTGTACTAGCTTTTATGCTCTCAATTGTTGCTTCTGTTGTTGTTTCAGGTTGTGTAGTGTTTTCAGTTGTTCTCTCAGTTGTTGTGGCTGTTGATGATTCTGTTGTTGGTTCAGGTTGTGTAGTGCTTTCAGCTGTGCTGACAGTTGTGCTCTCAGTTGTTGTGGCTGTTGATGATTCTGTTGTTGTTTCAGGTTGTGTAGTGCTTTCAGTTGTGCTCTCAGTTGTTGTGGCTTTTGATGATTCTGTTGGTAGTTCAGGATGTGTAGTGCTTTCAGCTGTGCTGACAGTTGTGCTCTCAGTTGTTGTGGCTGTTGTTGATTCTGTTGTGAACTGTGCTGTTGTAGTTGTTTCAGCTTCACTAAATGTTGTGCTCTCAGTTGTTGTGGCTGTTGTTGATTCTATTGTTGTTTCAGGTTGTGTAGTGCTTTCAGCTGTGCTGACAGTTGTGCTCTCAGTTGTTGTGGCTGTTGATGATTCTGTTGTTGGTTCAGGTTGTGCTGTACTGACAGTTGTGCTCTCCGTTGTTGTGGCTGTTGATGCTTCTGTTGTTAGTTCAGGTTGTGTAGTGCTTTCAGCTGTGCTGACAGTTGTGCTCTCAGTTGTTGTGGCTGTTGATGATTCTGTTGTTGGTTCAGGTTGTGTAGTTCTTTCAGTTGTGCTCTCAGTTGTTGTGGCTGTTGACGATTCTGTTGTTGGTTCAGGTTGTGTAGTGCTTTCAGCTGTGCTGACAGTTGTGCTCTCAGTTGTTGTGGCTGTTGACGATTCTGTTGTTGGTTCAGGTTGTGTAGTGCTTTCAGCTGTGCTGACAGTTGTGCTCTCAGTTGTTGTGGCTGTTGACGATTCTGTTGTTGGTTCAGGTTGTGTAGTGCTTTCAGCTGTGCTGACAGTTGTGCTCTCAGTTGTTGTGGCTGTTGACGATTCTGTTGTTGGTTCAGGTTGTGTAGTGCTTTCAGCTGTGCTGACAGTTGTGCTCTCAGTTGTTGTGGCTGTTGACGATTCTGTTGTTGGTTCAGGTTGTGTAGTGCTTTCAGCTGTGCTGACAGTTGTGCTCTCAGTTGTTGTGGCTGTTGACGATTCTGTTGTTGGTTCAGGTTGTGTAGTGCTTTCAGCTGTGCTGACAGTTGTGCTCTCAGTTGAAGTGGCTCTTGACGATACTGTTGTTGGCTGTGCTCTTGTAGTTTTTTCAGCTTCACTAACTGTTGTGCTCTCAGTTGTTGTGGCTGTTTTAGTTGTTTGAGCTGCACTAACTGTTGTGCTCTCAGTTGTTGACTGTGCTGTTGTAGTTGTTTCAGCTGCACTCACTGTTGCACTCTCAATTGTTGGCTGTGCTGTTGTAGTTGGTTGAGCTTCACTAACTGTTGTGCTCTCAATTGTTGTGGCTGTTGTAATATCTGTTGTTGGTTGTATTGTTGTTGTTCTTTCAGCTTCACTAACTGTTGTGCTCTCAGTTGTTGTGGCTGTTGGCGATTCTGTTGTTGGCTGTGCTGTTGTTGTTCTTTCAGCTTCACTAACTGTTGTGCTCTCAATTGTTGTGGCTGTTGACGATTCTGTTGTTGGCTGTGCTGTTGTTGTTCTTTCAGCTTCACTAACTGTTGTGCTCTCAGTTGTTGTGGCTGTTGGCGATTCTGTTGTTGGCTGTGCTGTTGTTGTTGTTTCAGCTTCAACTTCTGTTGTGCTCTCAGTTGTTGGCTGTGCTGTTGTTGTTCTTTCAGCTTCACTAACTGTTGTACTCTCAGTTGTTGTGGCATTTGACGATTCTGTTGTTGGTTGTACTGTTGTTGTTGTTTCAGCTTCACTAACTGTTGTACTCTCAGTTGTTTTGGCTGTTGACGATTCTGTTGTTGGTTGCGCTGTTGTAGTTGTTTCAGCTTCACTAACTGTTGTGCTCTCAGTTGTTGTGGCTGTTGTAATATCTGTTGTTGTTGTTGTTGTTGTTGTTTCAGCTTCACTAACTGTTGTACTCTCAGTTGTTTTGGCTGTTGACGATTCTGTTGTTGGTTGCGCTGTTGTAGTTGTTTCAGCTTCACTAACTGTTGTGCTCTCAGTTGTTGTGGCTGTTGTAATATCTGTTGTTGTTGTTGTTGTTGTTGTTGTTGTTGTTGTTGTTGTTTCAGCTTCACTAACTGTTGTGCTCTCAGTTGTTGTGGCTGTTGATGATTCTGTTGTTGGCTGTGCTGTTGTAGTTGTTTCTGCTTCACTAACTGTTGTGCTCTCAAGTGTTGGCTGTGCTGTTGTAGTTGTTTCAGCTGCACTCAATGTTGTGCTCTCAATTGTTGGCTGTGCTGTTGTGGTTGTTTCAGTTGCACTCACTGTTGTGCTCTCAGTTGTTGGCTGTACTGTTGTAGTTTTTTCAGCTTCACTCACTGTTGTGCTCTCAGTTGTTGGCTGTACTGTTGTAGTTGTTTCAGCTTCACTAACTGTTGTACTCTCAGTTGTTGTGGCTGTTGACGATTCTGTTGTTGGTTGTACTGTTGTTGTTGTTGTTTCAGCTTCACTAACTGTTGTACTCTCAGTTGTTGTGGCTGTTGACGATTCTGTTGTTGGTTGTGCTGTTGTAGTTGTTTCAGCTTCACTAACTGTTGGGCTCTCAGTTGTTGTGGCTGTTGACGATTCTGTTGTTGGCTGTGCTGCTGTAGTTGTTTCTGCTTTACGAACTGTTGATTCATCAAGAGTTGTTGTGGCTGTTGAGTATTCTGTTGTTTGTTCAGTAGTAGTCATTGTTATATCTGACATAAGAAATAATTAGCAGTTTACATAGAAGAACAGTGATGAAAGTAAAAAAAAATTGTATTAAGAATGATTTTTAATCATGAAGATCATCATTAATATCGAATAATTTAAATTTCAGCTAAAACTATCTTTAATTTGACACTTCAAAATTCCAACAGTACACAGTCTTAAATATAGATACAGTGGAGTTTGGTGATGTCGGCGGCCTCGGGGGTTGCAAAAAAGCGTCGAGATAACCGTTTAGTGAGATAACCAACCCCCAAAATGGCGATTTGTTTGATGAAGCTCATCGGCATGCTATAAAAATATACATAGCCTACACTGTATATGTTTGCTAACAACAAAAGGCATATGTGCACCAACTAACAGCAGAGGTTTACCAGTATACAATAAAAAACACCTTCGATTCTCTCTACAAACCTTTAATTATATTCTCTAACACTGCAAACACAATTTTGCTCACAGCATAAACAATCATCAATCAAGCATATTCGTGAGGTCATCACGCTGTACCAGATTGCATACTTTCTTGTGTTCTGCCTGTCTAATGTGCTTTCTCAACAATTTTGGCTTCGTCCCGTCTTTTAATAACCTTCAATCTGTTCTTCAATCCGCAGTGGCGCTGAGCAGAGCTCACATCAGAACCAGAAACAGGGATGTGTTTGTGCGTTCTGTCTGTCTAATGTGTTTTCTCAACAAGTATGCCCACGTATTATCACCAATAAACTGCTTTAACCAGCGTTGGAATTCAGGGTTTGATTCCCACTCCTTCCTGTATTTTGGGTGTACAGTTTTGACTGACATGATAAGCAAGCCAGCTAGTTAGCTTTTGTCACAGACAGGCACACACACACACAGTGGACGAGAGTACATGACAAAGGCACCAAGTTGGCAACACTGACCGCAAATTCAGCGCATCCACAGTGAACTCTCAGTCACGAGATTATCGTGTGAAGTGGTGTATATGTACCTCGTTTTTGCACGAGATAGTAGGATTCTGCAACATAACAGAATCGACATAACCCGCAAGAAAATAATAAGACAAATAGGGAGTTTGGCGGTTCCACTTCAAAAACGTCAACATAATAGTATTGACGAGTTAACCGTGACTCGAGATAAGTGAACTCCACTGTATACACAAAATATTTATGCATTTTGCTTTCAGGTTTTGTCAGACCTACCTATATCTGTAACTACAACCGAACCAGGAGTTATGTTCAGGGCATTGACAGTTGCTGTGTCACTTGATAATGTATAGGCAATTGCTTCATTTGACGGCACGTCCTCTGTAGCGTTGAAAGTGAGTTGTGTTGTGGTAATGACTGACCCCTCTCTGGAATACATTTTTTAGAAATACTGTCATTTGGAATCCTTTCTTAATATCCCCACCTGTCCAGTAATACGAGAGTTGCATGCATTTGGTAGTGCATATAAAATTAGCAGCATAAAAATATCAGTTATTTACCTGAATCTTAGGACAGTGGCTCTTAGGAAGGATCTATATGTTTTGAATATGGCTATAAGCTGTAACAAAATACGGACAGTTAGAATGAACACTTCTGAACATATATGACAAAGTTGAATTGTTTACATCTTAATTGAACTTACTGGTCTTTCATGTTTATTTGGAATATGTAAGAAATATAGTATCTGGGTTTTAACTCACATATTTCTGAACAAGTTGAGCCCTGTTGTTGAAAGCCTCAGATTTGGGTTCTTTTAGATCGTCAGTAAATGTACTTTCTGAGCGGAACATCAGCTCTATTCGTGCTTCATTTAGTGATTCTGGTGTGGTTGTGGCTGTTAATGATTGTGTTGTTGGTTGTGCTGCTGTACTTGTTTCAGCTGTACTAGCTGTTGTGCTCTCAGTTGTTGTTTCTGTTGACGATTCTGTCATTGGTTGTGCTGTTGTAGTTGTTTCAGCTGTGCTAAAATTTGTGCTCTCAGTTGTTAAGGCTGATGATGATTCTGTTGTTGGATCTGCCAATGTAGTTATTTCAGCTTCACTAACTGTTGTGGTCTCAATTGTTGTGGCTGTTGACGACTCTGTTGTTGTTTGAGGTTGTGTAGTGGTTTTAGCTGTGCTGCTTGTTGTGCTCTGACTTGTTAAGGCTGATGACACTTCTGTTGTTGGTTGTGGTGGTGTAGTTGTTTCAGTTCTACTAACAGTTGTGCTCTCAGTTGTTTTGGCTGATGACATTTCTGTTGTTGCTGGAGCTGTTTTTGTTGTTTCAGTTGAATTAACAATTGTGCTCACATTTGTTATGGCTGATGACATTTCTGTTGTTGCTGGAGCTGTTTTTGTTGTTTCAGTTGAATTAACAATTGTGCTCACATTTGTTATGGCTGATGACATTTCTGTTGTTGCTGGAGCTGTTTTTGTTGTTTCAGTTGAATTAACAATTTTGCTCACAGTTGTTGTGGCTGATGACATTTCTGTTGTTGCTGGAGCTGTTTTTGTTGTTTCAGTTGAATTAACAATTGTGCTCACATTTGTTATGGCTGATGACGTTTCTGTTGTTGCTGGAGCTGTTTTTGTTGTTTCAGTTGAATTAACAATTTTGCTCACAGTTGTTGTGGCTGATGTTGTTGTTGTTGATGTTATTATTGGTGCTGGAGTTTTTTTAGCTGTATTAACAGCTGTAATCTGAAAAACTGTTGAAGAGACATTGGCTGATATAGTCAATATTGTTTGTTATTCTGTTGTAGTATTTTACTTTAAGTAATTATAAAAATGTTTTTATCTTAAAATCAATTTATAAGTGTTAAATCGTTTACTAAACATAAGCTAAAACCTATTAGGTTTAAATTGTTGAGACTGAAGAGTAGATTATTTTTGATTGGTTAAAACATGCAATTACATATGACAATAATATGTTGTACCATCTTTCCTATACCTATTTCCCATTACTTTCCTAAACCAAAAAGCAAACTTAACACTTAACAAACTTAAACTTTACTTAAAATGTTTTATAAAGTTTTATTTTATTTTGATGGACCCTTTAACACATTCTCTTGACTAAGTAACATTAGACCTACATGTCTAATAACTCTGATTAGGGTTACAGTGTGTCCACAAGCGTTTTATATTTGACCAGAATCAGCCACAAGGTGGTGACATAATAGATTCAATCGCAAGAACACTACAGGCTAATCTCTAAATTCTTTGTCTATTAATTTTTGAATTTCCACCTAAAAACTGTATAAATCCAATCCAATTGACACAAAATATGTTCATAATCTATGCTTTTTTATTTTAAATAATCTCTGTACACTCTGACCACTATAATGAAAATTCAAACAATTATTTACATGGACACTGGGACAATTTTTACATTACTATATGCAAAGTATAACATTTCAGATGATAGAGGGCGCTATAAGTTAAGAATAACTTCAGAAATTTTCAACTCTAACCGTTGTATCTCCTGAGTTGAGACCTGATTTTTAATTAATTAAATCATTAAATAACAATAATTCACTTACAGATAAAAATCCACATTATAATAAAACCTCTCCTCTCCATCCTGGAAATGGTCAAGTGGTGAAGAACAGTCTGGAAAGTAAGCAACATATCACTGAATCATTTTTATACATTAGCAAACACATTTTCCATAATCAAAAATTATTTGGAGGAAAACAAAGCACAAACATATAAACATAAGCCTATAGAGAAACAAACAACCAGTGTCTTTTTATATAACTGTCTTTTGTCTGCTAGAATAAGCCTACATTACCAACAATTACTTAAAACAATATTTTAAGTTTGTAACAATTTCCCTGAATGTTAGCTATAACATCAGATATAAAAGTAAAGTAAAAGTAAAGTCTGTTAAAAGTATTACAGAGTTCAAAAAAAAAATTCCAGACCATATGTATAATAAAGAAATTAATCTTGAGATCCTTACAAAGTACGTTTAGTAATAGGACACAGTCTATACACCTCTACTTTACTCTGTTTCTCTTTTTTTACATCTTGAACTAAAGAAGATCTAAACAATTAATTTTTTTGGTTAAGTGTTGTCCTTTCAACTTATTTCTAATTATATAAATTTATTGTTACGATTTCCAACTTCCTTCATAATTACAACAAACATCTTTAATAAAAGTATAACTATAATAATGTCCTTACCAATCCTCCTGCAAATGTATTGAACACTGAACTGTAAATAGAAAATAGTCAATCCACTGTTGCCTCAAGTGCAAGTTTTATGTTCAAACTTTACACTCACGTATCACCTAGCAATCTTCCCTTTATATAGAATGTGATGATGACGCTTGGATTCTTTGCCTTCATTGAACTGCACAAATAAGCAATGGAATGCTTCTTGGCAGGCTGTGATTTCTTTTGTATTACTGCATCTGTCAACTCTGTCAACAGTATGTATCGCTTACAAATAAATTAAAGCTGTGATGATGCTAAAGAAAAGTTTTCATTTTTATAAACAGAGGCTGAAAAGGCCTCTAAGGTATCCAAAAGATTGATTACAAAAATCTAAATATGACAATATTGAGATGCAAACTTTTTCTTTACACTTTCTGCTGTTGGTTTTATTGATATGTTTATATGTATTTATTCGTTATGCCAAAAGCATATCTTCCTACTTGATGTTTGCTGATTGTCATTATTATAGAGGCACAATGATTATAGTTCCCTTTCACAGGAACTCGCGTTGCATCGAAGACGCTGTGAGAATGCTCTGCGTGACTGTATCATGAAGCACATGTGAATTGTGAAAACATGTCAGAGGCTGGCGATAACATGAACCTGTACGCTATAAAAGGCTTGCTACATAAAGCAGTGTCAACTTTTGTGTCGTCAGTAGCACTTTGAGTGATTGTCGGTGTACCAACAAATACAAAAAAATGGTGATGATGGTGACCAGCAATGTAGATTGTGTGTGCATATTTGTCCATGTTATGTCTCGGGTGGGGATATACACAATATGTGTGTTGTTTGGGAGTGGAGCATGCACAGTCCGGGCTCAATGGTGCTGACTGTGTACGTTGCTTTTATCATGGATGCTCTGCTCCCGCTGGGTGCTTTTTGACAATGGCGCCAGGGCTCACGATCAAAGTCTTGGTGGTCACAAATGGATCTGTCAGAGCGGTTAGAGATGGGCCTGGCCTTATCTCTGCCCGCACCTACCAGATCCAGTCCCTTTTTTCTGAGTTTGGAAGCACGCTTTGTGTTTACTTCCACACAGGGCAAGGCACTAGTGCTGCAATTATCCAGCTCCTGGGAGTTGGATGTTGCTGGCACCGAGGTTGAAGATAAAGATACGCCTATATAGAGCTGGTGGAGGTTCTGACTCGCACTGTTGAACCAGGTTCCCAAAAATAATTTAGACAGGCATTTCTGCTCTCACAAGCATAAACTTCCCATCAGAACTATTCCATACCTTAGCACAGAGGTGTCAAGTTTTTACAGTACACAATTCCTCGCTAGTAGACCATGAAAATAGCATGTTTAGGATAGCTGGATGAGGTTGGGGATGAAATGTCTTTCCAGTACCATTGAATACACGAGTTTCAGGAGGTCACCTAGCAGAAACAGCAGTCCAAAAAACAACTCCCCAGTAACCCTAAGGTCCCGGAAGGCTGATGAGCAGGAACAGCCCCAAACATCTAAAAGCCAGCTCCTCACACCATGCCACCCAAAACAGAGCATTACTACCCAAGCTCCTTCCAAGAGAAGGAGAATCAGGGAGGTACTCTAAAACGCAGCCCATGGAGGCCTCAATGCCAAAAAGGCTAAGGGTAGTACCCTCCAGGGGTGAGTGGTCAACACCTCTTTTATCTGGCAGCAATGTCACCCTGTAGCCTGCGACTGGATGCCCACTGAAGCTAAGCGGGGCTGAGCGTGGTCATTTTCTTGGATGGGAGAATGACTTGATTGCTGCTGGAAGTGGTGTTAGGAGGCCAGCAGGGGGTGCTCACCCTCTGGTCTGTGTGGGTCCTACCGCCCCAGTATAGTGACGGGGACACTATACTGCAAAGAGCACCGTCTTTCGGGTGAGACGTTAAACCGAGGTCTTGACTCTCTGTGGTCATTAAAAATCCCAGGATGTCCCTCACAAGAGTAGGGGTTTAACCCCGGCATCCTGGCCAAATTTGTCCATCATAGCTTCCTAACCATCCCCTTTCTCTGATTGGCTTCATCACTCTGTCTCCTCTCCACCAATAAACTGGTGTGTGGTGAGCGTTCTGGCGTAATATGGCTGCCGTCGCATCATCCAGGTGGATGCTGCACTCTAGTGGCGGTTGAGGAGATTCCCCTGTCCATGTAAAGCGACTTTGAGAGTCTTTGATAAAGGGCTATATAAATGTAATGAATTATTATACGGAAATGCCCATTTCCCTTCAGGACTGTTCTGCCAAACACACCGCCTTGTGTGCTCTGGTGAGCACATATCTCAGTCTCAGTCCGAAAATGAAGTGGCACCTGGGATGCTCTCTACCTCTGAGAAGGGTCTCAGAACAATCAGTTCAGGTGTACCTGACGGTCAACCATTCAGGGCACTGGATTGGCCATTCAAGATATGCCATTCAATAGGCCATTCAAGTCTCGAGAGACTGGTTCCTTTAGTACTCTAAACTGAAGTCATCTCAGGGTTAGACCGATCTGAGGAACACCATTATCCATGGAACTCTTCAGCGTAGAGCTCCTGATGCCAATGGCTTCTAAGACTTCTAAGTGCTCATTGTACGGTGCCCTTTTCCTTTCAGTGTCCTCAGGGGCCCATTCTGCCAACCCCACCACCTCGTGTGCTTCAGGACACAGTGTAGTAGCGTAAGGATACTCGCCTCCTGTGAAGAGGGTCTCAAAGCATCTGGGTCAAAACAGGTCAACAGCTAATCGCTTGAAAAATATCAGAGGCCAGACTCGAGAGGCTGGTTCTAGTAGTAGAATTACTGATAGTGTATACACTTCTGTCTAAAACATCTCATTAGGTCCTGCTCACAATAAAAAAATGCTAATAATGGATCTTGCCCGCTCCGATTATGGGGGTTTTACCCACAGTGGAGGCTCCCGAGCTTTGCTGGGAAAAGGTCATAAAAGTGTACCACTCTCAAACAGAGAAACTGTTCTTTACAGCTGATATTTTTTTGTTCGAAAGAAGTATGGGGAGGGGGGGTTGTAGCCCATTTTGGATTTGGATGAGAGCATGACTGTAGAGAGAGAGTAAATGTATAATATTAAGGTTTTATAACTAAATTGATTTACTTAAAATATATTTAAAGTATAAATATACATATTTTAAACATTCTGGTCCCTGCAAATTCCTAGGGGGGCCAATCCTACTTCAAAGATTTTCACCTATCGCGGGGGGGTTCCGGTCCACATTAACCGTGATAAATGAGGGATCACTGTATTTGTACAAATTAAATACAAAATTAACATTTGTCATTATAAGCGTTATACATCTATATACATTTTACAAGTGCTACCAATAGACATTGATAACTTGAGATTGAAGTGCATTTTCTATTTATGATCTTGCCAATATTGCATATGGACATTAAAAAACTAAGAATAAAAAAGTTGAGGATTTTTTTTTTTTTTTTAGATTTTATTTAGAATTGATACAAAAATTACAAGCCTATACTTTTATTTATATTAAACAACTATAAAAATTGCAAATACAACAATGTTTTCATTTAGATTATCATGCAGCACATTGGCATATTCACGTTTATTTTTCCCACGTCAAACTTTCATGACGACGTGTGAAATGTCAAAAGATACTTGGCTAATCAAAGCATTTTTCACATTCACTGCTTCAAGGAAAGTTTCCCAATTCTGAAAGTGTAACTCCTAGTACTGACTGATTATTGTTGGTACATTAATATTGCAGTATCTATAGCACTCTCTAAATTAGTTGGTCAGAATCTTATCTCATCAAAATCATTATTAGGACATAAAACATTTCTGAACCATTTCAGAGATATTTGCTATAGGTAATGAAAATAAGTTAAGTTATAAGTATAATAAGTTATCATATAAGTATTGCAATTTATTTTTTAAATAACAGCCAATATGTAGTTGTAGTAAGCACTTAAAGTAATAGCATAAAAAATTTTATTCCTCATGTCATTGGGGTGTAAATGACACATCGCAAGTCAAGTAGTTGTCATTCATGCCATTACAGTCAACTCTCAAAAATTAATAGATGGGTGTGGTGGGTGTTACTGTGAACCACCGTCTACTTTAGACTTATTGAATCTCTACATTGACACAGGTTATGTGAAACCCAGGCCTTGGAGAAGTGTTTATATTAAATAATATAGTATGTAACCTTTTTGACTCTCCAGTAGGGAGTCAGATTATACACAATAGTATTATAATACAGTAATCTTTACTTTACCTCACAAATCTTCATCTGAATTTTCCATTTTGTTCATCAGCACATTTCCATTCTTACACATTGTAGAACGGCAATGCAAAGACATTTTTGAACTGTTAAACATGATGTCAGGGTTCTGTCACTTAAGTTTGGGTTTCTAGAGTGTTGGTGGACAGAGCTCGGACACGGCCCCTTTGTTGTGTCTTGTCATTGTGTAACCCCGCCCACCTTGTTCCCTCGTTTCCCTTGAGTGTTGTCAGCTGTTCTCTACTCCGGAGTGTCTGGTTATCGTGTTTAGTTAATGTTTTTCCCCTTGTGGGTAGTTTTCTTTTGTATGTTTATTTTCAGTTTCTGTTAAAAGAAATATCCTTTTATTTTCACCCTGCATGTGAGTCCTCCCTTAAATTATACTATGACCTAAATTTCACAGATTACCGATTGTCAGGGGTTTTTTTTCAATAAAACTTTCTTAAAAAGCGTTGTTATATTAACAATTAACAAACTTTTTCTGATTTTAATATTTTAATGTCTACTAGTATTAACACACTCATTTTGTTTTCAATATTTTCTGTACCTGATTGAATGACACTGTCCTGATTGTGGCCATTTGTTGAAGTGTTTTTTCTGTACCTGTTATTTCTATTTAAATGTGCCCGTTTTTCTTTCTAGTGGATGCATCTGAAATACACACTGTCTTGAGTAGGTACTTATTTTGAATAATTATGCTTTATGGCCATTAAAAGAGTATGATATATATTGAATGAATGTAATCTGTATGTACTACATTCACCATGTTGTCATTATCATGACAATAGTTGTGTCGCTTCACTACCATTCACAAATCTTCTCCCGCGGCCTCATGGGATAGTAATGTCCATCGAATGCTCACTTCAGAAGTAATTTTCACCTACACTTTCATGAGTGCTGTGAATTCAGACATCCTTCTTTTGTCACATTCTGTTTTCCGCCTACTATGTAGTATGTGATTTTGGATCCAGACAGTTTCTATAGTTACCCTTGTTTGTTGCCATAGTAAACTTAGTTTCCCTTCCTTGCCTTTTTCTGAATTTACCCTGTTGTCCTGTCAGGTCTGGATTGTTAGTTTTTGCCCTCATCTCATGATCCTGCATTTACTTTTGGTATGTTTTGTTAATAACTGTCATCTAAGTGCATTTGAATTCTGCTCTCTATCGCTTTTGAACCACGCTGTATGACAGGAAACCACAGTCTTATTACATTTTCTTCAATTGATGGCTGTGTCCAAAGTTGCATACTCTCTTGAGTAGGTGCTTATTTTGAATTGGTAATTACTTTAAAACAGATTTTAAAGTGCATTCTATTTAGTATAAGTGTGTGTAATCTGAATGTATGTACGTACGTTTGTCATGTTGTCATTATCGTGTGAGCATCAATTGTTTTGCATCACTGCCATTCACAAAACCTCTCCTGTGGTTTTATGGGAGAGGTAGGTACACTTATGTATGCACACTTCAGATGAAGAAGTCATCCAGATGCTTTTCGCCTACTGTTTCATGAAAAGTTATTTTTTTGCCTATTGTATAGTAGTGAATTATTTGATTTCAGATGCAGCCAATGTCAACAGGAAATAATTCTCTTGTGTTAACATGCAGGAAGTGAATTTGTATGCATATTTAAAGGCAGGGTAGACAATTTAATCCAGAAATATGCTGGTTGTAATCACTTAGTTAATTGGTGTACATGAATACCTTGAGATACGAGCATAATCCGTTCCAGGGCAGAGCTCGTAACTCGAATTGCTGCTGAAAAACAAATTAATCCGTTCCAGATCCGTAACAATGGAAAAAAAACATGTTTTTATTTGTTTTACGGGTATAGACACACACAATAATAGTACATGTACACAGTATAAGGATTCATGTGATATCAAATAAAATGTGGTTTTAATTATAAGTTTTAAAGACAGTAAGGGTGTTGGTACGCAGACACTTAATTACGTATCGTAACTTACACGAACACTACATAACTTACGTGAACTTAAATTAACCTAGCTGAACTTAGCTTACGTATTTTTAAAAACTTTTCTATTTTAAATTGTTTTGGTTTTTTTTACTATTTGTTTTCTTCCCTTTTTTCGTCTGACTAACCTCACTTTCACTTTCACTTGGCGCAGACCTTTTAATGAAATGCCTATCGAGGGAGATTTCGTCAAAAGGCACGTGTCATCAAAAAGCACAGAAGCACGACCAGCAGTCAATTTATCAGGGTGTTATTTTTAATGAAATCAGAAACCTTCAGCCACATAGCCATCACTTCCTTAATTTCACTTGTAGAAATGCTTTCCTCCGGTTCACGCTCCACTGCTGAGCTCTTACAACACCTGCATATGTTCATCATCTGCAGCTCGATCAACTCCTCAGTCCACAGTTCCTCCTGATGCTCCTGCGTGCTAGATCACTCACGCGGGCACCGCACTCATATTTACGGACAATTTCATGCTTCATTTCCATGGCCACCATGTGTTTCTTCTTCTCACTGCCATCCTTACCACTCACTTTCTTAGAACTCTTCGCTATTATGAAGAATAATGCACAAAATAGAGAGAAAAATCAACTATTCGTGGGCGATGCGAACAGAAGTCAGCAAACACGTGAAGTGAACGTGCGTTGGCGTCTGTACGCCTGCTAGTATCTCAAATATGTTCTCGTATCTAGGAGCAAAAATCTGCCTGAAGGCTTGCTTGGATCTTGGAGTACTAGAGACGCATGTATCTCGAGGCATTGCTGTATTATCTGTGCAAGTCATTGGACTGTTAATTATTCGTCCAATGACAATGTGTAACGAGCCCTATGCAGTCTCTGGGCCCACCAAGCTTATTAGACTCTATGGTCAAGAAAATTCAATTTTCACTGTTGTGGCTCTGAGTTTTTGTTTGGCTCACATGTTCTTTACACAACTACACTGGAGAATATTAAAGAAGAATTTAAAGAAGTTTGTGCTGGCATACTAATTTACACGTGCACATGCCACTCATTCCAAACGAAAGCCGGTGTGATTTATGATCAGTCACCGAGAGCGATGCATTGTTTTGTTTTTGTTTTGTTTTTGACACATATTGCAAGGTGTGGCTACTGTTTTTTGTTCTTTTGTCTAATTTACCTCAGCATAAAATGCAAACTACCCCCATAGTGGGGTATGTGATTGTAACAAAGGCACACCCAAATACGTGACATTAACTCATAAGGAATAGAGGTAATTAATTAAATGTCGCTACTTTTTATAGTACTTTCTAAAAAAAAACATGCAGCAACTCATGCAGCAAACCATTGCAAATAATGGAGCATTGAGATTTCTTTCAGGAAGTTTCTATTCTGTTGATGCTGCTGTCATTACTTAAAATGTCAGGACATTATATCAAACTTGACAAGCAGGATACCTGTATTTTTCTATTAGACTTGAAGAGGTGAAACACGGGAATAGTTCTCAGATAGCTTTCCAAAGAAGGGGTGTCCAAATTCTACCAGTTAAAATAAAAAAATTGATAAAATGGTCACATGTGAAATGTCACGTACATTAGAGGATCGCAACCTTTTTGACTTGATACTATTTGACGGACTCAAAATTTCTGCTCAATCAAATATTTTAGCTTGCCATATCTACAAAGATGTATATTTATCATAAAAATAACAAAATAAGAAATAATTATTTTCATGCTTTTTTGTCTTGTTCTAAACTATTTTAAGTCATCTCGAAGCCCTCTTGACTTACAGAACTGATTTACACCTGAACATAATGTGATGGGTGGAGGAATATGGATTGCAGACCAAGAAGGTTGATTACGTATGAGAAATAATCTTGTTTTTTACAAAACAATCTTGGATTTTTAAGGTAGGTGAAAAAGCAAGTAAATTCATGTTATATATACAATATATAACAAATACAACATATACATATACAACATGAATTTGTTTCAAGTTTATATCAGGAAGAAAGCAAAAACTCAAAGAGAAACTATCTCAAGGCATAATTGAAAGGTACCACTCTCTTATCTAAAAGTTTTGGAATTATTCATATTCACTGACTCACTTCCCATGAAGCCATCAGACTGCCCTAACCAGATTGCCTTTAGTCATCCATTATTTCTAGGTTACAGAGAACGTTTACAGTGGTATTCTTGGCATCACTCAAAGTTCACAATACAAGCTTAAATTGTGTTTTTATGCTCCATATGATACCACGAGATTAGTAAAATGATCTCTTCTGTCCATAGTTCTCACACTATGAACAGATTTTCTTTCAGATCATTTTATGGTCATAGTGGATTGGTGACTAAATTCAGTAGCACTTTATTATGTGTCCTTGTTACACGTTACATACATTTACCAATAATGACTGTAAATTGGGCATAATTGCGTGCAACTAACCCTAAACCAAACCTAATCCTACCCTAACCCATGTGCATGTACTTAATTATTATTACGTAGTACTTAAATGTATAATTACACTGTAAATCCTTAAATTTACCCTAAATTCTGACATATGGAATTGATGTTATAGTTTTTATTTATCAATTACTTTCTCATAACAAAATTAAAAACCAATTTTTGGCGTGACCACTCTTTGACATTTTGCTCTATTTTTAAAGTAGGCTAGCTTACAGGAAGGTTGCTTCACCCGAAGAATAACTCTTTTTGTGTTCCAGTTCACTGGGTGATATGTTTTAGAATTCCTGACAAAAGAGTCCACAGAATAATTGAGTAGGTGTGACATGGAAATAAAAGGTCAATGTATTGTTCAAGCAGTTAATTACATGAAACTACTAAGAATTGTAAAATGCGAAAGATAAACAAACTTGAGCTACATGTATTATTAAATTCATCACAGCAAGTACCAGTCATATAAAAAAAAATCAATTATCACCTTTTCTTCACATTAATTTGTAGATAATCCTTACTGTGAATGAACATTATGTCACGGTTGCAGGGGGAGATAAGGAGACTTGGAGCCTGAGGAATCCGAGAAACACTTATTAATCAACTTAAATACACTTTAAATATCCAAAATAAAACAGCTCATATTGTAAAAAACAGGAGGCAGAAACAGAGACCACAGACAAGGAAAACAACAGCTATACATTGACAACTACCAACCCAGACTGAAGGAAACATGGGGTTTAGATGCACAAGGAAGGAATGAGGGAATTAGATACAGCTGACAAGACTAATGAGGTGAAGATGGGAAAAACACAGGCGAAAACAGGAAGTAGGCAATGACATGACTGACATGTAACACATGCATCTTTCCAGGATATTTTGCGTAATATTACTGTTCCCTTTCAAGGGAACTCACGCTGCGTCGAACGCTTTGGGGAATACCTGGACGACATCTTACGAACCACAATATGTAAACAATCAAACAATGGATCGACCGAGTGTGAGTGACGGTCGCGAGTCGATGAGGTCACGAACCAGGGTGATAAAAGATGCACCGGAAGCCGGTGCCGGCAGCTAAGGCACAGTGTGAGAGTGTGTTGTGTTGAATCAGGGATCTTCTATATTATAAATATTTATATATATATATATATCCCGCCTGGTGATGTTTGACACTGACACCGACAAGGCTCGCGTTCCCCAAGGCTCGGGTTCCGCAGCATTTGAGGCTCTGCGGCGATCTAGGTCATGGGGTTCGCAAATGGATCTGTTGGCGGGGTCTGAGACGGGCGTTCCCCTATATCAACCTTTACCCGGCGGATCCAGTGCTTCATGCATGGTTTCGGAAGCACGCTCAAGGGCGGATACTTCCGACCAGGCTGAAGCACCGGCACTGCAATTGTTTAGCTCTGAGGAGTTAGACGTTGTTAGTGTCGATGTGGAGAGCGAGGATTCGCCAACCTCCTCTCCAGCATATGAGGAATTACTCAAGGTTGTGACTCGCGCTGTGGCCACTTTGAATATTGAGTGGCCAGCAGAGAGTACTGTTGTTCGTCCTAAGAGAAGCAAATTAGATGAACAATTTTTGCCAACGTGGGTCCTTCCCCCTGCTGGGACCTGCCTTTTTTCCCAGGTCTTCACACTGATGTGGCTAGATCCTAGAAAAGGCCTGCCACCTCCAGAGTGTTTACACCACAAAATAACACTTATGCCACTCTGGTTGGTGCGCGAGATTATGGTTATGGCACGATGCCAAAAGGGGAGGAGGCGTTTGCGAGCCACCTTTCTCCGCAGACGGTGTCGTCGCTTAAAGTCCCGGCGCTGCCCACTAAGCCTATGAGAGTGACATCAGCTCATGTGGGCAGGGCATATTCTGGTCTTCACACCACCGCCCTGCTTCAGGCTTACCAAGCAGAATTGTTGGGGGACCTCGATGAGGGCGCAGCTTGTGTGGCTACAGAGAGGCACCTGTGGTTAAATTTGACACCTCTTAAAGATAAAGAGAAAAATGTTATGTTGGACACCCCTCTGTTGCCTTCTGGGCTTTTTGGTGATTCAGTAAAAACAGTAGTCGAGAAGTTCCAGGATGCGGCAAAGCAACAGGTGGCGTTCAATGTACTTCGTCGCCCTTAAGCAGTGTGAGCCAGCCACAACCCCAGAACTCCTCATATGCACAGTGGGCCGCTCAAAGGCAGAGCGTCTCAACCCGCCAACCTCCCCAGAAAATCAGGCAGGTTGGGCAGACGTTCTTAGCCTCAGCCTTTTGGCAGGAGGACGAATCTGAGGACCATCATCCTCGCCAAGAAGGCTACTTCGAAGAGGTCCTGATGCCAGATGTGCCAGACCTCTTGGAGGCGTCCCTCCTCAGTTGCCACCAATCACACAGTTTGCACTGAGGAGATCGCCCCCTCCAAGGAGTGTCCTAGAGCATTCACTTCAGCATTCACTTCACTTCACTCCACTCCCCAGAAATCAGGGCCCTGGGGTGTGTGCTACACAGATAAAAGAGATCAGTCTCGAGAGGTTGGTTCTCCTAGTAGAATTTCTGCCAGCATGGATATGTCTTCCAGAAGTTTTTCAGTGGGTCCTGCAAATTATAAGGATAGGGTATTCCGCCCGCCCAGGTTCAATGGGGTTCTACCCATGGTGGTGGACCCCGATCAGGCTCTGGTACTGGAGCAGGAGGTAGGCTCTCTACTGAGGAAAGGGGCCATAGAACATGTACTCCTCTCAGACAAAGAGTCAGGCTTTTACAGCCGTTACTTCCTCGTTCCAAAGAAGGATGGAGGATTGCGGCCCATCTTGGATTTGCGCCTTCTGACTCGATTGGTCATGAAGGTGAAGTTTAAGATGCTGACATTAAAACAAATAGTGACGCAGATCAGGTCCGAGGACTGGTTTGTCACTATCGATCTGAAGGACGTGTATTTCCATATTTCCATCCTTCCACAACACAGGAAGTACCTCAGGTTCACCTTTGGGGGGAAGGCGAACCAATATCAAATACTTCCGTTCTTGATCACCCCGTACTTCCACGAAATGCATGGACGCAGTGCTAACCCCGTTGCGCCTCCAAGGTATAAGAGTGTTAAATTACAGTACATAGATCACTGGCTGATTCTGGCTCAGTCACCACAGTTAGCGGTTCAACATCGAGATGTTATTCTCGCGCACATGAGAGTGTTGGGTTGAACGCAAAGAAGAGTCTGCTTTCTCCTCTTCAGAGAACCACCTTCCTAGGCGTTGTATGGGATTTGGTTTCAATGATGGCGCGGCTATCCCCCGCCCGTATCGATTCGATCCTTTCAACCATGAAGAAAATCAAAATAGGCCAGTCCATCACTGTAAAACACTTTCAACTTGTGTTGCTTCCAGCAGCTTCCAGCGTCATCCCGTTCGGGTTGCTACACATGAGGCCATTACAGTGGTGGCTCAGAACCAGAGGGTTTTCCCTGAGGGGCAACCCTTTCTGCACTATCAAGGTCACATGGTGATACTTTCGTGCCTTGGATATGTGGAAGAAACCCTGGTTTCTGTCTCAAGGACCCATTTTGGGAGCTCCTTGTCAACGTGTCACGGGTTGGGGAGCAGTCCTGAGGGATCACTCCGCCCAAGGTCTGTGGCACAAACACCAGTTGTCCTGGCACATAAACCTGCTGCAGATGATAGCTGTTTGGAGGGTGCTTCAAGCGTTCCTCCCAGACCTCAGGGGCCATCATGTGGTTGTTCAGACCGACAGACCGACAGGAACACTGTGGTCTCCTATATAAATCATTAGGGGGGTCTACGTTTGCGACCACTATAAAAACAGGCGCGGCAGATCCTCCTTTGGTCCCAAGGGAGACTGATCCATCCACGGGCAGTTCACTTTCCTGGGACCCAGAATGTGGGAGCAGACTTCCTGTCGAGGCAGGGGCTGAGGCCCGGGGAATGGAGGCTCCACCCCGAGGTGGTGGAGCAGATTTGGTTTAGGTTCGGCCGAGCACAAGTAGACCTGTTCACGTCCGAGGAATCAGGAACTCATTGCCCTCTATGGTATTCACTCCTGCATCCAGCCCCGCTCGGCCTGGATGCCATGTCTGTATGCCAGAACTTTGGAAACTGTGGGCTTGTCCTCTGAGGGGGCCCAGCTCATAGATTCTGGTCTCTCAACTGAGGTTGTTGAATCCATCCTCCACTCCAGAGCTGGCAAAGTGCTGGAGTTTCTGCAGGATAGATTCGCTGCAGGGCTGTCCCGCTGCCATAGTTCCCAGTCAGTCAGTTCCTCTGGGTGGCATGTCCATTGGCAGGGACCCCCTCGTCACACGCTTCCTCCATGGTACTATTAGGCTGAGGCCTGTAGTACAGCCCAAGGTTCCAACCTGGGACTTATCCCTGGTACTCCAGGGGTTGTCCCAGGAAACCTTTGATTGAGGTTCCTCTAAAAATCCTCACTTTAAAGACTTTATTCTTATTAGCCATTACATCATTAAAGAGATTTGGGGATCTACAGGCTCTTTCTGTAACACCCTCCTGCCTCGAGTTTGCGCCTGGGATGGTAAAAGCCTTCCTCCATCCCAGGCCAGGCTATGTGCCTAAAGTGCCCACTCATGTGACTAGGTCTATAGTACTGCAGGCCTTCTGCCCTCCCCCCTTCGGTGATCAGGACCAGGAATTTAAAAACAAGATCCATAGGTCTGCCTTTGGCGTAAGTCTGACCAGTTGTTTGTTTGCTTTGGAACCCCCAAGGGGGCCCCAGCATCCAAACCCACTTTAAGCAGGTGGATAGTTGAGGTTATCACCCTGGCTTATGAGTCGGCCAGATCCCTTACACCTCTAAGGCTCCGTGCCAACTCCACTAGGAGTGTGGCTGACTCTAAGGTCCTTATATCAGGTGTGTCTTTATCTGTTGGTCCTCCCCGCATACCTTCCTGATGTTTTACCAGCTTGACCTCAACTCCGCTCCGGGAACACGGGGCCTCTCGTAGTGAGCTACGAGACACTCGTCGGCCTTCGTCACTGAGGTGGCATTGGTATATCATTCCCCAAAGTTTTCGATGCAGCGTGTGTTCCCTTGAAAGGAAACGTCTCAGGTTACGAATGTAACCATAGTTCCCTGAAGAGGGAACGAGACGCTGCGTCTTTGGCTTCAGCTCCTCACGCATTCCGGGCTTGCTCAGACTCCTTTCTAAGCTGCCGGCACCGGCTTCCGGCAGATCTTTTATCACCCTTGTTCGTGACGTCACCGACTCGCGACCTTCACTCACACTCGGTTGATCCATCGTTCGATTGTTTACATATTGTGGTTCGCGAGATATCGTCCAGGTATTCCCCAAAGCGTTCGACGCAGCGTCTCGTTCCCTTTTCAGGGAACTATGGTTACATACGTAACCTGAGACGTCTTGTCTATTGCATGATGTATATTTATGAATACTGTTTTTAGGCCTGCATTAGGAGAGAATTCTTCTCTCATTTTTTACATTTTTCTTAATCTTTTATCTTTCTCTTTCTTACATAATCACCTAAGGCATGCACAAACATGCATCCCATTTCGCTATGGGGTCACACATTCTTCATTTAAGGCATAGTATATATAGTGAATACACATTTCACTATTTTCTGAATAGTAGATATTACTAGATTTTTACAGTGATTAATCATGCATAGAGATGGTGACAAAATTTTGTCCTAATGGATTATAGGCAAATGGTTCTTAAACAAAAAAAAAATGGTTGCAAACCATTACATTTCACAAGGGCAATTCTATGGTTGGTTGGTTGCATTTTATTCATCATAGAATTCATTGCAAAATAAACAGGTTCAACAACTTTAAAAGGGAGGAGTTAATGCTTTGTTTTGGTAACCTTTTGTTACTCATATCAAAGGTTATGAATCTGATTTTTCACACATAAATGTGTATATAGTAATAGAGACAATAGTAACACATAATCTGGCACAGTGTTTGTTGATAAATTAATTGTACCGATTGTAGTATGAATACTAAAAATGAATATTAAATATCAATATTAAATGCATTGCATGCATCATACACATGTCTGCTGTATCATAATTGCAAAATTAAATGGTAATGCTGAAAAGGAGTGAACAGATAACAGATTTAAAGAAGGGGTGAGTTGCGGATAAGTGAACTGTACCTCGCTGTTAACAAGGAAGAGATGGCAGACATGGTGAGTATAGATTTGAAATTAAGATTTGATGTCAAGTTTAAATGGATTTAAATGAGGTTAAGTGCTCACAGAAGAGTTTTCAGCTGTCTTTTGAATATTATCATGGATTCAGCATTCTGGAGGCAGGGAGATTGGTCCACCAGCAAGGAACAGTGAACAAAAACGAATGGAAAATGATTAACACAAACCCGACTTCTTCATGAGAATGGCAGCTCTTTACTTTGTCTGAGAATAGCTTTATTGACATAAGCACCTGTTTTGATCACAATACCACCACAAAGAAGAAACCTTCAAGCACTGTAAAGGAACCTGTCAGATTATCATTGAACCTGATCCTACAGTAATTTACTGTGAAGGTGATACTAAATGTTGTGTAATGTTATTCATTAGCAAAGAATGGAGCTCAGCAAGGAACACACATTCACACTTGTGACATTCCTTTCATTGTGACATCTGTGTGGGAGATTTATATTCTACTCGTTTACACGTCGGAATCCCTGTGCATCAGGTTTATATGTCGACACATTGTAATATTTTGAACAGGTATTCCACCGCCTCTGTATTTCCTGTAGGATCCAAAATGACCTTTGCCAAAAGTGATTCAGATTTGATTTTGGTGATTACTGTTAGAAACATGGTGCTGTGGGTGATCAAATGACCTGAGATTGATTTTAATCATTGTTTTATGTTTTATAATCTCATTTTAATAGGTAGAAATGTATTTTTTAAATAAAAAGTGTAAAATACAGATAACGTGTTGTTGGTAAATTTGTTGTATTGTTGTTGGTAAATTTATTCCCAGTATATTCCCAGTTTTAGTACATTATGCTAACATTTCATTTTGCCCCCTAAGTACAAACGTAACACCTCACCTAGGTGGCTAAAGATTAAATTAAATATCAATCAAAAGATCTGTGCTCTACCACCACAGGAACAAAACAAAAAAACGATGTTGTGATATTTCACTTCAAAGCAGGAATGTTTTGTCACCTGCCACAGATGTGAATCTCAGATAAGCGCGGTTCGGCAGAAAGGAAATAGATTTTGTCAGTCTGTAAAGATAGCGTGAAGCCTACATAGAGTGTCTAGTCTTGTTAAACTCTGAGAGGGCCCTGAGTTTAACAGTGCACTGTAGTTTCAGACAGGGGCGTAGCCAGAATTTTACTTTTGAGGGGGCCCAGATTAAAATGAGGGGGCCTGAGCATAACATAGTTGGCAGGATTCGAACCTGTGCGGGGAAACCACAATGGATTTCAAGTCCATCACCTTTACCTCTCAGCCAAGACTAGTTGTGGAGCAAAGCGCAGCGCGCTATTCTTGACTTTGGGGGTGCGTTGCGGTTGTCTTGTACGGCGGGTGATATGTGTTTTCACTTTAGTTTTCACAGTCGCGATTTTAAACAATTGAAAATCTGAGGGGGCCGCACATGTAAATAAGGGGGCCACGCCACTGGTTTCAGAGTAAGGAGTTCCCTGTTTTGAGTCTAGGCTGTGTGTGTGAAAGAGAGAGAGAGAGTGTGTGTGTGTGTGTGTGTGTGTGTGTGAGAGAGAGAGAGAGAGAGAGAGAGAGAGTGTGTGTGTGTGTGTGTGTGTGTGTGTGTGTGTGTGTGTGTGTGTGTGTGTGTGTGTGTGTGTGTGTGTGTGTGTGTGTGTGTGTGTGTGTGTGTGTGTGTGTGTGTGTGTGTGTGTGTGTGTGTGTGTGTGTGTGTGTGTGTGTGTGTGTGTGTGTGCAGACATGCAATATTGAAGAAACACCTCCCCAGCTGTGAAAACAAATGTCACATCTGGCTGAAGGTGATTAAGGACATTGACAAAAAAAGAAAACAGTTCACAATAATGTTAACTTTATAAAAGTCATTTATTTGATATCTAATGCATTAACCTCTCTAACTCTCAGGGAAATAAAAATAGGCAGATGGCAGGTTCTAGCTTTTGCTGTCTCGGGAAAGATTAGACATATTTAATTCTCTGTAATGGCCTTTAAAAATAGTGCAAGCTAAAAAAAAACTGTAACTCCATGTCATGGACATGTACATTTTGTCAATATTCCCAGAATATTCCCAGTTTTAGTAGAAAATGCTAATGTAAAAAAATGTCCTCCCTGTGAGTTTGTGAGTGTGTGAGAGTGTCTGCAGTGGACATTGGTCATTGATTAGAACAGAAAGCGAACAAATTGTCCGCGATGGTTGGATTTTGACCTATTTTTCCAAGTGCTTATTGGAAAGATGTAGCATTTAGGCTATTTTACAATATGCATGTGTTGTTTGTCCCGCATTTAAGAACATTTCTCTGTGTTGTGTAGAGTGTGATTGATTCAGTTGCATTTGGATATGCTCATGTTTAATAAACACTGCATAATTAATTAATGTCTACAATAATAAAAAAATTTATGACAGCAAACATCTCTGCTATAGACAATCACAGTAACAATTTATTTACACATTTATGTCCTGAAAACTGGGGCTATGGCATATTTCATATACCGGTAGGCTACTGTGAAAAACTGCACTCGTCACTGAAATATAGGCTTTTCAACAATAAATTTTATCTTTTATTATCATTGCATCCCAGTACTTTATTGTTTTCACTTTTTTACACCCTTAACACAGACATATGGTCATGACATTAATGCAGTGGAGCGATGCCAGGGGGGGCGCGCGTTATCCTGGGGTACATGCTTTTTTTGTGCCAGGGAGTATGTTTTCTTGCACTGAACAAGAGCAGCATATATGAAGTTCAGATAACCGTCCCCTCATCCTTTGACGTGTACGATCACACCGGTGTTCATATGCGCGTCACTGTAACAAAGGGACTCACAGGCAGGGATCCAAATGCTATGTCTTTATTAAGAGTGGTCGTACGGGCAGAAGGTCAGGGCAAACCGAGGTCATGCATAGACGGTGATACAGGCAGGGATCACAAAGGCAGGCAGACAGAATCAGGATCTTAGAACAGGCGGTAGTCAAGACAGGCAGTTATCAATCATAAGCGGTATTCCAGGCAAAGGTCAGGGCAAGCAGAAGAGGATCAAAAACAGGTAAACAGGCAGAACTGGTAACAGGCAAACAGACAGGGAATGTAAACGTTCAGAAATGACAACTGGGGCTAATCAAGACTTCGCAGTGAGTGAATGAATGAAGCAATCTTTTAAAGTTCATGAGATGGGTGAGAACAAACAGTCCTAATCGGGTCCAGCTGGTGTGTGTGATCAGTCCAGTGTGATGGTTGCTGGGAAATGTAGTGTGTAGTGAAATGTCAGTATAAGTGTGAGCTCCCTCTGGTGGCCATGGAGGGGAGCGCAGAGCTCATATTCATAAAAGTCACGTGATCAACCGCTCAATTCACATGTGTTTTCACGCTATATCTGGCACTGATCCAAAAAAAGACGCGCTCATAGCTTGTCATTTATCACAACAATTCAGTGTTTTCAACCACATAAGATTTTTTTTAGGTTTCAACAAGTTGAGCCAACAAGTTGGTGACTATTGTGAATGATCTATTATAAAGCGCTTTTTGTGACTGCCTGTATGTCAGGTGACAAGCATGACGCGTTGCCATGGAAACAATAAGGCGAAGTTGCCAAATCGGGGGAGGGGGGGGGGGCGCGCGCAAAATTTTTACCTCTTCCTAGGGGGGCATGACAGAAAATAATTGAGAAGCACTGTATTAATGAAATGAACCTTAAAGTCTGTATATTTGTGTTTCTTGCACATATTTCCTAACAAGCCTGCACATGTGTAACCAGCTTTAAAACCTACTGCACATCTAGTGATATTGATATTTTGTGTTGTCTTTTGTTTTTGTCTTGAAGTTACCTGATGGTTTCGGATTTTTCACTCTGAAACTGGAGACTTTTTGGAATGAAAACTGAACTGTGCTGGACGACAACATCACTGTTTTCTGCAGAACTGCTTTATAGATGAAATTAACTTATTAAATAATAATTATTTACTAATAATAATTACTGACTTCGGCTGAACAATGACACTATATCCTTTAGAGCTGCTGTACAGATGAAAAAACCCATTGTTTGTTTGCATCATTGAATCATTTTTCTGTTGTCACTGTAAAGCTGCTTTGAAACAATTTGCATTACATAAAGGTGATTTGACTTGAACTGCACACAAAAGGAAAGCAGGTTAGTTGTTCGCTGTGAATGACAAGCATCAGCTAATTTGCATATACAGGTGCTGGTCATATAATTAGACTAACTAATTATATTAGTTATTATATTCATTCATTACACACACTGATGTGGTAGAAAATTTAATGAATGAATATTTTTTTTCAGTTTCTCAGAAAATTCTAATTTTTCTGAGATACTGAATTTGGGATTTTCCTTAGTTGTCAATCGTCAAAATGAAAAGAAATAAACATTTTAAATATATCAGTCTGTGTGTAATGAATGAATTTAATATACAAGTTTCACTTTTTGAATGGAATTAGTGAAATAAATCAACAGTTTGATGATATTCTAATCATATGACGAGCACATGTACATGTAACCAGTCCAAAAATATAAAATAAATGCCTTTCAATAGATTGTGTAAACCAAACAAGGATTTTATTTTCCAATGTAACCAGTGTAAGCAGTTTGACCTGTAGTGGTGGATTGCTGTGAGCATGCAAACATTACACTGACACGCTCCGAGATCATCCAAGTTCAGCGGTAAAGAACTGGTTTGTTAGCTGATGTTTATATAATGATGAGAGATATGCAGTATAAATATATAATACTGCATATATAAATATGCAGTTGTATTGTCACAAAAATGATTTCAACTGGTTACTTATAGATCAGTATTGCTGTAATAAAACCCTTTTAAATAATCATATCACTTCGGTTGTTGTCTTTGTTGACAGCTCTGGTATGTTTTCTGTCAGCACGATTAAGCTTGAGTTCATTGTATGTGGCATTCACACCACAAAATAATGATATAATTTTGGCTTGAACTGTAGACGCAGAGAGGAAAGGTTGCCAGGTCATCAGTCATGCGTATGATGCGTGTTTGTGGGTGGCAGCTCCCTGGTGGTCTTCCTCAAATATGCTCGTCTTCAGAACTCTTTTTTTCCTAGTGCTGACAATGGTATTCTCAATCTCAATCTTGGGATTCTCATTTGGAGTTCATGTATACAATAACCAATAACCACAAGCTTAGAGAGACAGTTCACCCAAAACTAAAGTTATAATTACCTCATGTCGTTCCAAACCTTTGGATAAGACTGGATAATCTTCTATTTTAGGTCTAGGTAACTAAAACTTAAAGACACCTTAATGACCTCTTTGCATCTTGTCTGTTTTGGTTACCTGGACTTTCAGTAGAGGGACAGAAACGTGTGAACTATCCCTTTAAAACAATGTGAAACAGCCTTCACTTACATTGAATAACACTCATAGGTGTTTTTTTTTTATCTAGAGGCTTCTCTAAATGCATGCACATATCAGCCCAAAATGTTCGCACATGACATTTGGAATGTTTTCAGGATCATCCATCATAGTTGCTGCGTTCGTAGCCTCGAAATGTAGAGCTTGTGGAGAATCGGGGCTGTCTTCTGTTATCACAGTGTGGAAATCTGGGGTGTGTCACAATCACAGTTCTAAAAACAGCAATTTTACACTTCTGTTTACAGTACAACTTGGGAATCTCACAAATGTACATGTAATTTAAAGAATCAGGAACATTGTCTTCTGCTCGACGTACTAACATATCAGAGATTTTAAAAATGTTGTCTGTTCTGTTTCTAGGAAAGATTAATGAAGTGTAATTGAATGCCTATGTGAAGAACTGTCAGTGCTCTAGGAAAATAATTAAAACTTAATTCAAAATTAGTCTGAGTAAATCTGCTTTAAAAATGCAGTGAAGACAGAGCAATGAAAAACATGAAATATCATATTAGTCTGAAAAATCTGGAAGAAAAAGTAACATCTATTAGTTAATATATTAGTTACTATGACAGTAACACGATTTAGTTTACGAAAGAAGGATTGACATAATACCGTAGACATAATTTTCTCAAGAAACTCTGTCTTTTTCCAATTGCTCTTTTCTTGGTTTCAAAAACATCCAGAAATCGAGCTGTATGATGATCAAGTCCTGAGACAGATTCTTGCTTGAAGGTTCTGCATGGTTCCTCCGTTTAACGTGTTATTTCTTGCGCAGCAAAGACACTCATGGGATGTTGGACAACGAGTTTCGACTTCGGACACCTGAAAGCGCATTCCAAGGTGTCCGTGTTCTTTACCATGATCCTTATATTCACCTATTTATTCTACTGTCTCACCGGATACTGCGATTCCACGCCGAGTCCACTGTACGTGCATCAAAGTTTCAGAAGCAAACTTTTCCGAAAGGACGGGAAGAAGCTCCAGCCGGACGCGCACCGGAACGCCTCCGCCGTACTAACATATCTCAGCCGCTTCTCATCTTCCACGCCTTGCGACAGGCGTGGAAGATGAGAAGCGGCTGAGAGGTTTAGGCTACTACGACACTTACAGCAATCTTTCTGTGTCAAACAGTTTTGGGACGAAAGAGTTTCCTCAGGCGATTATCATAGGCGTGAAGAAGGGGGGAACGCGCGCGCTCCTGGAATTCCTGCGCGTCCATCCCGACGTGAGAGCCGTGGGTGCAGAGCCGCACTTCTTTGACAGGTTCTATGAGAAGGGTCTTCAGTGGTACAGGTAGGTCCTCTGGTCATAGTTTTGAATGATATTATTCTATAGGGCTAGGGATTATCAAAAGCCCTTAAAGTGATCAAATTCTGCATGCAAATCCATGCGTAAAATAGCATGCAAGACACTTATGCACATGGATATCTCTGGATATGGTTATGCAAGAATACTGGCATTTTTCTTAATGAAATATAGCACATGCAAACTTGTCTGGAGACACTCTATAGGTTTGGATGTGTTTTATATAATACAGTCACCTTTTTAATTGCTACTTTGACACATCAGCACCACTCACAGTACCACAAAACCGCAAAATATGGTATGTTTATTCATTAATTTGACTCCTGCCAGCCTGTACTCCTCCTTAGCATCAACTAACATCCACTCATGACTTGGCAACCTTCCATTATACTACCACCAGTGCTCAAAGTGGCAAAACGCAACAAAATGTCTTATCTGTCTATGCAATCACTCCCTATAATTTTGATTCTTGGAGACTGCAATTTTCTTTATCCAAGTTACCCACTTAAAATGTTAAGAGTGATAATTAAGTGGGCCACCATATGCTTTATCTCACAGTAGGCCAATTTTATAACAGGCATTGTAATTCATGAAATGCATATCTGAGGCACATAAAGTTTATGGGGCCTTCGTCATAAAGTCTTCCAACAGAGATAATTGCTTTAACTCCTGAAAAGAGTTTATACACTAAGGCTCTCTTTTTTAAACTTTTTGTTTAGACAATTATATGTATGCATGATCAGCAATTGATTCTTCCTCTCTATTTGAATGCCATTTGGTTCATTAATATCACCTGTCAATAAGTTGCTGACATTCAGCCTTCTGCCAATATAATGTCTGTGGATTGACTCTCTCTCTCTCTCTCTCATTTCATCTCTTGAAATCAGACACATGGGAATGCGTTTCTTAAAGTATATATATATATATATATATATATATATACATATATATATATATATATATATATATATATATAATAGTAATAGTAATATAATAGTTATTTATTAATTTAGATAGATTTTATTATATAATGCACATTTCTTAAAACAACAGGCAGAATTCCAACAAACTGTCTTTTTTGCATTAGCACTCAATCCATTCCACACAAAAGCTAATTTATCTTCAGTTAACCTGTCCCTGATGTTAATTAATACATTTACATTTTGCATTACACATTCAATTACGATATTAAAGCCATACATTTCAGGTGCCAGAGTGCAGATTTGACAGGCTTGATTTCCCATATGACCGGGGTCTCTAACATTAAACTAGCCATTGATTGATCAGGGCTGAGGGTAGCGGTGTGGAAGAAGCCATGACGGCACACATCAGCGGTGCAGTGCAGAGATAGATGTGTTATCTATATCCTCAGAGTCAGGCACAGCCTTGTAATGAACAATCAGAGTCAGGTCGCTGTGGGAGGAAGCAAGTGATGAAAACGATCATGCACTAAAAAAATTTTGTTGCACCAAATGCAGCATCTCTTGATAATAATTCTGGGAGATCTGCTTATATGTGGCACTGAGCAATTTTAATAGATCTCAGATAAATATAATTAGAAGTGATGGCCAGACTCTTCAAAATATGTTCAAATACAAATGTTGTCATATAAAGTCTAGAGGAGACACGTGAGGATCTGTTCTCAGGAGATAAAACGGAGAAGAAGTCAAACAATTGAATTTCCAGTTTTATGGCGCTTTACTTGTTATTTCCAGCTGACATTTAATTGCTTCCCACAGTTTCTAGAAGCGCCCATGTGCTTTGTAATGACAAGCCTGTGTCCTCAATGAGAAGGTCCTGCCGTCCTCGCTACATTGTGCTCTTCATTGAGCGATGTGTCTATATGCAACCTGTTTTTAATTACATTTTTGGTAGCAAAAGAGTCTCAAGAGTGTAGGACCATAGAATATTTGATGCCACATGTAGAGGTTTCTGGACATATATTATGCGGTTTTCGTTTTTAAGCATTTTAAAATTGATTCATATTTTTAGTGGATGTGATTTTACCAAGTACAACGTTTGAGGGACAAGAGTTTACAACCAGGGCTAGGTGTTTTTCACCGATCATTTCCTTTTGATTTTAGTTATGGGATAGTTTTAGGGGTAGGGTTCAGTTAGATAGGGATAGTTTTAGAATTGAGTTAGACAGGGATAGTTTTAGGATTGAGTTAGATAGGGATAGTTTTAGGATTGACTTAGGGATAGTTTTAGGGGTAGGATTGAGTTAGATAGGGATAGTTTTAGGATTGAGTTCTATCGGCATGCTATAAAAATTTACACACACTGTAAATGTTTGCTAACAACAAAAGGAATATGTGCACCAACTAACAGCAGAGATTTACCAGTTCACAATAAAAAAACACCTTCCATTCTCGATACAAACCATATTCTCCAACATTGCAAACACAATTTCGCTCACAGCATAAACAGTCACAAAACACATTTGCTCATAACACAGTCCTTTCGCTCTGACACAGTTCTGGAAAGTATTGCAAACTCAGTTACCATGGTTTCTTTACAAAGTCTAGCTCTGTAACCAGAAGCACTCTCTCAACCTTCTCTCCACTCACTGAGGTAGATGTATCTAAACTTCTCCATTCCAGCCATCCAACCACCTGCCCTTTAGACCCCATCCCCACGCACCTTCTTTTCTCTCTCAGAATGACCGATTGGACATCAACCAGTCTGGCTTCAAGAAGGGCCATTCAACCGAGACAGCACTGCTAGCTGTCACGGAAGCTCTAAGGAGTGCAAAAGCTGATTCAAAATCGTCAGTTCTCGTTCTTTTAGATCTTTCTGCTGCTTTTGACACTGTTAATCTCCACATACTTTTATCTACCCTCTCGTCACTAGGCATCACCGGAATTCCCCTGCTGTGGGGAGTCAAAGAATGTCAAATGATCACCGGTGTTCCACAGGGCTCAGTTCTTGGACCACTTCTCTTCTCCATGTACACCACATCACTAGGTCCTATCATAGAGGCACACGGCTTGTCTTACCACTGCTACGCCGATGACACTCAGTGATATGTATGACTCTACCTATCATTTCAACCAGATGATCCAACAGTGGCTGCGAGAATCACAAGCTGCCTAGCAGACATCTCGACATGGATGAAAGAGCATCATCTGCAGCTCAACCTGGCAAATACGGAGCTTCTAGTCTTTCCTGCCGATCCAACCCAACAGCATGATTTCACCGTCCAGATCGGTGCTACCACGATTACCCCTTCAAGATCTGCCAGAAATCTTGGAGTGATCTTTGAGGACCAGCTGACCTTCAAGGATCACATCGCAAAGACGGCTCGATCGTGCAGGTTTGCACTGTACAACATTAGAAGGATCAGGCCATTCCTAACTGAGCAAGCTACAGAACTTCTGGTGCAGGCCATGGTCATTTCCAGACTGGACTATTGCAACGCTCTTCTGGTTGGAATTCCTGCAAGTGCAATCAAACCTCTGCAACTGTTTCAGAACGTCGCAGCTCATCTGGTTTTCAACCAACCGAAAAGGTCTCATGTCACACCACACTTCATCCCACTCTCAGCACGCATCAAATTCAAAGTACTGACTCTTGCATACAGAACTTACACAAACTCAGCACCTTCATACTTCCACTCACTGGTACAAATCTACACACCTACCAGAAACCTTCGCTCGATCAACGAGCGACGACTCGTGGTTCCATCACAGAGAGGTAAAAGATCAATCACAAGAACATTTTCCTTCACCACTCCCGGCTGGTGAAATGACCTCCCTGCCCTCATCCAGAATGCAAATTCCTTGTCCAAGTTTAAAAGACTACTCAAAACGCACCTCTTCCATGAGTATCTAACATGACACACACACACACAAAAATTTTAAATAAAACCTCTTTCTTTCTCTATTCCCCATGCTTGTGCTACTTGTGTTCAGAATGTTTGAAACTTTGTATTGTAAGCGCTCTTATGTGTTTTTGTATCCTTTGGACAAATACCTTCTACGCTCCTCAAATTGTAAGTCGCTTTGGATAAAAACGTCTGCTGAATGAGTAAATGTGAATGTAAGTGTCTAAAATACTTTGTTGCTTTTTGCCTTTGCCTTACTTAAAAACAAATGCTTCTAAGCTTCTATCAGTAACAACGTCTTTGTCGATGTCAATGTAATCTGGGAACTCCTGCGTCTCTGTAGGTGTGTAATCTGCGTTGTGTAATTTAGTAATCACTCTTGAACACCAGCATTCACACAATCAAAATGTAATTTCTTGGATCATTGGAGTAACACAATTAAGTTTGAGGACTCTGAAGCATTGAAAACAGTGCGCGCAGCAATACACGACATGCTGTAAAAGAGAAGATTAACAAAAAGAAAGTCATTTCAAAGAAGGAAAATAATCAATGAAACATTGTGTACATCACAAAAGTGCTCGAGGTCACAATTATATAACATGAAATCATCAATTACACAACATACGGCCCTTATGACATGACCACACAAACTAATGCAACCTACCGCTGTAAAATCACAATCTGACTCTGGGCAAACGTAAAGCGGCCAGAAGGACCGGAAAGACCAAAAATGCTCATGGCATGCTTTTGTACTGCGAACTCGGCGCATACGCAGTGAACTAGGTACTATCTTTAGTCACGGGATCGAGATAGTGGCGAATTTGTTCCTCTTTTGTGCTCGAGATATCAGTGTTCGGCGACATAAAATAATTGACATAACCGATAAGAAAATGTTAAGTTAATGAGGGAGTTTGGCGGTTCCACTTCAAAAGCGTCGACATAATAGGGTTGGCGAGTTAACTGAGGTGGAGATAAGTGGATTTCACTGTACATGGACATTATTTATTGTTTTTGAAATAGAGATGCTCAGGTCAAGTGTTTTTTCCCCTACTGTTAAGGAAAGTCTACTAATACTACAGAAATTCTGACATAAAAATGTTAATGAAATTTTGTCTAGTTGCATTTGAACATTTAACAGTGTACAATAAGAAGCCGTGGGATCCATTTGCAGCTTTATTAAGGTTAATCATAGTTTAACAGGCAGAGGTAAATCAGCAGCAGTAGAATTAACAGAGACAAGGCAGAGACAGAAACAGGCAGCGATGGGTCGTAACAGAATAAACAGTCCAGGGTCATACACAGCCATATCAATAAACATGGGGTAAGTGCTATCAGGTGGAAAGGTAATCAGAGTCAAGCAGGGGATTATGGGAAATGGAGTCCTGGGGATTTAGTATTCAGGTGAGGGAGCCCTCTGGTGGTGATTGGAGGGGACCACAGAGACCGTATTCGTGACAGATACAATATAAATACCATAGGCTATATGAAATAAAACACATATTTAATCTTTATTAACATGTTTAAGCATGTCCAGTTGTACTGTCATGTTCAGTTGATGTATTATTTAGTGAATCATAGGAAAAGCCTTAATATTTTAGTCATAATAATGAAGAATATTGCTTGGAGCAAACTGGATTCAATCTTTGATATGCTTGAAGCTGTAGTTGCTGCAGGAGCGACAGTTGTAGTTGAAGCTGTAATACGAGATATGCAAATTAGTAGGATCTCCCCATTGATTAAATATCTCATCTCAGTTTTTGTTGTTACACTTGATTTTCAGGTGAAGTAGTTACGTGCCACTACATGTACGCGACCCTTGAGTTAATAACTAATGATTCTATAATGGAAATGAATCAGTCACAACTTACTTGAGCTGGATAATGTTTTTCTTATAGAGCTGTTGTACAGCTAGAAACAATCTTAATTCTATTATTTTCCTATTATCACTGTAAAGCTGCTTTGAAACAATCTGTATTCAAATTTTTATGTTTTCAAAAAATCATCACTGTATGATTTTATAAGCTTGTTGGACCAAAAAAATTCCCCACAAAGACAAGGATTTTGGATATTACCATGATTATGTCATTATTGTGGTAGCATTTACATTTTTAATATGTCTTTTTTGCAATACAGATTGAACACTACACTATGTGCAAAGTCTTTCAACTTATTCACTTATCAACTTTAATCACAAAGTCATTCAGCCCCTAATGCAAACTTTTAACTACTTGTAAAACACATATTCTATGACAGTTGATTTTTTTAAAAAAAGCGTTTACATTGTGTACTTTAAGTTTGTTGTTTAATATTTTTTTAACTTTATCTTGGAGATGACCAATAACCCAATATATTTTGAGTTTAAAAAGAAATAAGTGAAATATGGTTTAAAAACAATAAAGAATATATAATTTTATCATTTTATTCACTTGAATTTTAATTTTTTTTCTTTGGCATTGTTAATGTTCAGAAATCAAATCAACTGTTTGATTTGATCAACTGATCACTGAGCAATGAAACAACATTTAAAATGTAAGAAAATTTTTAGATAAGAATTTTATACTGGTTCAAGTCAGAAGAGCTCACCCTCCAAGTCTCTATGATGATCTGGTTTCTAGACATAGAAAATAGTTTGAAAGTCAGTTGAATTTCCATGGATTTACACTCTAGACTGAAGCAACATTAGGGTAAGTAAATAATAGCAGAATGTCACGTTCTTACTCCCATACAATGGCTATCCTTTCTGTGGCTTGAATAACTGCCAAAAGAGAGTGAAACACTTCATCGTAGACATTTTTAATGCCTACTCTTATCTACTGTTGCCTACTTACAGTACAGAAGTTCTGACATAAAATTTAAATAAACTTAGTCTAGCTACATTTGAACATTTAATAGTGAACAATAAGATGCCATTTTGGACCACATTTATGTAAATAAATATTTTCATTTTATTAAAATAAAACGTGACATTAAAATACAATATATTTCACAATAGTATGACCAGTATTTATACAATTAATCAAACAGCTTTTATAATGTTTACATTTGAGAACATAATTAGGAAATACATGAGGAAAAAGATCCACTTCTCCCTCCTCAAAAACAGCCAGCTGTTTATATCTGATATATCTGAAAATATATTATATTAAATATATTCTTGACAAACAAAGTGTAATCAAGCTTATCTTTATATTGCCACATACCTTTATTCAGGAGAGTGCTACAATGTAAATAGTATAGGCTATATCACATAATGGAAAATACATTCAGACTTAATTTAATTTTTTACAGAGTATCTAGTTGTATTGACCAGTTCGGTTAATATATGGTTAGGGGAACCATAGAAAAACCATAATAATGAGGCATGTTGCTTGGAGCAAACTGGATTCAATCTTTAAACCGCTGGAAGGTGTAGTTGCTGCAGGAGCGATAGTTGTAGATAAAGCTGTAATAAAAGATTTTTATTACAAATTAATTGTATCTCCCAATAGATAAACGAGCTCATCTCAGCTTAGCTTTTTTTGGTACACTTTTAAGGTGAAGTACATGTTACTGCATGTACTGACTATAGTAATAACATTATCAAAATTATGCATAATCACAAATAAATAACCCTAAAAACAAACCCTATCCGTAACCCTATTGTTCCTTTGTCTGGTAATGTCCTTTTAGAAAATGGCGCGCAGGAGGATTCGAGAATTCGCGCCGATGAAGATGCAAGAGAGCAAAGAGCAAAGAGGGCAAAGAGTGGCAAGAGTAAAAAGAGGATGATCCTTGGTTTTGCAGGTCCTTTTCAAGGAATTTACAAAGCACACCTCTTTTTGTTGGGACAGCCAATCAGAGTGAAGGAACTAAGAAGCAGGAATCTTTCCTTTGTCTTTGGGGTCTCAGCTGATTAACATGTTTATGGCCGTCTTAAGAATGCAGACGTTTGGGTTTTGGCATAAAAGAAAGAGTTTGATGCATCAAAGCACAGCGAAACAAACATAGACGGTCTACAAATTGAGAGACAAAGATTTCAAGACCAATCACAGCTATATTAACGCTTAAAATGAAGGCAAGGTAAAGATTGACGTGGTTATACATAAGTAATTACTGATTTTAAGCTCCTAAACTACAACACACACCTAAAATGGTCATAACAAAAAGCATGCATACATATAGGTAAAACACAACACATCTAAAAATGGAAAGAAACTAAGTTAGAGTCACATGGCACATTCTTGGATGTTTTTTAGGCATGTGTGAGTGAGGATGGGGGCTGTTTTATGAGGATGTCCTTTGAAATGCAGAGGAGAGAGGGGGGTGCAGGAGGATGGTTTGTGTTTTAGGGGTGTTAAACTGTCAATTCACAGACTCCACGGGGCCGGTCCTGTTGAATCAATCACTTTTTCAATCAAATAATGAATCTGATCGATCATTCATGAGCACCGTCCATACTTTACACAGTTGATCTTAATAATCAACAATATTATGTAACTTACTGTATTAATGCAGTTGTATGAGAACTGAACTGCGATGAATGATGACATTTTTTGTAGAACTGCTTGTAGACGAATTAACTCATTTAAACATGTATGCTCTTTACAAAGGAGTCGAATCAACACTGAAATGATTTCAGCTCAATAACGGCCAAAATGCGTAATTGTCCTGTTATCTTTGTAAAGCTGATTTGTATTATAGAAAGCACTAAATAATGGTGACATTTTAACTTTTGTTATGGCCCTCTGATTTGTTTTGTTATTTCTCTGTTGTTTTGATAGTTGTGTGTGTCTGTCTAGGAATGTCATCTAATTGGTTCCTGTAGGCTGATTGACGCTATGTCCTGATTGGTGCACACTACTTTAAAAAGAATGTCATCACTTCCTGTGATTTTGTTAGGAGTATTAGAGATTGTGAGTATTGTTTTTTGGTATCTAAAGAACTTTACTGTATTTGACCCCTTTGGTCTTTTTTCTGATGTTGATTTGGGATGTTAATGATCTTAACGTTGTTTTCCAGTTTGTAAATATATTAAATACTGAGTATTTGGGCCCCTTTTATTTATTGTAAATTGGTTGATCTCTGTTTTTGGTTAGGGATTTAGGTTTGTAAATTGTAAAAAAGGTTTTTATTGTTTTTTTTTCCGGCCCAGTCATCTCCTGAAATGAGTCTCAAATTAACAGTAAACGTATCATTGTTCAACTTTACTTCGGTTGTAGTAGTTTTTCATGTTGCACCATGTTGACCTTCTCATGGGGTTTTCAAGGTGAGCTGTATTTAACCAGCAGAGGGCAGAATTTTACTGTAAAATATTCTTGGTATTACTAGGTATTATTGACGTGTGCACCTGTAACAATTACTATTGTAAAGAAGAAAAATTAACTATTCTTTGAAGTTTTGTACAAAGAAAATGAAACGTGTAGTAGTAATTTAATTTGTAGCCTTGTGACGTATCTGCTTGTGTTGATCAGTGTAATTACATTCGTCAGGTCATCGTCATACCATAACTTACAAAATATGTATATAAAAACCTTTTGAAAAGGACATGCAGGTACCACATTACAAGACAAATGTTCAAAGATTCTCAGAAGATTCAAAAAAGCCTCATTCATAAGAAACCTGCCTTCACGCAGAGATAAATAGAATTATCTGCTGTTGACATTGTAGGTTGTGCAACGTTATTCAACAGCAAAGAATGTGACCATGTGACGTTCCTTTACCTGTTGACATCCTGTCATTGTGGGTGTTTTAGTTGCTAGTCATTGTACGTCATGAATCGTTTAATAAAGAACTTAGTCAGCACCTAGGATAATACAGAAGGTCTGAAGGTAGAAGAAAGAATAGTTGAATCCCTCAAACAGTGACCCAAGACTTGCTTGTTTCAACAATAAGATTGGTCATGAAAGAAAGTCTTTGTAATTTGAACGCAAGACAGACCTCTTGAAACCTTAAAGATGAATGTAACCTTTCTTAATGTTATACATAGTCTTTACCAATAACACATATTTTGTTTAATGCCCAATTGTTATGCAAGATGAGTCTTCTCTCTGCATAGAAATTAATGAATGAAAACATAACAAAGAGACGTAGGGAACATAAGATACGTAGTAATCTCAGAATACATGCATAAAGACGTGGGCTTGTTTTGCTAATATATACTGTCTACTTCAGCTTCTGTATAAGAGCAGGTGGACTCGTGGGGGCGCTTCAAGCCTTTCTCCCAGACCTCCGGGGCCACCATGTGTTAGTCCAGTCCGACAACATGGCGGTGGTATCCTACATAAACCATCAGGGGGGTCTCCGCTCCCTCCGGCTTTCCAAGCTGGCCGGGCGGATCCTCCTCTGGGCTCGGAACAAACTCTGCTCCCTTCGGGCAGTTTATATTCCGGGATCCCAGAACACGGAAGCAGACTTCCTGTCGAGGCAGGGGCCGAGGCCCGGGGAATGGATGCTCCACACCGAGGTGGTGGAGCAGATATGGGAGGAATTCGGTCAAGCCCAGGTGGACCTCTTTGCGTCCCACGAGGCGACCCACTGCCCTCTGTGGTACTCCCTCTCTCCTCCAGCTCCGTTGGGACTGGACGCGATGCAACAGGAGTGGCCGAGGCTACCCCTGTACGCCTTTCCCCCAGTAGCTCTGCTCCCGGAGGTTCTAGAGAAAGTTCGCCAGGACAGGGTCCGTCTCATCTTAGTTGCCCCGTGGTGGCCGGGCAGGGTGTGGTTCTCGGACTTGGTGTCCCTCCTAGACGGCACTCCTTGGAGGATTCCCGTCAGAGTGGACCTTCTGTCTCAGGCTCAGGGCAGGATCCTTCATCCTCGCCCGGAACTGTGGAATCTGTGGGTCTGGCCTCTGAGGGGGCCCGACTCGTAGACTCGGGTCTCTCGACTGAGGTCGTCGAGACCATTCTCCACTCTAGAGCCCCATCCACAAGGAAACTCTACGCTCGGAAGTGGGCTTTCTTCACTTCCTGGTGCGGTGACAAACCTGTAGACCCAGTGACCTACCAGGTCGGTATCGTCCTGGAGTTCTTACAGGAGAGGTTCGCCGCCGGGCTGTCCCCCTCCACGCTTAAGGTGTACGTGGCCGCTATCGTGGCCTACCACGTACCCCCGAGTGGTGTACCTCTGGGTCGGGACCCCCTAGTAGCTCGTTTCCTTCGTGGCACTCTCAGGCTGAGGCCTGCGGTACGCTCCCGGGTTCCTTCCTGGGACCTGTCCCTGGTACTCCAGGCCTTGTCCCAGGAACCCTTTGAGCCGCTTGAGGACATCTCAGAGAAATTTCTCACTCTTAAAACGGTGTTCCTCCTAGCCATTTCCTCATTCAAGAGGGTTGGTGACCTTCAGGCCCTGTCAGTGGCCCCCTCCAGTTTGCTCCTGGTCTGGCGAAAGCCTTTCTCTCTCCCAGACCAGGTTATGTTCCGAAGGTCCTCTCGAGCCCAGCTCGTCACATTGTACTGCAGGCCTTATGTCCTCCCCCCTTTGATGATCATGACCAGGAGTTCAAGAACAAGGTCTGTCCAGTGCGAGCACTGGACGCCTACGTCCGCAGAGCGGCCCCATGGCGTAGGTCGGACCAACTCTTCGTATGCTTTGGGGCTCCTAAGGGAGCTCCAGCATCTAAACCTACTTTAAGCAGGTGGATAGTCGAGACTATCTCACTAGCTTATGAACTGGCGGGTCAGCAGTGTCCTCTGCATGTCCGCGCCCATTCTACTCGGAGCATGGCTACCTCTAAAGCTTTTTGCGCAGGGGCTCCCCTTGCCGATATTTGTGATGCGTCTCGTAGCCTCAGCTCCATCGCACGCCGGCTGTTTCAGACACTAGTTAAGCTGAGGCTGCTAGTTTGCTGCGTGCAGTTATACTCCTGGCTCATGACGTCACACTCGGCTACGTGCACTCGCACACCTGGTTTCAATTGCGCTTCAAGAGACAATTACACTAATGCGTTCCCATATGCGTTGTCGACGCAGTGTCTCGTTCCCTCTAAGGGAACTAGGGTTACGTAAGTAACCTGAGACGTTTTTGATTCCTTTCAATCGAGCTATAAAGAAAGATTCTGTTTGCAACAGAAGAAACAGACTTCTGTTTATTTAAATGAACAGACTTTATTCAAATTAACATAAAACATTATACATTTTTTAAATAAGTGTTTTAAGTTAATTGTGGATAGATACAAAGTGTATTATTTAAATGTAAACAAATGCATACAAAAGTATGTTTATATCCTTCATAATTTTTTTTGATGTCTTGATTTTGTTCTCTTGTTTCATAAAACAATTTTGGATAATATGAACTCGAGAAATAAGTTTGATTATTAAAAGCAGCCTTGCAATGTTGGCAATATTGACAAAAGATCAAATAACAATTAAATAATTAAAACATTAAATATGAAAATACTGTAAGAAAAAAAGATAAAAATAGGATTCATTTCAGCAGCATCTGATAAAAATAATTTTTCTCTTGACATTCAATGCAATTTTAGGCTTCTATTTATATACCCATTGTCATATTTTAAGAGTGTGCTACATCTGTAAATAATGCATAGTACACATACATAAATAATATAATTTGCTAGTATAATTCATTACAGCATGCTTTGCTGAACCTTGGTTGATTCATTGTTAAAAGGATCTATAGGAAAAAACATAATATTTTTGCCATAATAATGAGCCATGTTGTTTGGAACAGACTGGATTCAATTTTTAATCCACTTGAAGGTCTAGTCGAAGCAGCAACAGTCGAAGTAGCTACAGTCGTAGCAATAACTGCAAGAAAAAGATGAGCAAATTAGATAAGCAGAATACAAAATCTAAGGCTTTTTTGGTTTCATTCCAATCCAAATGTGCTGGGCTGGGTTTCCAAAAAGCAACGTAAGCATAAATTGATCGTAGAAACCATTGGTGGCAATTGTTCCTCAATCAACGATGCTTACAATGCTTTTGGGAAATGCAGCCCTGTCTGTTTTGTGTGTCATATTCTTGTATCCATAAGACTATTCTATGGAGCAAAAGTGCAAGACACAGCTTCTGAGACCTTATGAATTTGCAAGATATGTTTTGAAATTCAATCAACTTTTACCTGAACCATTGACTGAAACTGATTCGGAAATTATGTTCAGTGGATTGACATCTCCTGCTCCCACTGCGGTCAGAAGGGTGTTTGAAATCTCTTGAACAGATGGGAGAGTAACCGTGGAGTTGAAAACTAGTTGTGTTTCTGTGATGATTGACCCTCGCCTGGAATATACAATAAAGAAGAATGTCATATACGATTCCTTAATATGACTATATTATAATAAGTACTGTATACTGCATTCTCTTGTTGTTTTTTCTAGATCACTATCACACCAGCGAGCAAAAATTGAGCAATATTAAAATATTTCATTTTTTACCTGAATCTTAGAACAATCACTCCGAGGAAGGAAGGATATCTGACTTTGTAGATTTGTTCAAGCTGTAACATACAGAAAGTCACAAACATGATCAGAATAAAGTCATAAAATTAAATTGATTACTGTTGATTTCCATAGGCATGTTATTCTTTATGAGGGAAAAAACAAGTGTGTCATTTACTTATATTAAATTAATCAATTTAACTAATACAATACCCCAAAAAAACATTTGGACTTAAACACTTGAAATAAGTGTTGTCTGTTCTCTTATGTACAGTCAAGATATTATCTGTGTCTCCTGTAAATCTAGTGAGGGAATTTTAACTCACCTGTGTAATGACAAGTAGAGCCCTTGCCTTGAAGGCCTGAGAGCTTGAATCACTGAGTTCTTCAATAAATGTGTCCAAAGAGCGGAAAACCAGATCTGTTAAATACACTGGTTCAAATTTGGTTGCTGTAATGGTAGTCACTTGAGTTGCAGAAGTTGTCAAGGGTCGTGTTGTTGTTGTTGTATTAGTAGTTGAAGCAGTGCTTTTAGTAGTTGAGGCAGTGCTTTTAGTAGTTGAGGCAGTGGCTGCATTAGTGGTTGAAGCAGTGCTTTTAGTAGTTGAGGCAGTGGCTGCATTAGTGGTTGAGGCAAATGATTTTGCTGATGTTCTAGTTGTACTACCCGTGTTAAAGGTAGTTGATGAGGGAGTCAAAGAAATAAAAATAGAACTTGTTGTTTTTGGTCCTGTGTTAATTGCTGCACTTGTGATATTTGTTATGAAGGCTAAGAATAATGTTGATGGTCTTGTAGACATTTCTACTGTACTAAGAGTTTTCTTTTCAAAGCCAGCTGTACTAACATTTGTTCTCTCAGTTGTTGCGGCTGATGATGATTCTGTTGTTGTTGTTGCTGGTGTAATTGTTTCAGTTCTACTGAGAGTTGGGCTCCCGATGGTAGTGGATGGTCTAGTTGTTTCAAATTTACTAAAAGCTGTTGTGGCTGATGACAAATCTGTTGTTGTGGCTGATCTAGTCGTTTCAGCTTTACTAACTGTTGTGCTCTCAGTTGTTGTGGCTGTTGATGAAATTGTTGTTGGTTGTGCTGTTGTAGTCGTTTCAACTGTACTAGCTGTTGTGCTCTCAATTGTTGCTTCTGTTGTTTCAGGTTGTAAAGTGCTTTCAGCTGTGCTGACAGTTGTGCTTTCAGTTGTTGTGGCTGTTGATGATTCTGTTGTTGGTTCAGGTTGTGTAGTGCTTTCAGCTGTGCTATAAGTTTTGCTCTCAGTTTTTGTGGCTGTTGTAATGTCTGTTGTAGGTTGTTTTGCTATAGTTGTTTCAGCTGTACTAACTGTTGTGCTCTCAGTTGTTGGTTGTGCTGCTGTATTTGTTTCAGCTGTGCTAACTGTTGTGCTCTCGGTTGTTGTCTCTATTGTAATGTCTGTTGTTGATTGTCTTGTTGCAGTTGTTTCAGCTGCACTAACTGGTGAGCTCTCTGTTGTAGTGGCTGCTCTTGATTCTGTTGATATTTGTGCTGTTGTACTAGATGTGCTTTCAATTGTTGCTTCCGTGTATGATTCTGTAGTTGTTACAGGTTGTGTAGTCCTTGTAGCTGTGGTGACAGTTGTGCTCTCAGTTGTTGCTTCTGTTGACGATTCTGTTGTTGATTGTGCTGTTGCATTTATTTCAGCTTCATTAGTTGTTGTTTCCGTGTATGACTCTGTAGTTTTTTCAGGTTGTGTAGTGCTTTCAGCTGTGCTGACAGTTGTTTGTTGTGCCAATATAGTTGTTTCAGCTTTACTAAATGGTGTGCTCTCAGTTGTTGTGGCTGTTGATGATTCTGTTGTTGGTTCAAGTTGTGTAGTGCTTTCAGCTGTGCTGACAGTTGTTTGTTGTGCCAATATAGTTGTTTCAGCTTTACTAAATGTTGTGCTGTCAGTTGTTTTGGCTGTTGACGATTTTATTGTTGGTTCAGGTTGTGTAGTGCTTTCAGCTGTGCTGAGAGTTGTGCTCTCAATTGTTGTGGCTGTTGATGATTCAATTGTTGGTTTTGCTGTTGTAGTCGTTTCAGCTGTGCTCGTTGTTGTTTCTTCATTTGTTTTTTCTGTGTATGACTTTGTAGTTGTTTCAGGTTGTGTAGTGCTTTCAGCTGTGCTGACAGTTGTGCTCTCAGTTCTTGAGGCTGTTGACGATTCAATTGTTGGTTGTGCTGTTGTAGTCGTTTCAACTGTACTAGCTGTTGTGCTCTCAATTGTTGCTTCTGTAGTTGTTTCAGATTGTGTAGTGCTTTCAGCTGTGTTGACAGTTGTGCTCTCAGTTGTTTTGGCTGTTGATGATTGCGTTGTTGGTTGTGCTGTTGTAGTTGTTTCAGGTTCACTAACTGTTGTGCTGTCAGTTGTGTTGGCTGTTGACGATTGTATTGTTGGTTCAGGTTGTGTAGTGCTTTCAGCTGTGCTGAGAGTTGTGCTCTCAGTTGTTGTGGCTGTTGACGATTCAATTGTTGGTTGTGCTGTTGTAGTCGTTTCAACTGTACTAGCTGTTGTGCTCTCAATTGTTGCTTCTGTAGTTGTTTCAGATTGTGTAGTGCTTTCAGCTGTGTTGACAGTTGTGCTCTCAGTTGTTTTGGCTGTTGATGATTGTGTTGTTGGTTGTGCTGTTGTAGTCGTTTCAGCTGCGCTCACTGTTGTACCTTCAATTGTTGTTTCTGTGTATGACTTTGTAGTTGTTTCAAGTTGTGTAGTGCTTTCAGCTGTGCTGACAGTTGAGCTTTCATTTGTTGTGGCTGTTGATGGTTCTGTTGTGAACTGTGTTTCAGCTTCACTAAATGTTGTGCTCTCAGTTGTTGTGGCTGTTAAAGCTTCCAATGTTGGTTGTGCTACTGTAGTCGTTTCAACAATACTAGCTTTTGTGCTCTCAATTGTTGCTTCTGTAGTTGTTTCAGGTTGTGTAGTGCTTTCAGCTGTGCTGACAGTTGTGCTCTCAATTGTTGTGGCTTTTGAGGATTCTGTTGTTGGTTCAGGTTGTGTAGTGATTTCAGCTGTGCTGACAGTTGTGCTTTCAGTTGTTGTGGCTGTTGACAATTCTGTTGTTGGTTCAGGTTGTGTAGTGCTTTCAGTTGTGCTCTCAGTTGTTGTGGCTGTTGACGAATCTGTTGTTAACTGTGCCGTTGTAGTTGTTTCAGCTTCACTAAATGTTGTGCTCTCAATTGTTGTGGCTGTGTATGATTCTGTTGATGGTTCAGGTTGTGTAGTGCTTTCAGCTGTGCTGAGAGTTGTGCTCTCAATTGTTGTGGCTGTAAAGGATTCTGTTGTTCGTTTAGGTTTTGTAGTGATTTCAGCTGTGCTGACAGTTGTGCTCTCAGTTGTTGTGCCTGTTGACGATTCTGTTGTTGGTTGTGCTGTTTTAGTTGTTTCGGCTGTACTAACTGTTGTGTTCTCAATTGTTGTGGCTGTTGAGGATTCTGTTGTTGGTTTAGGTTGTGTAGTGCTTTCATATATGCTGACAGTTGTGCTCTCTGTTGTTGTGGCTGTTGACGATTCTATTGTTAAGTATGACGTTGTAGTTGTTTCAGCTTCATTAAATGTTGTGCTCTCAATTGTTGTTGCTGTTGATGATTGTGTTGTTGGTTCAGGTTGTGTAGTGATTTCAGCTGTGCTGACAGTTGTGCTCTCAAATATTGTGGCTGTTGAGGATTCTGTTGTTTGTTCAGGTTGTGTAGTGCTTTCAGCTGTGATGACAGTTTTGCTCTCAGTGTATGTGGCTGTTGTTGATTCTGTTGTTGGTTCAGGTTGTGTAGTGCTTTCAGCTGTGCTGACAGTTGTGCTCTCAATTGTTGTGGCTGTTGAGGATTCTGTTGTTGGTTTAGGTTGTGTAGTGCTTTCAGCTGTGCTGACAGTTGTGCTCTCAGTTGTTGTGCCTGTTGACGATTCTGTTGTTAACTCTGCCGTTGTAGTTGTTTCAGCTTCACTAAATGTTGTGCTCTCAATTGTTGTTGCTGTTGATGATTCTGTTGTTGGTTCAGGTTGTGTAGTGCTTTCCGCTGTGCTGACAGTTGTGCTCTCAAATATTGTGGCTGTTGATGATTCTGTTGTTGGTTGTGCTGTTGTAGTCGTTTCAAATGTACTAGCTATTGAGCTCTCAATTGTTGCTTCTGTAGTTGTTTCAAGTTGTGTTGTGCTTTCAGCTGTACTGACAGTTGTGCTCTCAATTGTTGTGGCTGTTGAGGATTCTGTTGTTGGTTTAGGTTGTGAAGTGCTTTCAGCTGTGCTAACAGTTGTGCTCTCAGTTGATATGGCTGTTGGCGATTCTGTTGTTGGTTGTGCTGTTGTAGTTGTTTCAGCTGCACTCAGTGCTGTGCTCTCAATTGTTGTTTCCTTGTATGATTCTGTAGTTGTTTCAGGTTTTGTAGTGCTTTCAGCTGTTCCGACAGTTGTGCTCTCAGTTGTTGTGGCTGTTGTTGATTCTGTTGTTGGTTCAGGTTGTGTAGTGCTTTCAGCTGTGCTGACAGTTGTGCTCTCAATTGTTGTGGCTGTTGAGGATTCTGTTGTTGGTTTAGGTTGTGAAGTGCTTTCAGCTGTGCTGACAGTTGTGCTCTCAGTTATTGTGCCTGTTGACGATTCTGTTGTTAACTGTGCCGTTGTAGTTATTTCAGCTTCACTAAATGTTGTGCTCTCAATTGTTGTTGCTGTTGATGATTCTGTTGTTGGTTCAGGTTGTGTAGTGCTTTCAGCTGTGCTGACAGTTGTGCTCTCAGTTGTTGTGGCTGTTGACGATTCTGTTGTTGGTTCAGGTTGTGTAGTGCTTTCAGCTGTGCTGACAGTTGTGCTCTCAATTGTTGTGGCTGTTGAGGATTCTGTTGTTGGTTTAGGTTGTGAAGTGCTTTCAGCTGTGCTGACAGTTGTGCTCTCAGTTGTTGTGCCTGTTGACGATTCTGTTGTTAACTGTGCCGTTGTAGTTGTTTCAGCTTCACTAAATGTTGTGCTCTCAATTGTTGTTGCTGTTGATGATTCTGTTGTTGGTTCAGGTTGTGTAGTGCTTTCAGCTGTGCTGACAGTTGTGCTCTCAGTTGTTGTGGCTGTTGACGATTCTGTTGTTGGTTCAGGTTGTGTAGTGCTTTCAGCTGTGCTGACAGTTGTGCTCTCAGTTGTTGTGCCTGTTGACGATTCAATTGTTGGTTGTGCTGTTGTAGTCGTTTCAGCTATGCTCGTTGTTGTTTCTTCATTTGTTTTTTCTGTGTATGACTTTGTAGTTGTTTCAGGTTGTGTAGTGCTTTCAGCTGTGCTGACAGTTTTGCTCTCAGTTGATGTGGCTTTTGATGATATTGTTGTTGGTTCAGGTTGTGTAGTGCTTTCAGCTGTGCTGACAGTTGTGCTCTCAGTTCTTGAGGCTGTTGACGATTCAATTGTTGGTTGTGCTGTTGTAGTCGTTTCAACTGTACTAGCTGTTGTGCTCTCAATTGTTGCTTCTGTAGTTGTTTCAGATTGTGTAGTGCTTTCAGCTGTGTTGACAGTTGTGTTCTCAGTTGTTTTGGCTGTTGATGATTGCGTTGTTGGTTGTGCTGTTGTAGTTGTTTCAGGTTCACTAACTGTTGTGCTCTCAGTTGTTGTGGCTGTTGTAATAGCTGTTGTTGGTTGTATTGTTGTAGTTGTTTCAGCTTCACTAACTGTTGTGCTGTCAGTTGTTTTGGCTGTTGACGATTTTATTGTTGGTTCAGGTTGTGTAGTGCTTTCAGCTGTGCTGAGAGTTGTGCTCTCAGTTGTTGTGGCTGTTGACGATTCAATTGTTGGTTGTGCTGTTGTAGTCGTTTCAGCTGCGCTCACTGTTGTACCTTCAATTGTTGTTTCTGTGTATGACTTTGTAGTTGTTTCAAGTTGTGTAGTGCTTTCAGCTGTGCTGACAGTTGAGCTTTCATTTGTTGTGGCTGTTGATGGTTCTGTTGTGAACTGTGTTTCAGCTTCACTAAATGTTGTGCTCTCAGTTGTTGTGGCTGTTAAAGCTTCCAATGTTGGTTGTGCTATTGTAGTCGTTTCAACAATACTAGCTTTTGTGCTCTCAATTGTTGCTTCTGTAGTTGTTTCAGGTTGTGTAGTGCTTTCAGCTGTGCTGACAGTTGTGCTCTCAATTGTTGTGGCTTTTGAGGATTCTGTTGTTGGTTCAGGTTGTGTAGTGATTTCAGCTGTGCTGACAGTTGTGCTTTCAGTTGTTGTGGCTGTTGACGATTCTGTTGTTGGTTCAGGTTGTGTAGTGCTTTCAGTTGTGCTCTCAGTTGTTGTGGCTGTTGACGAATCTGTTGTTAACTGTGCCGTTGTAGTTGTTTCAGCTTCACTAAACGTTGTGCTCTCAATTGTTGTGGCTGTGTATGATTCTGTTGATGGTTCAGGTTGTGTAGTGCTTTCAGCTGTGCTGAGAGTTGTGCTCTCAATTGTTGTGGCTGTAGAGGATTCTGTTGTTGGTTTAGGTTGTGTAGTGATTTCAGCTGTGCTGACAGTTGTGCTCTCAGTTGTTGTGCCTGTTGACGATTCTGTTGTTGGTTGTGCTGTTTTAGTTGTTTCGGCTGTACTAACTGTTGTGTTCTCAATTGTTGTCGCTTTTGAGGATTCTGTTGTTGGTTTAGGTTGTGTAGTGCTTTCATATATGCTAACAGTTGTGCTCTCTGTTGTTGTGGCTGTTGACGATTCTATTGTTAAGTGTGACGTTGTAGTTGTTTCAGCTTCACTAAATGTTGTGCTCTCAATTGTTGTTGCTGTTGATGATTGTGTTGTTGGTTCAGGTTGTGCAGTGATTTCAGCTGTGCTGACAGTTGTGCTCTCAAATATTGTGCCTGTTGAGGATTCTGTTGTTTGTTCAGGTTGTGTAGTGCTTTCAGCTGTGATGACAGTTTTGCTCTCAGTGTATGTGGCTTTTGATGATGTTGTTGGTTCAGGTTGTGTAGTGCTTTCAGCTGTGCTGACAATTGTGCTCTCAAATATTGTGGCTGTTGATGATTCTGTTGTTGGTTCAGGTTGTGTAGTGCTTTCAGCTGTTCCGACAGTTGTGCTCTCAGTTGTTGTGGCTGTTGTTGATTCTGTTGTTGGTTCAGGTTGTGTAGTGCTTTCAGCTGTGCTGACAGTTGTGCTCTCAATTGTTGTGGGTGTTGAGGATTCTGTTGTTGGTTTAGGTTGTGTAGTGCTTTCAGCTGTGCTGACAGTTGTGCTCTCAGTTGTTGTGCCTGTTGACGATTCTGTTGTTAACTGTGCCGTTGTAGTTGTTTCAGCTTCACTAAATGTTGTGCTCTCAATTGTTGTTGCTGTTGATGATTCTGTTGTTGGTTCAGGTTGTGTAGTGCTTTCCGCTGTGCTGACAGTTGTGCTCTCAAATATTGTGGCTGTTGATGATTCTGTTGTTGGTTGTGCTGTTGTAGTTGTTTCAGCTGCACTCAGTGCTGTGCTCTCAATTGTTGTTTCCTTGTATGATTCTGTAGTTGTTTCAGGTTGTGTAGTGCTTTCAGCTGTGCTGACAGTTGTGCTCTCAGTTGTTGTGGCTGTTGACGATTCTGTTGTTGGTTCAGGTTGTGTAGTGCTTTCAGTTGTGCTCTCAGTTGTTTTGGCTGTTGACGAATCTGTTGTTAACTGTGCCGTTGTAGTTGTTTCAGCTTCACTAAATGTTTTGCTCTCAATTGTTGTAGCTGTGTATGATTCTGTTGATGGTTCAGGTTGTGTAGTGATTTCAGCTGTGCTGACAGTTGTGCTCTCAGTTGTTGTGGCTGTTGATGATTCTGTTATTGGTTCAGGTTGTGTAGTGCTTTCAGCTGTGCTGAGAGTTGTGCTCTCAATTGTTGTGGCTGTAGAGGATTCTGTTGTTGGTTTAGGTTGTGTAGTGATTTCAGCTGTGCTGACAGTTGTGCTCTCAGTTGTTGTGCCTGCTGACGATTCTGTTGTTGGTTGTGCTGTTTTAGTTGTTTCGGCTGTACTAACTGTTGTTTTCTCAATTGTTGTGGCTGTTGAGGATTCTGTTGTTGGTTTAGGTTGTGTAGTGCTTTCATATATGCTGACAGTTGTGCTCTCTATTGTTGTGGCTGTTGACGATTCTATTGTTAAGTGTGACGTTGTAGTTGTTTCAGCTTCACTAAATGTTGTGCTCTCAATTGTTGTTGCTGTTGATGATTGTGTTGTTGGTTCAGGTTGTGTAGTGATTTCAGCTGTGCTGACAGTTGTGCTCTCAAATATTGTGGCTGTTGAGGATTCTGTTGTTTGTTCAGGTTGTGTAGTGCTTTCAGCTGTGATGACAGTTTTGCTCTCAGTGTATGTGGCTTTTGATGATATTGTTGTTGGTTCAGATTGTGTAGTGCTTTCAGCTGTTCCGACAGTTGTGCTCTCAGTTGTTGTGGCTGTTGTTGATTCTGTTGTTGGTTGTGCTGTTGTAGTTGTTTCAGCTGCACTCAGTGCTGTGCTCTCAATTGTTGTTTCCCTGTATGATTCTGTAGTTGTTTCAGGTTTTGTAGTGCTTTCAGCTGTTCCGACAGTTGTGCTCTCAGTTGTTGTGGCTGTTGTTGATTCTGTTGTTGGTTCAGGTTGTGTAGTGCTTTCAGCTGTGCTGACAGTTGTGCTCTCAATTGTTGTGGCTGTTGAGGATTCTGTTGTTGGTTTAGGTTGTGTAGTGCTTTCAGCTATGCTGACAGTTGTGCTCTCAGTTGTTGTGCCTGTTGACGATTCTGTTGTTAACTGTGCCGTTGTAGTTGTTTCAGCTTCACTAAATGTTGTGCTCTCAATTGTTGTTGCTGTTGATGATTCTGTTGTTGGTTCAGGTTGTGTAGTGCTTTCAGCTGTGCTGACAGTTGTACTCTCAAATATTGTGGCTGTTGATGATTCTGTTGTTGGTTCAGGTTGTGTAGTGCTTTCAGCTGTTCCGACAGTTGTGCTCTCAGTTGTTGTGGCTGTTGTTGATTCTGTTGTTGGTTCAGGTTGTGTAGTGCTTTCAGCTGTGCTGACAGTTGTGCTCTCAATTGTTGTGGCTGTTGAGGATTCTGTTGTTGGTTTAGGTTGTGTAGTGCTTTCAGCTGTGCTGACAGTTGTGCTCTCAGTTGTTGTGCCTGTTGACGATTCTGTTGTTAACTGTGCCGTTGTAGTTGTTTCAGCTTCACTAAATGTTGTGCTCTCAATTGTTGTTGCTGTTGATGATTCTGTTGTTTGTTCAGGTTGTGTAGTGCTTTCCGCTGTGCTGACAGTTGTGCTCTCAAATATTGTGGCTGTTGATGATTCTGTTGTTGGTTGTGCTGTTGTAGTCGTTTCAAATGTACTAGCTATTGAGCTCTCAATTGTTGCTTCTGTAGTTGTTTCAAGTTGTGTTGTGCTTTCAGCTGTACTGACAGTTGTGCTCTCAGTTGTTGTTGCTGTTGATGATTCTGTTGTTGGTTCAGGTTGTGTAGTGCTTTCAGCTGTGCTGACAGTTGTGCTCTCAATTGTTGTGGCTGTTGACGATTCTATTGTTGGATGTGCTGTTGTAGTTGTTTCAGCTGCACTCACTGTTGTGCTCTCAATTGTTGTTTCAGGTTGTGTAGTGCTTTCAGCTGTGCTGACAGTTGTGCTCTCAGTTGTTGTGGCTGTTGATGATTCTGTTGTTGGTTCAGGTTGTGTTGTGCTTTCAGCGGTGCTGACAGTTGTGCTCTCAGTTGTTGTGGCTGTTGACGATTCTATTGTTGGATGTGCTGTTGTAGTTGTTTCAGCTGCACTCACTGTTGTGCTCTCAATTGTTGTTTCAGGTTGTGTAGTGCTTTCAGCTGTGCTGACAGTTGTGCTCTCAGTTGTTGTGGCTGTTGATGATTCTGTTGTTGGTTCATGTTGTGTTGTGCTTTCAGCTGTGCTGACAGTTGTGCTCTCAGTTGTTGTGGCTGTTAACAATTCTGTTGTTAACTGTGCCGTTGTAGTTGTTTCAGTTTCACTAAATGTTGTGCTCTCAGTTGTTGTGGCTGTTGATGCCTCCGTTGTTGATTGTGCTGTCGTAGTTATTTCAGCTGCACTCACTGTTGTGCTCTCAATGGTTATTTCATGTTGTGTAGTGCTTTCAGCTGTGCTGACAGTTGTGCTCTCAATTGTTGTTGCTGTTGATGATTCTGTAGTTGTTTCAGGTTTTGTAGTGCTTTCAGCTGTTCCGACAGTTGTGCTCTCAGTTGTTGTGGCTGTTGTTGATTCTGTTGTTGGTTCAGGTTGTGTAGTGCTTTCAGCTGTGCTGACAGTTGTGCTCTCAATTGTTGTGGCTGTTGAGGATTCTGTTGTTGGTTTAGGTTGTGAAGTGCTTTCAGCTGTGCTGACAGTTGTGCTCTCAGTTGTTGTGCCTGTTGACGATTCTGTTGTTAACTGTGCCGTTGTAGTTGTTTCAGCTTCACTAAATGTTGTGCTCTCAATTGTTGTTGCTGTTGATGATTCTGTTGTTGGTTCAGGTTGTGTAGTGCTTTCAGCTGTGCTGACAGTTGTGCTCTCAGTTGTTGTGGCTGTTGACGATTCTGTTGTTGGTTCAGGTTGTGTAGTGCTTTCAGTTGTGCTCTCAGTTGTTTTGGCTGTTGACGAATCTGTTGTTAACTGTGCCGTTGTAGTTGTTTCAGCTTCACTAAATGTTTTGCTCTCAATTGTTGTAGCTGTGTATGATTCTGTTGATGGTTCAGGTTGTGTAGTGATTTCAGCTGTGCTGACAGTTGTGCTCTCAGTTGTTGTGGCTGTTGATGATTCTGTTATTGGTTCAGGTTGTGTAGTGCTTTCAGCTGTGCTGAGAGTTGTGCTCTCAATTGTTGTGGCTGTAGAGGATTCTGTTGTTGGTTTAGGTTGTGTAGTGATTTCAGCTGTGCTGACAGTTGTGCTCTCAGTTGTTGTGCCTGCTGACGATTCTGTTGTTGGTTGTGCTGTTTTAGTTGTTTCGGCTGTACTAACTGTTGTTTTCTCAATTGTTGTGGCTGTTGAGGATTCTGTTGTTGGTTCAGGTTGTGTTGTGCTTTCAGCTGTGCTGACAGTTGTGCTCTCAGTTGTTGTGGCTGTTGACGATTCTGTTGTGAACTCTGCCGTTGTAGTTGTTTTAGCTTCACTAAATGTTGTGCTCTCAATTGTTGTTGCTGTTGATGATTCTGTTGTTGGTTCAGGTTGTGTAGTGCTTTCAGCTGTGCTGACAGTTGTGCTCTCAATTGTTGTGGCTGTTGACGAATCTATTGTTGGATGTGCTGTTGTAGTTGTTTCAGCTGCACTCACTGTTGTGCTCTCAATTGTTGTTTCAGGTTGTGTAGTGCTTTCAGCTGTGCTGACAGTTGTGCTCTCAGTTGTTGTGGCTGTTGATGATTCTGTTGTTGGTTCAGGTTGTGTTGTGCTTTCAGCTGTGCTGACAGTTGTGCTCTCAGTTGTTGTGGCTGTTAACAATTCTGTTGTTAACTGTGCCGTTGTAGTTGTTTCAGTTTCACTAAATGTTGTGCTCTCAGTTGTTGTGGCTGTTGATGCCTCCGTTGTTGATTGTGCTGTCGTAGTTATTTCAGCTGCACTCACTGTTGTGCTCTCAATGGTTATTTCATGTTGTGTAGTGCTTTCAGCTGTGCTGACAGTTGTGCTCTCAATTGTTGTTGCTGTTGATGATTCTGTTGTTGGTTCAGGTTGTGTAGTGCTTTCAGCTGTGCTGACAGTTATGCTCTCAATTGTTGTGGCTGTTGACGATTCTATTGTTGGATGTGCTGTTGTAGTTGTTTCAGCTGCACTCACTGTTGTGCTCTCAATTGTTGTTTCAGGTTGTGTAGTGCTTTCAGCTGTGCTGACAGTTGTGCTCTCAGTTGTTGTGGCTGTTGATGATTCTGTTGTTGGTTCAGGTTGTGTAGTGCTTTCAGCTGTGCTGACAGTTGTGCTCTCAATTGTTGTGGCTGTTGACGATTCTATTGTTGGATGTGCTGTTGTAGTTGTTTCAGCTGCACTCACTGTTGTGCTCTTAATTGTTATTTCAGGTTGTGTAGTGCTTTCAGCTGTGCTGACAGTTGTGCTCTCAGTTGTTGTGGCTGTTGATGATTCTGTTGTTGGTTCAGGTTGTGTTGTGCTTTCAGCTGTGCTGACAGTTGTGCTCTCAGTTGTTGTGGCTGTTAACAATTCTGTTGTTAACTGTGCCGTTGTAGTTGTTTCAGTTTCACTAAATGTTGTGCTCTCAGTTGTTGTGGCTGTTGATGCCTCCGTTGTTGATTGTGCTGTCGTAGTTATTTCAGCTGCACTCACTGTTGTGCTCTCAATGGTTATTTCATGTTGTGTAGTGCTTTCAGCTGTGCTGACAGTTGTGCTCTCAATTGTTGTTGCTGTTGATGATTCTGTTGTTGGTTCAGGTTGTGTAGTGCTTTCAGCTGTGCTGACACTTGTGCTCTCAATTGTTGTGGCTGTTGACGATTCTGTTGTTGGTTGAGCTGCTGTAGTTGTTTCAGCTGTATTAACTGTTGTACTCTCAACTCTTATTACTATTGACGATTCTGTTAATTACATAGAAGAGCAGTTATGAAAGTAAAAATTGTATGAAGATTGATTTTTAATCATGAAAAATCATCATCAATACCAAATATTTTAAATTTCAGCTAAAACTAGCTTAAATTTGACACTTTAATTTTCCATACTTTAATAGAAATATATACACAATAGTTCGGCATTTTGCTTTCAGGTTTTGTCAGACCTACCTATATCTGTAACTACAACCGAACCAGAAGTTATGTTCAGGGCATTGACAGTTGCTGTGTCACTTAATAATGTATAGGCAATGTTTATATTTGATGGCACGTCCTCTGTAGCGTTGAAAGTGAGTTGTGTTGTGGTAATGACTGACCCCTCTCTGGAATACATTTAGAAACATTGTCATTTGGAATCCTTTCTTAATTTTCTTAATATTCCCACCTGTCCAGCAATACGAGAGTTGCATGCACTTGGCAGTGAATATAAAGTAAGCAGCATAAAAATATTATTTACCTGAATTCTAGGACAGTAGCACTTAGGAAGGAACTATATGTTTTGAATGTGGCTATAAGCTGTAACAAAATAAGGACAGTTAAAATCAACACTTCTAAACACATAGGACAAAATTGAAATGTTTACATCTTAATTGTAATTACTGGTCATTCATGCTTTTTCAGTTATTCGCAATATGAAAGGAACATAGTATCTGGGATTTAACTCACATATTTCTGAACAAGTTGAGCCCTGTTGTTGAAAGCCTCCGATTTTTTTTCTTTTAAATCGTCAGTAAATTGACTTTCGGAGGGGAAAATCAGGTCTTTTCGTACTTCATTTAGAGATTCAGTATTTACAGTAGTTGTAAAAGATATTTTCAGAGCTGTGCTGGTTGTTGACATCTTTGTAGAGGTTAAAGATGATGAGAAAGTTGTTGTTTCACTAGTGGTGGATATAACAGGTTTTGCTGTAACGGCTGTTTCGACTCCTGTTGTTGGTTCAGGTTGTGTAGTGCTTTCGGCTGTGCTAACACTTTTACTTTCGGTTGTTAAGGTTGATGACAATTCTGTTGTTAGTTGTGCTGTTGTAGCTGTTTCAGCTGCGCTAACTGTTGTTCTGTCAGTTGTTTGTTGTGCCAATGAAGTTGTTTCAGCTATACTCACTGTTGTGCTCGCTGTTGTTCTGGCTGTTGACGATTCTGTTGTTGGTTGCGCGGTTGCAGTTGTTTCAGCTGCACTCACGGTTGTGCTCTCAATTGTTGGCTGTACAATTGTAGTTGTTTCAGCTTCACTCACTGTTGTAATCTCAATTGTTGTGGCTGTTGTTTGTTTTGTGTTTGGTTGTGCTGTTGTAGTTGTTTCAGCTGTACTAACTGTTGTGCTCTCAGATGTTTCAGCTTCACTTATTGTTGTGCTCTCAATTGTTATGGCTGTTGTAATGTCTGTTGTTGGTTGTGCTGTTGTAGTTGTTTCAGCTGCGCTCACTGTTGTGCTCTCAGTTGTTGTGGCTGTTGTAATGTCTATTGTTGGTTGTGCTATTGTAGTTGTTTCAGATGCACTAACTGTAGTACTCTCAGCTGTTGTTTCTGTGTATGACTTTGTAGTTGTTTCAGGTTGTGTAGTGCTTTCAGCTGTGCTGACAGTTGTGTTCTCAGTTGTTGTGGCTGTTGACGATTCTATTGTTGGTTGTGCTGTTGTAGTTGTTTCAGTTGCACTCACTGTTGTGCTTTCAATTGTTGTTTCAGGTTGTGTAGTGCTTTCAGCTGTGCTGAGAGTTGTGCTCTCAATTGTTGTTGCTGTTGATGATTCTGTTGTTGTTTCAGGTTGTGTAGTGCTTTCATCTGTGCTGACAGTTGTGCTCTCAGTTTTTGTGGCTGTTGACGATTCTATTGTTAACTGTGTCGTTGTAGTTGTTTCAGCTTCACTAAATGTTGTGCTCTCAATTGTTGTTGCTGTTGATGATTCTGTTGTTGGTTCAGGTTGTGTAGTGCTTTCAGCTGTGCTGACAGTTGTGCTCTCAGTTGTTGTGGCTGTTGATGATTCTGTTGTTGGTTGTGCTGTTGTAGTTGTTTCAGCTGCACTCACTGTTGTGCTCTCAAATGTTGTTTCCGTGTATGACTTTGTAGTTGTTTCAGTTTGTGTAGGGCTTTCAGCTGTGATGACCGTTGTGCTCTCAATTGTTGTGGCTGTTGACGATTCTGTTGTTGGTTGTGCCGTTGTAGTTGTTTCAGCTTCACTAAATGTTGTGCTCTCAGTTGTTGTGAATGTTGACGATTCTATTGTTGGTTGTGCTGTTGTAGTTGTTTCAGCTGCACTCACTGTTGTGCTCTCAAATGTTGTTTCCATGTATGACTTTGTAGTTGTTTCAGGTTGTGTAGTGCTTTCAGCTGTGCTGACAGTTGTGCTCTCAGTTGTTGTAGCTGTTGACGATTCTATTGTTGGTTGTGCTGTTGTTGTTGTTGTTTCAGTTGCACTCACTGTTGTGCTTTCAATTGTTATTTCATGTTGTGTAGTGCTTTCACCTGTGCTGAAAGTTGTGCTCTCAATTGTTGTGACTGTTGAGGATTCTGTTGTTGGTTTAGGTTGTGTAGTGATTTCGGCTATACTAACTGTTGTGCTCCCAAGTGTTGTGGCTGTTGATGATTCTGTTTTGGGTTTAGGTTGTGTAGTGCTTTCAGCTGTGCTGACAGTTGTGCTCTCAGTTGTTGTGGCTGTTGACGATTCTGTTGTTGGTTGTGCCGTTGTAGTTGTTTCAGCTTCACTAAATGTTGTGCTCTCAGTTGTTTTGGATGTTGACGATTCTATTGTTGGTTGTGCTGTTGTAGTTGTTTCAGTTGCACTCACTGTTGTGCTTTCAATTGTTATTTCATGTTGTGTAGTGCTTTCAGCTGTGCTGAGAGTTGTGATCTCAATTGTTGTGGCTGTTGAGGATTGTGTTGTTGGTTTAGGTTGTGTAGTGATTTCGGCTGTACTAACTGTTGTGCTCTCAATTGTTGTGGCTGTTGATGATTCTGTTGTTGGTTCAGGTTTTGTAGTGCTTTCAGCTGTGCTGACAGTTGTGCTCTCAGTTGCTGTGGCTGTTGATGATTCTGTTGTTTTTTGTGCTGTTGTAGTTGTTTCAGCTGCACTCACTGTTGTGCTCTCAAATGTTGTTTCCGTGTATGACTTTGTAGTTGTTTCATGTCGTGTAGTGCTTTCAGCTGTGCTGAGAGTTGTGCTCTCAATTGTTGTGGCTGTTGAGGATTCTGTAGTTGGTTGTGCTGTTGTAGTTGTTTCAGCTGCACTCACTGTTGTGCTTTCAATTGTTATTTCATGTTGTGTAGTGCTTTCAGCTGTGCTGAGAGTTGTGCTCTCAATTGTTGTGGCTGTTGAGGATTCTGTTGTTGGTTCAGGTTGTGTAGTGCTTTCAGCTGTGCTGACAGTTGTGCTCTCAATTGTTGTGGCTGTTGAGGATTCTGTAGTTGGTTGTGCTGTTGTAGTCATTTCAGCTGCACTCACTGTTGTGTCTTCAATTGTTATTTCTGTGTATGACTTTGTAGTTGTTTCAGGTTGTGTAGTGCTTTCAGCTGTGCTGACAGATGAGCTATCAGCTGTTGTGGCTGTTGACGATTCTGTTGTTAACGGTGCCGTTGTAGTTGTTTCAGCTTCACTAAATATTGTGCTCTCAATTGTTGTTGCTGTTGATGATTCTGTTGTTGGTTCAGGTTGTGTAGTGCTTTCAGCTGTGCTGACAGTTGTGCTCTCAGTTGTTGTGGCTGTTGACGATTCTGTTGTTAACTGTGCCGTTGTAGTTGTTTCAGCTTCACTAAATGTTGTGCTCTCAGTTGTTGTTGCTGTTGATGATTCTGTTGTTGGTTCAGGTTGTGTAGTGCTTTCAGCTGTGCTGACAGTTGTGCTCTCAGTTGTTGTGGCTGTTGATGGTTCAGGTTGTGTAGTGCTTTCAGCTGTGCTGACAGTTGTGATCTCTGTTGTTGTGACTGTTGATGATTTTGTTTTTGGTTCAGGTTGTGTTGTGCTTTCAGCTGTGCTGACAGTTGTGCTCTCAGTTGTTGTGGCTGTTAACAATTCTGTTGTTAACTGTGCCGTTGTAGTTGTTTCAGTTTCACTAAATGTTGTGCTCTCAGTTGTTGTGGCTGTTGATGATTCTGTTGTTGGTTCAGGTTGTGTAGTGCTTTCAGCTGTGCTGACAGTTGTGCTCTCAGTTGTTGTGGCTGTTGACGATTCTGTTGTTAACGGTGCCGTTGTAGTTGTTTCAGCTGCACTCACTGTTGTGCTTTCAATTGTTATTTCATGTTGTGTAGTGCTTTCAGCTGTGCTGACAGTTGTGCTCTCAGTTGTTGTGGCTGTTGACGATTCTGTTGTTAACTGTGACGTTGTAGTTGTTTCAGCTTCACTAAATGTTGTGCTCTCAGTTGTTGTGGCTGTTGATGATTCTGTTGTTGGTTCAGGTTGTGTAGTGCTTTCAGCTGTGCTAACAGACAAGCTATCAGTTGTTGTGGCTGTTGACGATTCTGTTGTTAACGGTGCCGTTGTAGTTGTTTCAGCTGCACTCACTGTTGTGCTCTCAATTGTTGTTTCAGGTCGTGTAGTGCTTTCAGCTGTGCTGACAGTTGTGCTCTCAGTTGTTGTGGCTGTTAACAATTCTGTTGTTAACTGTGCCGTTGTAGTTGTTTCAGTTTCACTAAATGTTGTGCTCTCAGTTGTCGTGGCTGTTGACGTTTCTATTGTTGGATGTGCTGTTGTAGTTGTTTCAGCTGCACTCACTGTTGTGCTCTCAATTGTTGTTTCCGTGTATGATTCTGTAGTGGTTTCAGGTTGTGTAGTGCTTTCAGTTGTGCTGACCGTTATGCTCTCAGTTGTTGTGGCTGTTGACGATTCTGTTGTTGGTTGTGCTGCTGTAGTTGTTTCAGCTGTATTAACTGTTGTACTCTCAACTCTTATTACTATTGACGATCCTGTGAATTACATAGAAGAGCAGTTATGAAAGTAAGAATTGCATGAAGATTGATTTTTAATCATGAAAAATCACCATCAATACCAAATATTTTAAATTTCAGCTAAAACTCGCTTAAATTTGACACTTTAATTTTCCATACTTTAATAGAAATATATACAGAATAGTTAGGCATTTTGCTTTTAGGTTTTGTCAGACCTACCAATATCTGTAACTACAACCGAACCAGAAGTTATGTTCAGGGCATTGACAGTTGCTGTGTCACTTAATAATGTATAGGCAATGTTTTCATTTGATGGCACGTCCTCTGTAGCGTTGAAAGTGAGTTGTGTTGTGGTAATGACTGACCCCTCTCTGGAATACATTTAGAAACATTGTCATTTGGAATCCTTTCTTAATTTTCTTAATATTCCCACCTGTCCAGCAATACGAGAGTTGCATGCACTTGGCAGTGAATATAAAGTAAGCAGCATAAAAATATTATTTACCTGAATTCTAGGACAGTAGCACTTAGGAAGGAACTATATGTTTTGAATGTGGCTATAAGCTGTAACAAAATAAGGACAGTTAAAATCAACACTTCTAAACACATAGGACAAAATTGAAATGTTTACATCTTAATTGTAATTACTGGTCATTCATGCTTTTTCAGTTATTCGCAATATGAAAGGAACATAGTATCTGGGATTTAACTCACATATTTCTGAACAAGTTGAGCCCTGTTGTTGAAAGCCTCCGATTTTTTTTCTTTTAAATCGTCAGTAAATTGACTTTCGGAGGGGAAAATCAGGTCTTTTCGTACTTCATTTAGAGATTCAGTATTTAAAGTAGTTGTAAAAGATGTTTTCAGAGCTGTGCTGGTTGTTGACATCTTTGTAGAGGTTAAAGATGATGAGAAAGTTGTTGTTTCACTAGTGGTGGATATAACAGGTTTTGCTGTAACGGCTGTTTCGACTCCTGTTGTTGGTTCAGGTTGTGTAGTGCTTTCGGCTGTGCTAACACTTTTACTCTCGGTTGTTAAGGTTGATGACAATTCTGTTGTTAGTTGTGCTGTTGTAGCTGTTTCAGCTGCGCTAACTGTTGTTCTGTCAGTTGTTTGTTGTGCCAATGTAGTTGTTTCAGCTGTACTCACTGTTGTGCTCTTAATTGTTGTAGCTGTTGACGATTCTGTTGTTGGTTGAGATTCTGTAGTCCTTTCAGATGTGCTGACAGTTGTGCTCGCTGTTGTTCTGGCTGTTGACGATTCTGTTGTTGGTTGCACGGTTGCAGTTGTTTCAGCTGCACTCACGGTTGTGCTCTCAATTGTTGGCTGTACAATTGTAGTTGTTTCAGCTTCACTCACTGTTGTAATCTCAATTGTTGTGGCTGATGTTTGTACTGTGTTTGGTTGTGCTGTTGTAGTTGTTTCAGCTGTACTAACTGTTGTGCTCTCAGATGTTTCAGCTTCACTTATTGTTGTGCTCTCAATTGTTGTGGCTGTTGTAATGTCTGTTGTTGGTTGTGCTGTTGTAGTTGTTTCAGCTGCACTAACTGTTGTGCTCTCAGTTGTTGTGGCTGTTGTAATGTCTGTTGTTGGTTGTGCTATTGTAGTTGTTTCAGCTGCACTAACTGTTGTGCTCTCAGTTGTTGTGGCTGTTGTAATGTCTGTTGTTGGTTGAGCTGTTGTAGTTGTTTCAGCTGCGCTCACTGTTGTGCTCTCAGTTGTTGTGGCTGTTGTAATGTCTATTGTTGGTTGTGCTATTGTAGTTGTTTCAGCTGCACTTACTGTTGTGCTCTCAGTTGTTGTGGCTGTTGTAATGTCTATTGTTGGTTGTGCTATTGTAGTTGTTTCAGCTGCACTAACTGTTGTGCTCTCAGTTGTTGTGGCTGTTGTAATGTCTGTTGTTGGTTGTGCTGTTGTAGTTGTTTCAGCTGCGCTCACTGTTGTGCTCTCAGTTGTTGTGGCTGTTGTAATGTCTGTTGTTGGTTGTGCTGTTGTAGTTGTTTCAGCTGCACTAACTGTTGTGCTCTCAGTTGTTGTGGCTGTGTATGACTTTGTAGTTGGTTCAGGTTGTGTAGTGCTTTCAGCTGTGCTGACAGTTGTGCTCTCAGTTGCTGTTGCTGTTGACGATTCTGTTGTTAACTGTGCCGTTGTAGTTGTTTCAGATTCACTAAATGTTGTGCTCTCAATTGTTGTTGTTGCTGTTGATGATTCTGTTGTTGGTTCAGGTTGTGTAGTGCTTTCAGCTGTGCTGACAGTTGTGCTCTCAGTTGTTGTGGATGTTGACGATTCTGTTGTTGGTTGTGCTGTTGTAGTTGTTTCAGCTGCACTCACTGTTGTGCTCTCAGTTGTTGTTTCTGTGTATGACTTTGTAGTTGGTTCAGGTTGTGTAGTGCTTTCAGCTGTGCTGACAGTTGTGCTCTCAGTTGCTGTGGCTGTTGACGATTCTGTTGTTAACTGTGCCGTTGTAGTTGTTTCAGCTTCACTAAATGTTGTGCTCTCAATTGTTGTTGCTGTTGATGATTCTGTTGTTGGTTCAGGTTGTGTAGTGCTTTCAGCTGTGCTGACAGTTGTGCTCTCAATTGTTGTGGCTGTTGACGATTCTGTTGTTAACTGTGCCGTTGTAGTTGTTTCAGCTTCACTAAATGTTGTGCTCTCAATTGTTGTTGCTGTTGATGATTCTGTTGTTGGTTCAGGTTTTGTAGTGCTTTCAGCTGTGCTGACAGTTGTGCTCTCAGTTGTTGTGGCTGTTGACGATTCTGTTGTTGGTTGTGCCGTTGTAGTTGTTTCAGCTTCACTAAATGTTGTTCTCTCAATTGTTGTGGCTGTTGATGATTCTGTTGTTGGTTGTGCTGTTGTAGTCGTTTCAGCTGCACTCACTGTTGTGCTCTTAAATGTTGTTTCCTTGTAAAACTTTGTAGTTGCTTCAGTTTGTGTAGGGCTTTCAGCTGTGTTGATCGATGAGCTATCAGTTGTTGTGGCTGTTGACGATTCTGTTGTTAACGGTGCCGTTGTAGTTGTTTCAGCTTCACTAAATGTTGTGCTCTCAGTTGTTGTGGCTGTTGATGCCTCCGTTGTTGATTGTGCTGTTGCAGTTGTTTCAGTTTCACTAAATGTTGTCCTCTCAATTGTTGCTTCTGTAGTTGTTTCAGGTTGTGTAGTGCTTTCAGCTGCACTCACTGTTGTGGTTTCAATTGTTGTTTCATGTCGTGTAGTGCTTTCAGCTGTGCTGAGAGTTGTGTTCTCAATTGTTGTGGCTGTTGAGGATTCTGTTGTTGGTTTAGGTTGTGTAGTGATTTCAGCTGTACTGACAGTTGTGCTCTCAATTGTTGTGGCTGTTGATGATTCTGTTGTTGGTTCAGGTTGTGTAGTGCTTTCAGCTGTGCTGACAGTTGTGCTCTCAGTTGTTGTGGCTGTTGACGATTCTGTTGTTGGTTGTGCTGTTGTAGTTGTTTCAGCTGCACTAACTGTTGTGCTCTCAGTTGTTGTGGCTGTTGTAATGTCTGTTGTTGGTTGTGCTATTGTAGTTGTTTCAGCTGCACTAACTGTTGTGCTCTCAGTTGTTGTGGCTGTTGCCAACTCTGTTGTAGGTTGTGCTGTTGTAGTTGTTTCAGCTTCACTAACTGTTGTGCTCTCAGTTGTTGTGGCTGTTGCCAACTCTGTTGTAGGTTGTGCTGTTGTAGTTGTTTCAGCTTCCCTAACTGTTGTGCTCTCAGTTGTTGTGGCTGTTGACAATTCTGTTGTAGGTTGTGCTGTTGTAGTTGTTTCAGCTTCACTAACTGTTGTGCTCTCAGTTGTTGTGGCTGTTGCCAACTCTGTTGTAGGTTGTGCTGTTGTAGTTGTTTCAGCTTCCCTAACTGTTGTGCTCTCAGTTGTTGTGGTTGTTGACGACTCTGTTGTAGGTTGTGCTGTTGTAGTTGTTTCAGCTTCCCTAACTGTTGTGCGCTCAGTTGTAGGCTGTGCTGTTGTAGTTGTTTCAGCTTCACTAACTGTTGACAACTCTGTTGTAGGTTGTGCTGTTGTAGTTGTTTCAGCTTCCCTAACTGTTGTGCTCTCAGTTGTTGTGGCTGTTGACAATTCTGTTGTAGGTTGTGCTGTTGTAGTTGTTTCAGCTTCACTAACTGTTGTGCTCTCAGTTGTTGTGGCTGTTGCCAACTCTGTTGTAGGTTGTGCTGTTGTAGTTGTTTCAGCTTCCCTAACTGTTGTGCTCTCAGTTGTTGTGGCTGTTGACAATTCTGTTGTAGGTTGTGCTGTTGTAGTTGTTTCAGCTTCCCTAACTGTTGTGCTCTCAGTTGTTGTGGCTGTTGACAATTCTGTTGTAGGTTGTGCTGTTGTAGTTGTTTCAGCTTCCCTAACTGTTGTGCTCTCAGTTGTTGTGGCTGTTGACAACTCTGTTGTAGGTTGTGCTGTTGTAGTTGTTTCAGCTTCCCTAACTGTTGTGCTCTCAGTTGTTGTGGCTGTTGACAACTCTGTTGTAGGTTGTGCTGTTGTAGTTGTTTCAGCTTCACTAACTGTTGTGCTCTCAGTTGTTGTGGCTGTTGCCAACTCTGTTGTAGGTTGTGCTGTTGTAGTTGTTTCAGCTTCCCTAACTGTTGTGCTCTCAGTTGTTGTGGCGGTTGACAATTCTGTTGTAGGTTGTGCTGTTGTAGTTGTTTCAGCTTCACTAACTGTTGTGGTCTCAGTTTTTGTGGCTGTTGCCAACTCTGTTGTAGGTTGTGCTGTTGTAGTTGTTTCAGCTTCCCTAACTGTTGTGCTCTCAGTTGTTGTGGCTGTTGACAATTCTGTTGTAGGTTGTGCTGTTGTAGTTGTTTCAGCTTCCCTAACTGTTGTGCTCTCAGTTGTTGTGGCTGTTGACAACTCTGTTGTAGGTTGTGCTGTTGTAGTTGTTTCAGCTTCCCTAACTGTTGTGCTTTCAGTTGTAGTGGCTGTTGACAATTCTGTTGTTGTCTGTGCTGTTGAAGTTGTTTCAGCTTCACTAACTTTTGTGCTCTCAGTTGTTGTGGCTGTTGATGATTCTGTTGTTGGTTCAGGTTTTGTAGTGCTTTCAGCTGTGCTGACAGTTGTGCTCTCAGTTGTTGTAGCTGTTGACAACTCTGTTGTAGGTTGTGCTGTAGTAGTTGTTTCAGCTTCCCTAACTGTTGTGCTCTCAGTTGTTGTGGCTGTTGACAACTCTGTTGTAGGTTGTGCTGTTGTAGTTGTTTCAGCTTCCCTAACTGTTTTGCTCTCAGTTGTTGTGGCTGTTGACAATTCTGTTGTTGGCTGTGCTGTTGAAGTTGTTTCAGCTTCACTAACTGTTGTGCTCTCAGTTGTTGTAGCTGTTGGCAACTCTGTTGTAGGTTGTGCTTTTGTAGGTGTTTCAGCTTCACCTACTGTTGTGCTCTCAGTTGTTGTGATTGTTGTTGCTTCTGTTGTTGTCTGTGTTGTTGTAGTTGTTTCAGCTTCACTAACTGTTGTGCTCTCAGTTGTTGTGATTGTTGTTGCTTCTGTTGTTGGCTGTGTTGTTGTAGTTGTTTCAGCTTCACTAACTGTTGTGCTCTCAGTTGTTGTGGCTGTTGACAATTCTGTTGTTGGCTGTGCTGTTGAAGTTGTTTCAGCTTCACTAACTGTTGTGCTCTCAGTTGTTGTAGCTGTTGACAACTCTGTTGTAGGTTGTGCTGTTGTAGGTGTTTCAGCTTCACTAACTGTTGTGCTCTCAGTTGTTGTAGCTGTTGACAATTCTGTTGTTGGCTGTGCTGTTGTAGTTGTTTCAGCTTCCCTAACTGTTGTGCTCTCAGTTGTTGTGGCTGTTGACGATTCTGTTGTTGGTTGTACTGTTGTTGTTGTTTCAGCTTCCCTAACTGTTGTGCTCTCAGTTGTTGTGGCTGTTGACGATTCTGTTGTTGGTTGTGCTGTTGTTGTTGTTTCAGCTTTACTAACTGTTGTGCTCTCAGTTGTTGTGGCTGTTGACAACTCTGTTGTAGGTTGTGCTGTTGTAGTTGTTTCAGCTTCCCTAACTGTTGTGCTCTCAGTTGTTGTGGCTGTTGACAACTCTGTTGGAGGTTGTGCTGTTGTAGTTGTTTCAGCTTCCCTAACTGTTGTGCTCTCAGTTGTTGTGGCTGTTGACAACTCTGTTGGAGGTTGTGCTGTTGTAGTTGTTTCAGCTTCCCTAAGTGTTGTGCTCTCAGTTGTTGTGGCTGTTGACAATTCTGTTGTAGGTTGTGCTGTTGTAGTTGTTTCAGCTTCCCTAACTGTTGTGCTCTCAGTTGTTGTGGCTGTTGACAATTCTGTTGTTGGCTGTGCTGTTGAAGTTGTTTCAGCTTCACTAACTGTTGTGCTCTCAGTTGTTGTAGCTGTTGACAACTCTGTTGTAGGTTGTGCTGTTGTAGTTGTTTCAGCTTCACTAACTGTTGTGCTCTCAGTTGTTGTAGCTGTTGACAACTCTGTTGTAGGTTGTGCTGTTGTAGGTGTTTCAGCTTCCCTAACTGTTGTTCTCTCAGTTGTTGTGATTGTTGTTGCTTCTGTTGTTTGCTGTGTTGTTGTAGTTGTTTCAGCTTCACTAACTGTTGCACTCTCAGTTGTTGTGGCTGTTGACAATTCTGTTGTAGGTTGTGCTGTTGTAGTTGTTTCAGCTTCACTAACTGTTGCACTCACATTTGTTATGGCTGATGAAATTTCTGTTGTTGTTGGAGCTGTTTTTGTTGTTTCAGTTGCATTAACTGTTGTGCTCTCAGTTGTTGTGATTGTTGTTGCTTTTTTTGTTGGCTGTGTTGTTGTAGTTGTTTCAGTTGCATTAACTATTGTGCTCACATTTGTTATGGCTGATGACGTTTCTGTTGTTGCTGGAGCTGTTTTTGTTGTTTCAGTTGAATTAACAATTGTGCTCACATTTGTTATGGCTGATGACGTTTCTGTTGTTGCTGGAGCTGTTTTTGTTGTTTCAGTTGAATTAACAATTTTGCTCACAGTTGTTGTGGCTGATGTTGTTGTTGTTGATGTTATTATTGGTGCTGGAGTTTTTTTAGCTGTATTAACAGCTGTAATCTGAAAAACTGTTGAACAGACATTGGCTGATATAGTCAATATTGTTTGTTATTCTGTTGTAGTATTTTACTTTAAGTAATTATAAAAATGTTTTTATCTTAAAATCAATTTATAAGTGTTAAATCGTTTACTAAACATAAGCTAAAACTATTAGGTTTAAATTGTTAAGACTGAAGAGTAGATTATTTTTGATTGGTTAAAACATGCAATTACATATGACAATAATATGTTGTACCATCTTTCCTATACCTATTTCCCATTACTTTCCTAAACCAAAAAGCAAACTTAACACTTAACAAACTTAAACTTTACTTAAAATGTTTTACAAAGTTTTTTTTATTTTGATGGTCCCTTTAACACATTCTCTTGACTAAGTAACATTAGACCTACATGTCTAATAACTCTGATTAGGGTTACAGTGTGTCCACAAGCGTTTTATATTTGACAAGAATCAGCCACAAGGTGGTGACATAATAGGTTCAATCGCAAGAACACTACAGGCTAATCTCTAAATTCTTTGTCTATGAATTTTTGAATTTCCACCTAAATACTGTATAAATCCAATCCAATTGATACAAAATATGTTCATAATCTATGCACTCAAATTCATTTAGCAGATATCAGAAGATACCGTTTAATCAAATTCATCTATACACTTCAAAGTTGTTTAGCTGATTTTTTTCTTTATATAATGTCTGTACACTATGACCACTATAATCAAAATTCTGAAAATTTTTTACATTATTGAAAATTATTACATTACTCTATGCAAAGTATAACATTTCAGATGATAGAGGGCGCTGTAAGTTAAGAATAACTTCAGAAATGTTCAACTCTAACCGTTGTATCTCCTGAGTTGAGACCTGATTTTTAATTAATTAAATCATTAAATAACAATAATTCACTTACAGATAAAAATCCATATTATAATAAAACCTCTCCTCTCCATCCTGGAAATGGTCAAGTGGTGAAGAACAGTCTGGAAAGTAAGCAACATATCGCTGAATCATTTTTATACATTAGCAAACACATTTTCCATAATCAAAAAAATGTTGGAGGAAAACAAAGCACAAACATATAAACATAAGCCTATAGAGAAACAAACAACCAGTGTCTTTTTATACAACTGTCTTTTATCTGCTAGAATGAGCCTACATTACCAACAAACAATATTTTAAGTTTGTAACAATTTCCCTGAATGTTACACAGCATCAGAGATAACAGTAAAGTATCTGTTAAAAGTATTACAGAGTTCTAAAAAAAATTCCAGACCATATATATAGTAAAGAAATTCATTGTGAGATCCTTACAAAATACGTTTAGTAATAGGACACATTCTACACACCTCTACTTTACTTGATGTTTCTCTTTTTTTACATATTGAACACAAACTACAGAAGATCTAAACAATTAATTGTTTTGGTTAAGTGTTGTCCTTTCAACTCATTTCTAATTATAAAAATTTAGTGTTACGATTTCCAACTTCCTTCATAATTACAACAAACATCTTTAATAAAAGTAAAAATGTCCTTACCAATCCTCCTGCAAATGTATTGAACACTGAACTGTAAATAGAAAATAGTCAATCCACTGTTGCCTCAAGTGCAAGTTTTATGTTCAAACTTTACACTCACGTATCACCTAGCAATCTTCCCTTTATATAGAATGTGATGATGACGCTTGGATTCTTTGCCTTCATTGAACTGCACAAATAAGAAATGGAATGCTTCTTGGCAGGCTGTGATTTCTTTTGTATTATTGTATCTGTCAACAGTATGTATTGTTTACACACCAATTAATTAAAGCTGTGATGATGCTAAAGAAAATTGCTGTTAAGCAATGTAAAAAGGCCTGTATCCAAAAGATTGATTTCAAAAATCTAAATGTGAAAATATTATATGATATGGAATTTTTGAGATTTTTTCTTTAGACTTTCTGCTCTTATGTTTATATGTATTTTTTCGTGATGCAAAAGCATATCTTCCTACTTGATGTTTACTGATTGTCATTATTATAGAGACACAATGATTATAGTTCCCTTTCACAGGAATTCGCGTTGGGAATGCTCTGCGTGACTGTATTATGAAGCACATGTGAATTGTGTGAAAGGACGTCAGAGGCTGGCGATAACATGAACCTAAACTATATGCCAGCTTATGTGTCTTCAGTAGTTATTTGTGTGATTGTCGGTCTACCAGCAAATACAAAAGAATGGTAGATTGTACCATTGAACAATCAAATCGTGTGTGCATATTTGTCCATGTTATATCTCGGGTGGGGATATACACGATATGTGTGTTGTTTGAGAGCGGAGCATGCACAGTCCAGGTTCGAAGGTAGAGGGAAAGAAAGAGTTCTTCAGTCTGGCAGTCCTGCATTTCACACTTCTGTACCTGGGTAGAGTCCTGTGGACTCTGCGGTGGTAGATGCTCTGCAGAGAGGGCAGTGGAGTCCTGGAGATCTTCTGCGCAGTCTTCACCACTCTCTGCAGGCGTTTGCGGTCCTTGACAGTGGTGCTGCCGTACCACACAGTGATGCAGCTGGTCAGGACACTCTCGATGGGGCAGCTGTAGAAGTTGCTGAGGATCTTAGGCGGCATGCCAAACTTCCTTAGCCTCCTCAGAAAATACAGCCGCTGTTGAGCCTTCTTGACCAGCTGCGTGATGTGAGGTGTCCAAGTGAGGTCCTCATTGACGTGGACACCCAAGTATTTAAAGTTGCTCACCCTCTCCACTTCAAGCTCCAGGATGATCAGTGGCTGAGGCGTTCTCCTCTCCTCCTCATGTCCACTATCATTTCCTTTGTCTTGTCCGTGTTGAGGGTGAGTTTGTTGTCTTCACACCATGATACCAGACTGGCCACCTCCCTCCTATAAATGTATAATATTAAGGTTTTATAACTAAGTAGATTAAATTAAAATATATTTAAAGTTTAAATATACATATTTTAAACATTCTGGTCCCTACATACACATACAGTAATACCTCGGTTTACGAGCGACTTGGTATACGAGCAAATCGGTGTATGAGCATGGAGGGTCGAATCGGTGTACGAGCATTGTATCGGTGTATGAGAAAACATTTCCCTCACCCATGCGCAGTTTTGTGTGGAAAAAGTCCTAACGCTCAGCATCCTTGTGCGCATTTTTACATGAAATATCCTAATGACAGCCTCTCATAACACAGTCAGGAGGTTCCAACCCCTTTATACCCCCTTAACTCCTTCATTGGCTCTATCATTCACCACAGTGATACTTTTATAAGTGATTTACAGAAGGTTTTACCTCATATTCTAAACATTAATTAATTGTGATCGCTATTGTTCACGTAGTGAAATATACACGGTTTTAGCCAAATAATAAACAAAGTAATAGGGTTAGACAAACCATATTTTTATACAAACAACATATAAGCCTCTCCTACAAATGAGCACTGTTTTCATGTTCGTCGGACCTGCCGTTTCTCTGCAGTATCGGCAAAAGCGCAAGGAGTAAAATGTGACTTCTTACCCCGTGAGCAGGGCTTGTTTTAACAGACAGCGGGTTAGTTGTAACACCATGTTATCCAATGCAAGTTCATTCAGGTATTTTTATTTGTTTAAAAAAGTTGCGTCTTGATGATCATAAGCATAACTTATGAATTAAATATATTTTTTCCTTTATTTTTTACATTTGTTGTGTTTTGAACAATGTAATGACATGAAAAACGTTTTAATAGGTTAATACAATGCAATATATATGATTATTGATGCAACTTGTTCAATGCTGCTTAGTGTTACAACTAACCCCGCGCTGTCTTGTTTACTTCAGGACCGGATAGCAGCCACTATGTGTTTTTCACGTCTTTCAAAATGGTACCATCTTTTAGCCAAGAAGATGGTAATCATAACAATATAAGATTGCATAACAATCTTTCACACATTCTTTGAAAATCGAAAAACAACTACTATAACAAAAAAATATTTACATGCTGCCAAACTAGTTTTTCCTGTGGTTCTCATCCAAACTTCGATGAAATTTCTCGAAAAATGGCCAGAAGACGTGTGCAAACAGTGTGATGAAAAGCCCTTTAGCACGTCACATTTATGCCCGTGCAACAATCTAAAAAAAAAAAATCGCTGTTACTATTTACCCCGCTTTACTTTGTGCCCCGCGCTCCCCTAGTTCTCTTGCGGCTCCCGCAAATTCGTTCTCTCGCAGCTCCCGCAAATTCGTTCGTTCGAGGCTGCCGCGAATTCGTTCTCTCCCGGCTCCCGCGAATTCGTTCGTTCGCGGCTCCCGCGAATTCGTTCTTTCGAGGCTCCCATGTTCCACGACTTTAACTCTGGATTATCACTTCGTTTGTTTTCTGCACTATTATAATAAATTCACTCATTTATTTTCATCCTTGCTTTCCCTGCTCCCCCCTCCTCCCTCCTCTCTCTCCTCCAAGCAGGCTGCTCAAACCTGAAGTGCATTACAGTAAATCGTCAAGTATTTTTAGAGTTTAATTGTCAATTATTAATCAGTATTTATATGAGATCTTAATGGTTACAATTTTAACTGCAATTAATAGGGTAAAACCCATAAAAGATTTAAAATGGGCATTTGTGGTCATGTGGAACGAATTAATTGATTTTTAGTGCATTCTTATGGGGAAATTTGTTTTGGTGTACGAGCATTTTGGTTTACGAGCTCGCTCTTGGAACGAATTAAACTCATAAACCGAGGTATTACTGTAAATGGAAATTCCTATTGGGGCCAATCCTACTTCACAGATGTTCAGCTATGGGGGGGGGGGGGGGGGGATTCCAGTCCACATTGCGATAAATGAGGGATCACTGTATGTGTACAAATTAAATATAAAATTAACATTTGTCATTATAAGCATTATAAATCTAAATATATTTTACAAGTGCTACCAATTGACATTGATAACTTGAGACTAAAGTATATTTTCTAGTTATGATCTTGCCAATATTACATATGGACATTAAAAAACTAAGAATAAAAAAGATTTTTTTAGAATTGATGCAAAACAAATTACAAGCCTACATTTAGACTTTTCTTTACATTAAACGGTAATTTACAACTACAAAAAAAATTCATTTAGATTATCATGCAGCACATTGACATATTCATGTTTATTTTTCCTACGTCAAACGTTCATGACGACTTATGTTTAATGACAAAAGATACTTGGCTAATCAAAGCATTTTTCACATTCACTGCGTCAAGGAAAGTTTCCCAATTCTGAAAGTGTAACTCATAGTACTGATTGATTATTGTTGGTACATTAATATTGCAGTATCTATAGCACTCTCTAAATTAGTTGGTCAGAATCTTATTATATCAAATCTCATCAAAATCATCATTAGGACATTAAACATTTCTGAACCATTTCAGAGATATTTGCTATAGGTAATGAAAATAAGTTAAGTTATACGTATAATAAGTTATCATATAAGTATTGCAATTTATTTTTTAAATAACAACTTAAAGTAATTGCATAAAGAAGTTTAGTCCTCATGTCATTGGGGTGTAAATGACATCGCTTAAGTAAAGTAGTTGTCATTCATGCCATTCATGCCATTACAGTCAACTCTCAAAAATGAATAGATGGGTGTGGTGGGTGTTACTGTGAACCACCCTCCACTTTGGACTTATTGAATTTTTACATTGACACAGGTTATGTGAAACCCAGGCCTTGGAGAAGTGTTTATATTAAATAATATAGTATGTAACCTTTTGACGAGGATCCAGTAGGCAGTCAGATTATACACAATAGTGTTATAATACAGTAATCTTTACTTTACCTCACAAATCTTCAATCTCCATTTTGTTCATCAGCACATTTCCATTCTTACACATTGTAGAACGGCAATGCAAAGACATTTTTGAACTGTTAAACATGATGTCAGGGTTCTGTCACTTAAGTTTGGGTTTCTAGAGTGTTGGTGGACAGAGCTCGGACACGGCCCCTTTGTTGTGTCTTGTCATTGTGTAACCCCGCCCACCTTGTTCCCTCGTTTCCCTTGAGTGTTGTCAGCTGTTCTCTACTCCGGAGTGTCTGGTTATCGTGTTTAGTTAATGTTTTTCCCCTTGTGGGTAGTTTTCTTTTGTATGTTTATTTTCAGTTTCTGTTAAAAGAAATATCCTTTTATTTTCACCCTGCATGTGAGTCCTCCCTTAAATTATACTATGACACATGAATTTCACAGATTACCGATTGTCAGGGGTTTTTTTCAATAAAACTTTCTGAAAAAGCGTTAAGTTATATTAACAATTAACAGACTTTTGCTGATTTTAACATTTTAATGTCTACTAGTATTAACACACTCATTTTGTTTTCAATATTTTCTGTACCTGATTGAATGACACTGTCCTGATTGTGGCCATTTGTTGAAGTGTTTTTCCTGTTCTTGTTATTTCTATTTAAATGTGCCCGTTTTTCTTTCTAGTGGATGCATCTGAAATACACACTGTCTTGAGTAGGTACTTATTTTGAATAATTATGCTTTATTGCCATTAAAAGAGTATGATATATATTGAATGAATGTAATCTGTATGTACTACATTCACCATGTTGTCATTATCATGACAATAGTTGTCGCTTCCTTACCATTCACAAATCTTCTCCCGCGGCCTCATGGGATAGTAATGTCCATCGAATGCTCACTTCAGAAGTAATTTTCACTACTTTCATGAGTGCTGTGAATTCAGACATCCTTCTTTTGTCACATTCTGTTTTCCGCCTACTATGTAGTATGTGATTTTGGATCCAGCCAGTTTCTATGGTTACCCTTATTTGTTGCCATAGTAAACTTAGTTTTTCCCTTCCTTGCCTTTTTCTGAATTTACCCTGTTGTCCTGTCAGGTCTGGATTGTTAGTTTTTGCCCTCATCTCATGATCCTGCATTTACTTTTTGTATGTTTTGTTAATAACTGTCATCTAAGTGCATTTGAATTCTGCTCTCTATCGCTTTTGAACCATGCTGCTTGACAGGAAACCACAGTCTTATTACATTTTTACTCTCTTGAGTAGGTACTTATTTTGAAATTGGTAATTACTTTGAAACACCTTTTAAAGTGAGCATCAGTTGTGTTGCATCACCGCCATTCACAAAACCTCTCCTGTGGTTTTATGGGAGAGGTAGGTACACTTATGTATGCACACTTCAGATGAAGAAGTAAGTCATCCAAATGCTTTTCGCCTACTGTTTCATGAAAAGTTATTTTTTTGCCTATTGTATAGTAGTGAATTATTTGATTTCAGATGCAGCCAATGTCAACAGGAAATCATTATGTTGTGTTAACATGCAGGAAGTCAATTTGTATGCATATTTAAAGGCAGACAATTTAAAAACAGGGTAGACAATTTAATCCAGAAATATGCTGGTTGTAAGAGTCTTTACATCCTGATAGCAATCACTTAGTTAATTGGTGTACACTAATACCTTGAGATACGAGCATAATCCGTTCCAGGGCAGAGCTCGTAACTCGAATTGCTGCTGAAAAACAAATTAATCCGTTCCAGATCCGCAACAATGGAAAAAACATGTTTTTATTTGCGTTACGGGTATAGACACTCACAATAATAGTACATGTACACAGTATAAGGATTCGTTTGATATCAAATAAAATGTGGTTTTAATTCTAAGTTTTTATAGACAGCATAGCGGCAGGCATGGAGAAGGGAGGAAGGGTGTTGTTACGCAGACACTTAATTCCGTATCGTAACTTACACAAACACTACGTAACTTACGTAAACTTAAATTAACATAACTGAACTAAGCTTGTGTATTTTTTTTTAACTCTTCTATTTTATATTATTTTTTATCGATTTGTTTTCTTCCCTTTTTTCGCCTGACTACCCTCACTTTCACTTGGCGTAGACCTTTTAACAAAATACATATCGAGGGAGATATCGTCAAAAGGCACCAAGTCATCAAAAAGCACCGAAGCACAATGAAATCAGAAACCTTCAGCCACATAGCCATCACTTCCTTAATTTCAGTTATAGAAATGTTTTCCTCCGGTTTACCCTCTTCCTCCTCGACACACACTGCTGAGCTCTTGCAACACCTGCGTATGTTCATCATCTGCAGCTCGATCAACTCCTCAGTCCACAGTTCCTCCTGATGGTCCTGCGTGCTAGATCACTCACGCGGGCACCACGCTCGTATCTCGTATCTGGAATACTCATATGTAGAGACGCTCATATCTCGAGGCATTGCGGTATTATCTGTGCAAGTCATTGGAATGTACATTATTCGTCCAATCATTGCATTAGTGTCCGAATGGTACACTGTGGTACACAATGGTATCTGCCTGTCAACGTATGTATTTTCATACCTCATGTATCATCAGCTCATTTCATGTTATGAGATAGACCGATGTCATTCAAAGAGCACTTTTACAGTTTTACAGTTGTGAATTACAACAATTCTGCCAAGATGAGTGGGCCAAGATTTCTTCACAGCTTTCAAAGACGCATTGCAAGTTACCGCAAACGCTTGATTGCAGTTGTTGCTGCTAAAGGACTCAACCAGTTATCCAGAGGTTGTTGTCCCTTAATAATAACAACCTTCATTTACAAACTGCATTTTGTGTTTACTTGTGTCATCTTTGACTAATATTTAAATTAGCTTCATGATATGAAAAATGTAAGTTTGACAAACATGCAAAACAATTTAAGAAATCAGGAGGAGGCAAACTCTTTTTCACACCACTGTATAGGTCTCATTTTAAAGTCTGTGTATGTCATTGAGGCTGTTTGTTTTAACAAGCAATTACAACAGTTAATTCTTCAATCGGAGTAACGGTACATTTTATAATGGTTACTTTTCTGAAATAAGACATCCTTTATGACATATGTGATTAGCACTTGGATATTTAGTTAAGACATCACTTCCTCGAATAAACAAATAGCAGTTGAAATATTCTGTTAAATCACAGGGTTGCGCCTTCCGGGAGGGGGGATACTGTCACAGTCATGTCATGCTCCTCCTGTGTGTCCCTCCTGTGTTACCGTAGCCTATCATTTTACCCATACCAGCTGTCTCTTGTTATCCCAGCCCATTTATACTGTCATGTTTCTCATTGTCCTTGTCGGTCGTTGACGTTTCATGTGGTTAGTGTGTGGATGCCCTGCTCTGAGTTTTGCAGTGCCGTTTTGGTTTCATTAAAGTATTTTCTGTTCATCTCCGAGTCTGCTCTGTGTTTCTCTCCGCATCGCACGCCAGCTCTTGTGTTACAGAACGATCGACCAGGGGTGGTCTCGCACAAAAGACTGCTTCATCGCGATGGACTACAACACCCAGTTCATCGCGATCGTGGAAAGGAACAAGAACTTCCTTCAGTTTTCATTTGAGTTTATTTTGCTCGCCGTCGTCACTCCCCTCGACGAGCGGTCGCTGAACTCGCTGTTCTGGATCGGAGCAAAATTTCACCCTCATAGAGATCTCCCGGACATCGTGGGACTGGATTGGTGGGAGGCCATGGTGCGGTGTCTGGAGAGAATATCCCCGGTCCAGACAGCCAACCCCTCCTGCTACCACTCCAGGGCCTTCACCGGTGCATGATGCCGCAAAGGATCGTCAATCCACGCTTGCAATCTCCGCGAATGATGAACCGATTCTCCAGCCCGGGAGTGAACTGATTCTCCAGCCCGTGAATGAGCCGAGTCCCCAGGCCTCTGATGAACTGTTTCTCCTCCCCGACCTCCCTTGGCCAGAGCCGCCGGCCGACCTGGACCTCCCCGACCTCCCTTGGCCAGAGCTGCCAGAATTCCCACCTAGCCTCCCTCTCCCACCTCCTCTGCCTGTGCCCCGTGTCCCATCACCGGCTCCCGCTAACACATGGGAGATGCCATGTGTCGAGGAGCCACCGTTATCGGAAGGCGCTGAGGCTGTCCGGATTCCGCCTCCAACCTCAGTGCCCGTCACTCCACCTCGGCTCGTTGGCACTTCGGCTCCCCCTTCCCTCCTCGCTCCCTCGGCTCCACTGAAATCCCTCGTCCTTGAGCCTCCACCGGGCTCCCTTGTCCTGCCGGCTCCACCTTGGTCGGGCGTTGCCTTGCCTCCATCTTCAGCATCGTCTGGCTCCTCCCTCCCCCTGCTTTCACCTTCATCCTCTGTCACTCTGATTCCGACTCAGTCCTCAGTCTCCCTGGCTCCACCTCGGACACTCGTCGCTGCGGATCTGCCTCGGCCCCCGGGTCCAGCGGAGTCATTCGGGAACCTCGGTCCGTCGGCTCCACCCTGGACTGGTTCACCTACCTGGTTCTGGGTCTCACCTGTTCCTCCTTGGACTGTTCCTCCTTCCTGGCCCCTTTTCTCACCTGATCCTCCTTGGACTCTATAAATTTGGACTCTTGTTTCTTGTTCCATGTCCTGTCCTCCCCCTGGTCCCCCTCCCTCCCACCGCTGATGGTCAGTTTAGGTGCGAGGTTGCGCCTTCCGGGAGGGGGGGCTACTGTCACAGTCATGTCATGCTCCTCCTGTGTGTCCTCATGTGTTATCGTAGCCTATCATTTTACCCATGCCAGCTGTCTCTTGTTATCCCAACCCATTTATACTGTCATGTTTCCCATTGTCCTTGTCGATAGTTGATGTTTCATGTGATTAGTGTGTGGATGCCCTGCTCAGAGTTTTGCACTGTTAAGTGCCGTTTTGGTTTCATTAAAGTATTTTCTGTTCATCTCAGAGTCTGCTTCGTGTTTCTCTCCACATTGCACGCAAGCTCTTGTGTTACAGGTACTATGCTAGTTAATATAGAAGAATAAAACATCACTAGCATGTGCTAGTGGTAAACTAACAGAGCAAGGTGAGTCACACAATTGGCAATTGTGGTTTTTATGTGCAAAAGAGGAGAATATGGATGCAATCATGGCTAGGGCAACTTGACATGCCAATTTTGCAAATGGAGCTTGAGGGAGGTAGTTATAAGTTTTAGCACTATGTCACATTGATCAATACGCCATTTCATGATGCTTGTTGCTAGTTGGCTAGTCAGTGGACAAAGATTGTAGCTGCAATTACACTGAGATGATCAAACTAAATTTAGGACATTATCAGAAAATGATCACAGGCTATCTTTAGTTGCAAGACTTTCAACGGGCATCTTTGAACCGATGTAGGACTAGCATTTAGGAGCCACGACCACAGAAATCTCCACGATTGGTCATCTTTTGTCTGGGACAGCCCAAAAATCATACAACGTGTAATGAACCCTATGCAGTCTCTGGGCTCACCAAGCTTAGTTGACTTAGACTCTAGGGTAAAAAAGATAAAATTTTGTGGCTCTGATTGAGGATTTTGTTGAGTTTTTGTTAGGCTCGCGTTCTTTAGACAGGTACACTGGAGAATATTAAAGAAGATTTACAAAAAAGTTTGTGCTAGCATACTAATTTACACACATGTGCACATGCCACTCATTCCAAATGAAAGCGGGTGTGATTTATGATAAGTCACAGAGAGAGATGCATTGTTTTGTTTTTGTTTTGTTTCTGTACTGTTTAAATAAACCTGTTTTTGACACATATTGCAAGGTGTGGCTACTGTTTTTTTCTACTAATTTACCTCAGCATAAAATGCAAACTACCCCCATAGTGGGGTATGTGATCATAACAAAGGCACACCCAAGTACGTGACATTAACTCATAAGGAATAGAAGTAATTAATTAAATGTCGGTACTTTCTATAGTAGTCATTCCCAAACTGTGGTCCGCGGACCACTAGTGGTCCGTGAGGGTACTGCAGGTGGTCCGTGGAAAGGCAAAATAAAATAATATTTTACCATCATTTTACCAGGAAATTCCCATAATTTTTTTAAAAAGAATATGTAGCCCTATATTGATATAACATTTGCATTTGCAACAGAAGAACCTGATATTGGTACACTCCCGATGACCAGATGTTGTCACTGCCCAGGGACAGTGTGAGAAGATCCCTCAGCAGGGTCAACGCACGCAAAGCTCCAGGTCCTGACAACATTCCTGGACGTGTATTGAGGGACTGTGCAGAGGAACTCACCGATGTCTTCACAGACATCTTCAACATCTCACTGAGTCAAGCTGTTGTCCCCACCTGCTTCAAAGCGACCACCATCATTCCAGTCCCAAAGAATTCATCTCCATCCGGCTTCAATGACTACCGCCCAGTCGCACTTACCCCCATCCTTATGAAGTGCTTTGAGCGGCTAGTCATGCACCACATTAAATCTGTCCTCCCCCCCTCCCTGGACCCCTACCAATTTGCATACCGGTCAAAACGCTCGACCGATGATGCCATCACCACTGCCATCCACTCAGCACTCACGCACCTGGACAATAAAGACACTTATGTCAGAATGCTGTTCATAGACTTTAGTTCAGCATTCAATACAATCATCCCCCAACAGCTCACTCACAAACTGTCTCAGCTGGGACTCAGCACTTCACTGTGCAACTGGTTGCTGGACTTCCTGACAGGAAGACCTCAGGCAGTACGGGTCGGCAGCAACACTTCCAGCACCATCATCATGAACACTGGAACCCCTCAGGGTTGTGTGTTGAGCCCACTCCTCTTCACTCTGCTTACACACGACTGCACACCCACACACAACAGCAATTTAATAATCAAATTTGCGGACGACACGACTGTAGTTGGTCTCATTAGCAACGGCGATGAGACAAACTTCAGGAGTGAGGTGAGCCGCCTGGCCAGGTGGTGCGGCGACAACAATCTCTCTCTGAACGTGAAGAAGACGAAGGAGATTGTTGTTGACTTCAGAAGAATGCACACCCAGCATGCTCCTCTGACTATCAACGGTGCGACCGTGGAAAGGGTGAGGAGTACCAAATTTCTGGGTGTTCATATCACGGAAGACCTCTCCTGGACCACCAACACCACAGCACTGATTAAGAAATCGCAGCAGCGACTATACTTCCTCCGTAAGCTGAGAAGAGCCGGAGCCTCAGCCCCCATCATGCGCACCTTCTACAGAGGCACCATCGAGAGCATTCTGACCAGCTGCATAACTGTGTGGTACGGCGCCTGCAACGCATCCTGCCGCAAGGCACTGCAGCGCATAGTGAGAGCAGCTGAGAAGATCGTTGGTGTCTCTCTCCCACCCCTCCAGGACATCTATAACACCCGCCTCTCCCGAAAAGCCCTTGCTATTGCTAGGGACCCCACCCACCCATCCCACAGCCTCTTCAGTCTGCTGCCATCAGGGAGGAGACTACGCAGTCTCCAGGCACGGACCAGCAGACTGAAGGACAGCTTCATACCCCAAGCTGTCAGGGCATTGAACTCTCTCCCGACTCTGCCACCTCTCCCCTCTTCTGCACCAAGGACCTGATCTCTGAATCCCCCCCCCACCCCCTACCCACCATCAGTTATTCTCTTATTCATCCACCTCATTATGTTGTCCTTGCATTTCTCTCCTATTACATTTGCACTGCCTTAATTTGTAATTTGCACTATTACTATTTACTATTGTTGCACTATTTGCCATCGCCACTTTACCTCCATAACTCACTTTATCCATCTAGTTTAATTTTATTGTATTTTATCTTCATCTTCTGTTGTTGTTGTTGTTGTTGTTGTTACTGTTACTGTTAAATTATTGTTGTTGTTAACTGTATTCGCCTTGGGTCTGAGAGTAACGGAATTTCAATTCTCTATATGTATGCACTGTATATATTGCAGAATTGACAATAAAGCTGACTTTGACTTTGACTTTGACTTTGACTTTGACTTTGCCCCCTGTGTTGTGGAAAGATGGATATATGGAAGTATGTGTCCTTGAGACTTATTGTCATAACCCAGTCCTCAGAACTGATCTGAGGATCAATTGGTCTCAAAGTTAACATCTTGAAACTGAGCTGGATGACTGAGCGATTCAGCAGGTGCATGTCCAAAATGGGACGCAACCCCCCATCCTTCTTTGGACCCGTTCCCCAGTAAAGTATCTACTGGCCTGTTGCACACTGATGTGATGACTAGTTATAGTAGTGCTAGTAAGCCTATTTAGAGGTGCGGATTAATTCAGGTAAGACTGTGTGTAGACATTTTATTATGTGTGTTATGAGGTGGTCCGCAAATTTTTTTGATTACAAATAGTGGTCCACACACACAAAAAGTTTGAAAAACCCTGTTCTATAGTACTTTCTAAAAAACAACTCATGCAGCAAACCATTGCAAACAATAATTGATTTGCATTTTGCAAGCATTGAGATTTCTTTCAGGAAGTTTCTATTCTGTTGATGTTGCTGTCATTACTTAAAATATCAAGACATTATATCAAACTTGACAAGCAGGATACCTGCATTTTTCTATTAGACTTGAAAAGGTGAAACATGGGAATAGTTCTCAGATAGCTTTCCAAAGAAGGGGTGTCCAAATTCTACCAGTTAAAATAAAACAATTAATAAAATGGTCAAATGTAAAATGTCACGTACAGTAGTAGATCGCAACCTTTTTGACTTGATAATATTTGAATCTCTCTAAATTTTTGCTCAATCAAATATTTTAGCTTGCCATATCTACAAAGATGTATATTTATCATAAAAAATAACCAAATATGAAATATTTATTTATTTTTTATTTTTTCTCTTGTTCTAAACTATTTTAAGTCATCTCGAAGCCCTCACAGAACAGATTTACACCTGTACATTTTGTGACGGGTGGACGAATGGGGATTGCAGACCAAGAAGGTTGATTAAGTATGAGAAATAGTCTTGTTTTTTACTAAACAATCTTGGATTTTTAAGGTAGGTGAAACAGCAAGTAAATGACATGTTCAATGGTAACACTTTATGGTAAGGGTACATGAATCATCATGAATTCATCCATTAACTCATGCATGAATTATGCATTAATTCACGCATTAATATCTCATGACTTATCAGGAACTAACAGAAGTTCAAAGTGTTTCATTCATGACTTCATGGAAGAACAACACCTTAATTAAAGCATTAACTAAGATGAGAACATCATCATGAATTATGATTTATTACACATGATCATGTTTTATTTGTTCACAGAAATCGGTCTTTACTATCCATTGTGGATAAAGCTATAGTTATGGAGGAGTCATTATGAATTCTTTTTGATTTTTTTTGTACATGTACATTTCTGCATTTGGCAGACATTTTTATCCAAAGCAACTCTTGCATTCAAGAAACACATTGACATTCTAATCTGTTCTTGCCTTCCCTGGGAATCAAAGCCATGACCTTGACGTTGCAAGCCCCATTCTACTGTTTGAACTACAAAAAAGCTACTACTAAAGGTAATTTACTAAAGGAATATACAAAAATACACATTAAGTCATGCAGGCAGGCTAGTTTTTATGCATGCATGTCTTCATCAGTACTCATTATTAACTAAGCATTAGCTGCTCATGACTTCATCATATGTGTGGCCCCTCAACTAAAGTGGTGACTTGGTGCTTTGAAACACTGATGAACAATGTGTGATTAATGATGGCATAATAGTGAAATGACATGAATATGCACATGAAAGTTCAAACTGTTACACACAATGATCTGTGGACACAAAAGGACATTCATCTTTATTTTATTCTTAAATAGTATAAGTGCATGAACTTTTAAGTGCCTGGATTTTTGAAAACTGAACTAAACAAATACACAGCACAAACATAAAACAGAACACATACAAACATATACTTTTTTTAGTTTTTGAAAATCCAGTAAGGATCCGTCATCTTTTTTTCTTTAGAAAGCTGAAGCTGTTGGCTCCTGCTCAGAAAACCCCCTGCAAGTTTCAGCAAACCTTTTCAGGCCGTCCTTTCTTTTAAAACTGGATCTCAAGGTATTGAACAGATCTGGGTTAGTTGCTGCAAGTTCTGCAATTGGAGCCTGTGCTTCGCAAGATATCGTCCAGGTATTCCCCAAAGTGTTCGACACAGCATCTCGTTCCCTTTTCAGGGAACTATGGTTACATACGTAACCTGAGACGTCTTGTCTATTGCATGATGTATATTTATGAATACTGTTTTTAGGCCTGCATTAGGAGAGAATTATTCTCTCATTGTTAACATTTTTCTTACTCTTTTATCTTTCTCTTTCTTACATAATCACCTAAGGCATGCACAAACATGCATCCCATTTCGCTATGGGGTCACACATTCTTCATTTAAGGCATAGTATATATAGTGAATACACATTTCACTATTTTATGAATAGTAGAGATTACTAGATTTTTACAGTGATTAATCATGCATAGAGATGGTGACAAACTTTTGTCCAAATGGATTAAAGGCAAGTGGTTCTTAAACGGTGCGTCATGACCCAAAAAATGGTTGCAAACCATTACATTTCACAAGGGCAATTCTATGGTTGGTTGGTTGCATTTTATTCATCATAGAATTCATTGCAAAATAAACAGGCTCAACATCTTTAAAAGGGAGGAGTTAATGCTTTGTTTCGGTAACCTTTTGTTACTCACATCAAAGTTATGAATCTGATTTTCACACATAAATGTGTATATAGTAATAGAGACAATAGTAACACATAATCTGGCCCAGTGTCTCTTGATAAATTAATTGTATCGATTGAAGTATGAATACTAAAAATGAATATTAAATATCAAGATTAAATGCATTGCAAACATCATACACATGGCTGCTGTAATAAAAACGATTTGAAAAGTTCATAATTGCAAAATTAAATGGTAATGCTGAAAAGGAGTGAACAGATAACAGATTTAAAGAAGGGGTGAGTTGCGGATAAGTGAACTGCACCTCGCTGTTAACAAGGAAGAGATGGCAGACATGGTGAGTATAGATTTGAAATTAAGATATGATGTCAAGTTTAAATGGATTTAAATGAGGTTAAGTGCTCACAGAAGAGTTTTCAGCTGTCTTTTGAATATTATCATGGATTCAGCATTCTGGAGGCAGGGAGATTGGTCCACCCGCAAGGAACAGTGAACAAAAACGAATGGAAAATGATTAACACAAACCCGACTTCTTCATGAGAATGGCAGCTCTTTACTTTGTCTGAGAATAGCTTTATTGACATAAGCACCTGTTTTAATCACAATACCACCACAAAGAAGAAACCTTCAAGCACTGTAAAGCAGTGGTACCCAACCTTTTTTGTGCCGCGGACCGGTAAATGTCTGATAATTTTGCGAAGGTGATACTAAATGTTGTGTAATGTTATTCATTAGCAAAGAATGGAGCTCAACAAGGAACACACATTCACACTTGTGACATTCCTTTGATTGAGACGTCTGACTATGTAGGAGATTTATATTCTACTCGTTTACACGTCGGAATCCCTGTGCATCAGGTTTATATGTCGACACATTGTAATATTTTGAACAGGTATTCCACCGCCTCTGTATTTCCTGTAGGATCCAAAATGACCTTTGCCAAAAGTGATTCAGATTTGATTTTGGTGATTACTGTTAGAGACATGGTGCTGTGGGTGATCAAATGACCTGGGATTGATTTCAATCATTGTTTTATATTTTATAATCTCATTTTAATAGGTAGAAATGTATTTTTAAAATAAAAAATTGTGTAAAATACAGAAAATGTATTGGTGGTAAAATTTGTCAATATTCCCAGCATATTCCCAGTTTTAGTAGATTATGCTAACATTTCATTTTGCCCCCATAAGTACAAAAGTAACACTTCACCTATATGGCTAAAGATTGAATTAAATATCAATCAAAAGATCTGTGCTCTACCACCACAGGAACTTAATAAATAAAATAAAAATTAAAAAATAAAAAAACGATATTGTGATTTTTCACTTCAAAGCAGGAATGTTTTGTCACCTGCCACAGATGTGAATCTGAGATAAGCGCGGTTCGGCAAAAAGCAAATAGATTTTGTCAGTCTGTAAAGATAGCGTGAAGCCTACATAGTTCGTCTAGTCTCGCTAAACTCTGAGAGTGCCCTGAGTTTAACAGTGCACTGTAGTTTCAGAGTAAGGAGTTCCCTGTTTTGAGTCCAGGCTGAGCCAGAAGGGTTTTCTGTGTGACGTTTGTGTGTTTTTCCCTGTATGTGAATTGATTTCCTCTGGCACTGTCGGTGAATTGGAGTGTGTGTGTGTGTGTGAGAGAGAGGGGGAAAGAGAGAGAGAGAGAGAGAGAGACTGTGCGTGTGCGTGTGCGTGTGCGTGTGCGTGTGCGTGTGCGTGTGTGTGTGTGTGTGAAAGAGAGAGAGAAAGAAAGAGTGAGAGTGTGAGAGAGAGAGAGAGAGAGAGAGAGAGAGAGAGTGTGTGTGTGTGTGTGTGTGTGTGTGTGTGTGTGTGTGTGTGTGTGTGTGTGTGTGTGTGTGTGTGTGTGTGTGTGTGTGTGTGTGTGTGTGTGTGTGTGTGTGTGTGTGTGCGCGTGTGCGTGTGCGTGAGAAAGAGGGAAAGAGAGAGAGAGTGTGTGTGTGTGTGAGAGAGAGAGAGAACGAGAGAAAGATACATAGAGAAAGTATTTGTTTGTGTGTTTGTGTGTGTGAGAGACAGAGAAAGAGAAAGAGAGAGATGCGATTGGGAGGGTTTGGGAGTGACCTGGCAACGGCCCATGAAAATGTTAATGAATGAATATTTTATAAAGTAACTGTAATTAAATAATTACATGTTTCCTGGAAAAAGTAATAAAATTAATTTCGTGTGACTGGGTTGAATTTCAATGTGAGCTTTCTTCTTTATTACAAGGAACATGATTCTTCTTTCCTTTCTTTTATACATTTAAAACAGTGTGTTCTTTGAACTCTAAGAATATTAAAAAAGCTCTTTTTAATTATGGAAATATTGAGATGGCAGAAAAAAGGAATCCTTTGATGATTATTAAAGCTGTTAAAACAACTGACATTTATTGGATAATAAAACAGCACTTTACTACAGTTAACTGCAATAAAAAACAATATTGGAGTCAGAAATTAATGGATCTTCTACTGTACATTTCTGTGCTGCTCGTTTGCTGTCTCGTTCAACATCTCAATTAAATGTATAAATGTTTTCTGCAACTTAGAATGAACATACATTCAAAATCCACTGTATTAATACATATTCAGAGTCTCATTTCGAACAAATTCATCGGTGCAGATCTTTTAAAAGAAAACAATTATTTATCCTATTATTCTTCAATAACCTAATCAATTCCCTCCCTCAGAAATCCCTTTATTTCAGATGACATTATGAATCCCTCTCATTTTTTCAACACCTCTGCTTTTCCCAGACAATTTCCGATGGATAAAATGAAGTTCTGATGTGTTTTGAACATCCCATTTCACTTGCAAATTCAGCAGATCACAGGAGTAAAGGGTTAACAGCATTTCACGTGGACTTTATAGTTGAAGTGTGTAATTTCTGCACTACTAGTGGCGCCAAACTCAAGACACGTTTGACAACAGTGATTACTTTTGAAATTCTGTTTCCGCCACAGAAATGACACATTTCACCTTTAAGGCTCTAAGGTGCTTTGCGAGACGTCCTGCCCCGACATGCCAACTGAAAGCCCCTTTGACTCAGTCTCTTTCTACTTTTCTCTCCTTCTCCTCTTTTTCTTGACTGCTACACCCATCCACTGTAATGTAATTCATGTCTTCCCTATACTTAAGGCTAACCACAGGCCTTCCATACCATGCACTGCAGAGAGACTGGCTTTGCCACCATAGACTTCAGCTTTCATGTGCAAACACTGTGCTGCGGTTCAAGAAAGGCACGCTCAGGCAGTGTATGAATGCCAGACACTCCACTCGTTTTTCTTTAAGAAACCTTCAAAGTCCTAAACGAATAACTAGCTGTGGTGGGTGATCCTCAGTACCCGTGTTGTGCAGAACAGACTCTTATCTCTTCTGCGTTGTGAGGCAGGTGACTTTGGGAAGTTCTGCACATGTGCTGTTGTTTCTGAACCATTAGCGTGATGCGATCTGCTCTTATTCACCCTTTACTGATTGAGCACGCAGATTAAAGTGTTGTTTGAGTGTCAGTATAAATGTGCATATGCACAAGTGTGTGTGTGTGCAGACATGCAATATTGAAGAAACACCTCCCCAGCTGTGAAAACAAATGTCACATCTGGCTGAAGGTGATTAAGGACATTGGCAAAAAAACAACACTTCATTATAATGTTAACTTTATATAAGTCATTTAGTTTTATATCTAATGCATTAACCTCTCGAACTCTGTAGTTAATAGAAATAGGCCGATGGCAGGTTCTTGCTTTTGTCTTTTGTGTCATTCTGTAGTAATCACGTCTCAGTAAAGATTAGGCATATTTCATTCTCTGTAAAATGGCCTTTAAAAATAGTGCAAACTAAAAAAATACTGTAAATCTGCCGTGAGAGACACATGTCCACCCTGTGAGTTTGTGAGTGTGTGAGAGTGTCTGCGGTGGACATTGGTCATTCATGCGAACAGATGTGCTTCAGAAATTGTGCGCGATGGTTGGATTTGGACCCATTTTTCCAAGTGCTTATTAGCTATAATACAACACAGTAATCCCTCGCCATTTAACAGATTTTTCAAAAATATTTATCGAAAAATGAAAATTCAAAAATATCGCCATATCGGCAGCCGTATTGCGGAAATCATCGATGTTTCATGATGATGCGTGAAAGAAACTTTTTCCCAGGATGCCACACAAAGAGAAACTCTCTCAGAGGCTTTGTACACGCCCACGGCACTCAGACAAGACACGTGATTGGTTCCCGAAGCGAGGTCGACCAATGAGAGCACGAGTGGATGTATCCCGTGAGCTGATTGGCTGATCCTTATATCGCAGATTTTCACCTATCGTGGGGGGCTCCGGTCCACATTAACCGCGATAAACCAGGGATTACTGTATGCATGTGTTGTTTGGCCCACATTTCAGAACATTTCTCTGTATTGTGTAGAATGTGAATGATTCTGTTGCATTTGGAGATGCATAAATGCATAATTAATTATGTTATGTTATCAATAATAACATTTGTGAAGGTAAGTGTCAGGGTTCTGCCACATTCGGTCTAGTCATCTCTTGGTTTTGTGGCAGAGCTCTGGCACTACCGTAATGTCTCGTGTTTGATGTGTGCGCACGGCTTTGAGGATTCGAGCCGCGCGCGCACTTGTCTGTGTAACGTCTTTTGTGCGGGTTATGATGTCTGATCCCGAGACTGGTCTTGTTTAGTTTCGGTTTGTGTTGGAATTCGGACATGCATAACTTGTGTGCTCGTCCTTGTCGTGAGCTTGTGAGAACAGGTGATTATTCTTGTTCTTGCGAGCTCTGTCATGTGAGTGTGCGCGGTTCAAGCTTTGCGCGAACCACGCTTCCTCTCGTCCGTGTGTTATGTTTGGCACGCGGTTCGCGTTCCCATCGGCCGCGTGCCGCCTTGTTGTGTTTTCTGTCACGCGCAGTTTGGTTGTCAACAGCTGCGCGTCGTCTTTGTTTATTGTGAACATGCAGCAATGCGCCTCCGCATTGGCTACATGTTCAGTTCTTGTCTGTTACCCCGCCTGTCTCATTTCATTGTCATTAGATTGATTTATCCCAGCTGTTTTTCCTCGTTAATTTCCCCATGTCCTCCCTATATATTCCGTCTTTGTCTGCTGTTCTGAGTGGCGTCGTTGTCTTTACTATGTCTGTTCCTGTCGTGAGTTTTTTCCAGTCAAGTCTTTAGTCAAGTCTTTAGTCAAGTCTTTAGTCAAGTCTTTAGTCAAGTCTTTAGTCTAGTCTTTAGTCAAGTCTTTAGTCTAGTCTTTAGTCAAGTCTTTAGCCAAGTCTTTAGTCAAGTCTTTAGTCTAGTCTTTAGCCAAGTCTTTAGTCAAGTCTTTAGTCTAGTCTTTAGTCTAGTCTTTAGTCAAGTCTTTAGTCAAGTCTTTAGTCTAGTCTTTAGCCTAGTCTTTAGTCAAGTCTTTAGTCAAGTCTTTAGTCAAGTCTTTAGTCAAGTCTTTAGTCTAGTCTTTAGTCAAGCCTTTAGTCAAGTCTTTAGTCAAGTCTTTAGTCTAGTCTTTAGTCTAGTCTTTAGTCTATTCTTTAGTCTAGTCTTTAGTCAAGTCTTTAGTCTATTCTTTAGTCTAGTCTTTAGTCTAGTCTTTAGTCAAGTCTTTAGTCAAGTCTTTAGTCTAGTCTTTAGTCAAGTCTTTAGTCAAGTCTTTAGTCAAGTCTTTAGTCAAGTCTTTAGTCAAGTCTTTAGTCTATTCTTTAGTCTAGTCTTTAGTCTAGTCTTTAGTCTAGTCTTTAGTCAAGTCTTTAGTCTATTCTTTAGTCTAGTCTTTAGTCAAGTCTTTAGTCAAGTCCTTAGTCTAGTCTTTAGTCTAGTCTTTAGTCTAGTCTTTAGTCAAGTCTTTAGTCAAGTCTTTAGTCTAGTCTTTAGTCAAGTCTTTAGTCAAGTCTTTAGTCAAGTCCTTAGTCAAGTCTTTAGTCAAGTCCTTAGTCTAGTCTTTAGTCTAGTCTTTAGTCTAGTCTTTAGTCTAGTCTTTAGTCAAGTCTTTAGTCAAGTCTTTAGTCTAGTCTTTAGTCAAGTCTTTAGTCTATTCTTTAGTCAAGTCCTTAGTCAAGTCTTTAGTCAAGTCCTTAGTCTAGTCTTTAGTCTAGTCTTTAGTCTAGTCTTTAGTCTATTCTTTAGTCAAGTCCTTAGTCAAGTCTTTAGTCAAGTCCTTAGTCTAGTCTTTAGTCTAGTCTTTAGTCTAGTCTTTAGTCTAGTCTTTAGTCAAGTCTTTAGTCTATTCTTTAGTCAAGTCCTTAGTCAAGTCTTTAGTCAAGTCCTTAGTCTAGTCTTTAGTCTAGTCTTTAGTCTAGTCTTTAGTCTAGTCTGATCTTGTTTTTCCCCCTCGGGGTTGTTTTCGTTTTTTTTTGTAATAAAAGCCCTTCCACCCGCATCTGTGAGTCCTCGCTTCTGCATACCTGACAGTAAGTGTAGGCTATGTGTAACAGCAATGCATGGAGGCAGCAGACACACCCATCTCTGCTAAATACATCACAGACAATCACAGTAACAATTTATTTACACATTTATGTCCTGAAAACTGGGGCTATGGCATATTTCATATACCGGTACTGTGAAAAACTGCACTCGTCACTTAAATATAGGCTTTTCTGCAATAAATGTTATCTTTTATTATCATTGCATCCCAGTACTTTTATTGTTTTCACTGTTTTACCCCCTGAACACAGACATATGGTCATGACATTAATGAAATGAACCTTAAAGTCTGTATATTTGTGTTTCTTGCACATATTTCCTAACAAGCCTGCACGTTTAGCCAGCTTTAAAACCTGCTGCACATCTAGTGATATTGATATTTTTTGTTGTCTTTTGTTTTTTTCTTGAAGTTACCTGATGGTTTCGGATTTTTCACTCTGAAACTGGAGATTTGTTTTAAATCTATCACTTTTTTGGATGAAAACTGAAATGTGCTGGATGACAACATCACTTTTTTCTGCAGAACTGGTTTATAGAACTAATTTAATAATTATTTACTAATAATAATTACTGACTTCGGCTGAACAATGACACTATATCCTTTAGATTAGAGCTGCTGTACAGATGAAAAAACCCATTGTTTGTTTGCATCATTGAATCATTTTTCTGTTGTCACTGTAAAGCTGCTTTGAAACAATTTGCATTACATAAATAAAGGTGATCTGACTTGAACTGCACACAAAAGGAAAGCAGGTTAGTTGTTCGCTGTGAATGACAAGCATCTGCTAATTTGCATATACAGGTGCTGATATAAGAGTGGACATTCACTTAGAATGTCATCAAAAAGATATATTTCACTAATTCCATTCAGAAAGTGAAACTTTAATGATAATGATAAAAGTGAAAGTTCTATCTTCTGTGTGTAATGAATGAATTTAATAAACAAGTTTCGCTTTTTGAATGGAATTAGTGAATTAGTCAACAGTTTGATGATATTCTAATCATATGACGAGCACCTGTACATGTAACCAGTCCAAAAATATAAAATAAATGCCTTCAATAGATTGTGTAAACCAAACGAGGATTTTATTTTTAATAAATTTGTTGTGTAACCAGTCTGACCTGCTGTGGTGGATTGCTGTGAGCATAAAAACATTATACTGACACGCTCCGAGATCATCCAAGTTCAGCGGTAAAGAACTGGTTTGTTAGCTGATGTTCGTATATTGTCACTCAACTGGAACTGGTTACTTATAGATCAGTATTGCTGTAATAAAACCCTTTTTAATAATCATATTACTGGTCTTTCTTGACAGCTCTGGTATGTTTTCTGTCAGCACGATTAAGCTTGAGTTCATTGTATGTGGCATTCACACCACAAAATAATGATATAATTTTGGCTTGAACTGTAGACGCAGAGAGGAAAGGTTGCCAGGTCATCAGTCATGCGTATGATGCGTGTTTGTGGGTGGCAGCTCCCTGGTGGTCTTCCTCAAATATGTAGGTAGAAACACTTTTCAGCTCGTCTTCAGAACTCTTTTTTTTTTCCTAGTGCTGACAATGGTATTCTCATGTTTGTGGCACACAATGAACAGTATCTTGGGATTCTCATTTGGAGTTCATGTATACAATAACCAATAACCACAAGCTTAAAGAGACAGTTCACCCAAAACTAAAGTTTGTCATAATTACCTCATGTCGTTCCAAACCTTTGGATAAGACTTTAGATAGTCTTCTATTGAAGGTATAGGCAACTAAAACAAGTCATAAAGACACCTTAATGACCTCTTTGCATCTTGTCTGTTTTGGTTACCTGGACTTTCAGTAGAGGGACAGAAACGTGTGTCTATCTATCCCTTTAAAACGATGTGAAACAGCCTTCACTCACATTGAATAAAATCAAAGGTGTTTTTTTTATCTAGAGGCTTCTCTAAATGCGCGCATATATCAGCCCAAAATGTTCTCACATGACATTTGGAATGTTTTCAGGATCATCCATCATAGTTGCTGCGTTCGTAGCCTCGAAATGTAGAGCTTGTGGAGAATCGGGGCTGTCTTCTGTTATCACCATGTGGAAATCTGGGGTGTGTCACAATCACAGACCTAGAAAACTCGGAAATCTCACAAATGTACATGTAATTTAAAGAATCAGGAACATTGTCTTCTGCTTGACGTACTAACATAGCAGAGATTTTAAAAATGTTGTCTGTTCTGTTTCTAGGAAAGATAAATGAAGCGTAATTGAATGCTTATGTGTGATGTGTGTGTGGAGCATTATAGTTTAGAAGGAAATATACAGAGAAAGACCTCGAAGAACTGTCAGTGCTCTAGGAAAATAATTAAAACATAATTCAAAATTAGTCTAAATAAATCAACTTTAAAAATGCAGTGATGACAGAGTCATCCTGTGTACAGAGTGTTTGGTCGGACGTGTTGTTTTTAGCCTTGCTGCTGGCTCCGTAGAGTCTGGACTACAATGACACCTGTCCTGTAGCGTTAACAAAACTCACGATTGTCAATTAAAGCAAGACTGTGTTGCCAAAATCATTTTTTCTTTCTGACAATTTCAAGAAAAGTACCCGTAATTGTGAGGGCAACTGGAAATCTTTGCACCAAATCCCATATTTACATGTATTTTTTTTAAATTAATTAATAGTAATGGTAATTAATATTCCAAACTAGAATAGTAACAGGACAGTTTACCCAAAAAATAAAAATTCTGTCATCATTTACTCACCCAGACCTGATGAATTTCTTCAATTCTCTACGCTTCTCTATTTTATTTTATTTCATACCAAACCTTCTTTTATAGTACAAATCTATTAACACATTTTCTGACATATTACTGATATAAATATTATAATTAAACTATATTCCATAATGTATTTGTTGTATACTTTGCATAAAATAAATGCATTTCAAATGAAATTATTATTTTTTTATTAGGGTGGTCTCAGTATCATTATATTATTATATTAATGTATTAAAAATATAGCCTTATTTATAATTTAGGAAAAAACCTGTGCAAAAAGTATAACCATATTTTACTTTTTTTATGTTGTTGGGTCACAATGATGACAATAAAGTACTTTGAGGATGAATATTGTATGTAGTGTGTGTGTGTTTGCACACACTGGGGTGATTGATATTTGCTTATAAGTCTACAGAGAGCAGATGAAGGAACAGACTGTCTCCGCGGAGTGTGTGGCCTGCAGGACAGGTGTTGCTCACTGACTGACCTCTTCATCTGTTGTAGGAAAGTGCATGCCTTAAAAATACCTGAGATAATATTTCACTATCTCTCTTATGCACTGAGGGTTGCGAACTTTGACCTGTTCTTTTCTTATACGCAAAAAATAAGCTCTCTAGCTCTCATCGGTTTAACAGTAGCCGACTTAATGAATTTGTAACTGCTCAGAAAAGTCATAAAAGTCATTTGAGCAAAAGGGGTGGGACTCGGAAGGAAGGGCGTGGATTCGCTCCAAAACCGGGTGGGAGATGAGTGGGTAACCCTGGTCACCCGAAGCCGCACGACTGCGAGACTTCAAGCCGGAGAAGTCATTTCAGTCCAATAAAATGTGCATGACAAGTTATAAGTCGTCATGATTCCTCTCTGGATGAGACGTGATCGCGCAAATATGGCGTGCAGCTGATAACGCTTATAAAAGCAGTTAGTCTCACTACATGTTTAGTCTTGCAGCCAAAAGTTATTATTTTATATTTAATACGGCATGGTTCCTCCGTTTAACGTGTTATTTCTTGCGCAGCAAAGACACTCATGGGATGTTGGACAACGAGTTTCGACTTCGGACACCTGAAAGCGCATTCCAAGGTGTCCGTGTTCTTTACCATGATCCTTATATTCACCTATTTATTCTACTGTCTCACCGGATACTGCGATTCCACGCCGAGTCCACTGTACGTGCATCAAAGTTTCAGAAGCAAACTTTTCCCAAAGGACGGGAAGAAGCTCCAGCCGGACGCGCACCGGAACGCCTCCGCCGTGCCCGAGCAGGATGCGACAGGCGTGGAAGATGAGAAGCGGCTGAGAGGTTTAGGCTACTACGACACTTACAGCAATCTTTCTGTGTCAAACAGTTTTGGGACGAAAGAGTTTCCTCAGGCGATTATCATAGGCGTGAAGAAGGGGGGAACGCGCGCGCTCCTGGAGTTCCTGCGCGTCCATCCCGACGTGAGAGCTGTGGGCGCAGAGCCGCACTTCTTTGACAGGTTCTATGAGAAGGGTCTTCAGTGGTACAGGTAGGTCCTTTGCTCATAGTTTTGAATGATATTATACTATAGGGCTAGAGATTATCAAAAGCCCTTAAAGTGATCAAATTCTGCATGCAAATACATGCGTAAAATATCATGCAAGACACCTATGCACATGGGTATCTCTGGATATGGCTATGCAAGAATACTGGCGTTTTATAATGAAACATAGCGCATGCAAACTTGTCTGGAGACACTATAGGTTTTGATGTGTTTAACAACTAACATCCACTCATGACCTGGCAACCTCCCATTATACCACCACCAGTGCTCAAAGTGGCAAAACGCAAGAAAATGTCTTATCTGTCTATGCAATCACTCCCTATGATTTTGATTCTTGGAGACTGCAATTTTCTTTATCCAAGTTACCCTCTTAAAATGTTAAGAGTGATAATTAAGTGGGCCACCATATGCTTTATCTCACAGTAGGCCAATTTTATAACAGACGTTGTAATTTATCTAGACTGAAATGCATATCTGAGGCACATAAAGTTTATGGGGCCTTCGTCATAAAGTCTTCCAACAGAGATAATTGGTTTAATTTACTCCTGAAAAGAGTTTATACACTAAGGCTCTTTTTTAAAACTGTATGTTTAGACAATTACATGTATGCATGATCAGCAATTGATTCTTCCTCTCTATTTAAATGCCATTTGGTTCATTAATATCACCTGTCAATAACTTGCTGAGTTTAGAGCCATGTCTCATCGGCAGGACATTCAGCCTTCTGCCAATATAATGTCTGTGGATTGACTCTCTCTTTCTCATCTCGTCTGTCTCTCATCTCATACAATTTGAAAACAGACACATGGGAATGTATATCTTAAAAATATCTTAAATATGTCGGTACAAATGAAAATTCTGTCATTATTTACTCACTTTCCAAACCCAAAAACTGTTATTTTTTAAGCCTACCGTACATGGGTTTGGAAGGACGAGGCTGAATAAATGATGATAGAGTTATTACCATGGAGTAATATATTCCCTTAACATTCATGGACATGGACCTTTTATGATGCATTTCCTCTTTGTGAAGACAGCTATAGCTTGTTAAGCAACTTTGAAGCTTAGTTTGATGATTTCCCTGTCTTTCACGCACTTGCACACACATTTGTTCCAGCATGTGCTGACAGCCTTATGTAAACAAACTAGACGTGTACGGGGGTTTTGTAACGTATAATTCAATAACGGCCTTGTCAACACTACTGGTATTCTGTGTGTGTGCAGATGTGTAATGACAGCTGAGCCATTGTGCATGCCAGCTGGAAGCCCTACATGGAAGAGCTTTATCACATGGCCAGTGTGTGTGTGTGTGTGTGTGTGTGTGTGTGTGTGACTGTGTGTGTGTGTGTGTGTGTGTGTGTGAGAGAGAGAGAGATCATTTAAGTTCTTTAAACGACCATGTACTCATATAACTAATTTATTAAAAGTTCCTGACTACGATTGCTACATTATAGCCTAAATACATTATAGACTAAATGTTTAGTTTCTTTTTAATTTTTTTTTAAATTTTTAAATTAAATATTTGATCATTTTCTTTTCATTTAATGTAAATTAATTGTATTCTGCTGCAGTTATAATGTAATAAATAATCTGTATTTTCGTAATCATATTAAAAAATACTTCAATATTTATCAGATTTAATATAGTATTATTTATTAATTTTTAAATAACAAATATTAATTTGATACAATTTAATTATAAAATTATTATATTAGATTATAATAATGAAAAATATGAATTAATTGATTAAAGAATTGTGATCTATTTCTATAAACTGAAGGTCATAAAAATAAAAAAATATTATATATATAATTATTATATATTATTAAAGAACATATAATGCATGGTCTTGTTAATCAGAACATACTATATTAGCAATATATATATATATATATATATATATATATATATATATATATATATATATATATATATATATATTGCTAATATAGTTTCAGATTAACAAGACCATGCATTATATGTTCTTTAATTCTATTCATTACGCCATAAAAATTCTTCCTCCCCCACCTGACTCTGGTAGCACCTATTCATGACTCCATAAATCACTACGTGGAATAAAAGTCACTTCCCAATCAATGATGAATGCAGACGTGCTGATTATTGATTCTTCCTTAACCAACTTTATTGCACTTAGACATAGAGATAGTTAATTAACCTGTACATATTCAATCTTGCTGACAAACTGCTGCTGCCTTTTCAGCTCTTGAGATTCTTTATGATGCTCCAAGGTGCTTGGCTATAAAGGTTTATGTTTTAAGACCTTTGTTTTAAGAGAATACTCTTGTCTTTTTGTGATCGGTTTATCTCCTTGTTCTCTTGGGTATAAGGAGAGATATTTCAATGTCTTTGATCCTGAAAGCAGACAAAAGCAGATTTAAGAATAAGTGTTGGCATTATATTTATGCTAGTGGTGGTCAAAGTAATTGAATAAAAAATAATATAAAAATGTGTAATATAAAAAAAATATAAATTATATATTTTATTTATTTAAAATTTAAAATATTATTCATACATATTTTGATTTGTTTTTATTTATTTATTTTGCTTATTTTATTTATATAAAAATAAATATATATAGTTGATTTAATTTTTAATAATTTGGGTAGAAAGATTTGTTTATTATATGCATATTTCTCACAAAAATAAATTACAGATCAAATGGCTTAAAACAACAGTTGATACAGAGAGAGAGAGGGAGAAAATGACAATATAAAATTATAAAAGACTATATATATATATATATATATATATATATATGTATATATATATATAATTTAAATAGTAGTCATAAATATATTTTAAAATTAATTTTATATTATGAAATATAAACAATCTTCACATTAATTCATTATAATAAATCTGTGTTATGGAAATGTTTTTTTTCTATTGGCCCAGTCAGACTGGTTAATTTTTAAGTTAAGTTTTTTTGTTGTTTTTTTGACCCATGAAATCAGTGCCTTAAGATTTTAATGTAGGTCTAGGTAGGATATACAGAAATTCAAGAGTTCTTCAGAGTCTTCACTGCATGAATTATTAATTAAATATAGATTAATCCTTATTAAAGCTACAAAAGTTATTCAGTGAGTGATTTTCTCTTTTTCTTTTGTTCAACGATTATATTCAGGTTTATTAGGCTGCTGTTACTTTAAGGCCTGAAGTGGATCTGACACGCATCCCATTTTTTCATACTCATTATGTTCATTTAGGACTATTTTTAAACTCATTTAAGTATGCTTGCAAGGATACCTGACCAAATGGGCATTTTGGCATAATTTTGTGTGTTTTTGCATTTGCTTGATTTAGAGAGCGTGGTCAGATACTGTAACACTATCCATAGGATGATGGGGAAAAAAACAGATGCTGTGTATATATATATATGCAGTATATATAAATAACTACATTTTGTTATTTATTAATTTAGATAGATTTTGACAAATTTGTCATAAAATTGAATAACAGAACAAATGGTTTAAAACAACAGGCAGAATTCCAACAAACTGTCTTTTTTGCATTAGCACTCAATCCATTCCACACAAAAGCTAATTTATTTTCAGTTAACCTGTCCCTGATGTTAATGAATACATTTACATTTTGCATTACACATTCAATTTAGATATTAAAGCCATACATTTCAGGTGCCAGAGTGCCGATTTGACAGTCTTGATTTCCCATATGACCGGGGTCTCTAACATTAAACTAGCCATTGATTGATCAGGGCTGAGGGTAGCGGTGTGGAAGAAGCCATGACGGCACACATCAGCGGTGCAGTGCAGAGATAGATGTGTTATCTATATCCTCAGAGTCAGGCACAGCCTTGTAATGAATAATGAGAGTCAGGTCGCTGTGGGAGGAAGCAACTGATGAAAACGATCATGCACTAAAACAATTTGTTGCACCAAATGCAGCATCTCTTGATAATAATTCTGGGAGATCTGCTTATATGTGGCACTGAGCAATTTTAATAGATCTCAGATAAATATATAAAGAAATTGCACTAGAAGGGATGCAAGAGTCTTCTTTATTAAAGAGTCTTCTTTAAGAGTTCTTTATTGCCATTGATGGTTCCGTGAAGATTCCATGAAATCTGTTCATTCCACAAAATTAACAGATTTTGGTTCTTTAAAAGATTAAAGTTTTTTTAGATTTAAAGATTAAAGGTTTAAATGTTCTTTAGATTAGTCAAATGTTCTTCCACACTAAGAAAAAAGAGGTTCTTTCTAGAACAGTTCACTGAACTGAGCCAAAAATGGTTGTTCTATGGCAATCCTGGGAAAACGCCCCATTTGGAACCGTTGCTTTTAAGTGTAGTTTCATTAAATTAATAACTTGATAATCGCAGGAAAAAGTTCCGCAAGCAATTTCAGCTGCTTTCAATTTCCACTATTTTGGTCATCCTCTCTTCAAAAACCCACCCTCCAAATGTGTGTAAGTCAATCCTGTCAGCAAATCAGAATATGCAAATTCATGAATGACAGGGTTTCTGGTTGGTTCCCGTAATCGACTAGTTATTTGACCATAGCACTCGCTTTCATGGACATACTTGGCTGTGTTGTAAGTCTGTGAGAAATGTATTTAGCTTTGCTTTTCTTGTGATTACTATTTTTTATTATTTATTTTATTCTATGATGTGGTCAACTGGATAATCATTCATAAAAAAGAAACATCTTGGAGGTATTCAGTGGGTAAGTTCCAGTCTAGGCCAAGAGAAAGAAAGCTTTGGCTTGTCCCAAGATTTTCACCAACCCACAACGGCATAGATAGTTGTTTTTGATGCATGGCTTCTCAGCAGAAATGTCTAGTCTCCTACTGCTTTTTACAGACATGCCATAGAGAAATGCCCGGTCTATTCCTTTTGAATACTTCCAGCAAGAAAAGTAGGATTAATCATGTAAAGAAAGCGTGTTTGAAGACACTAATCCTACTAGAACCTCCCAATTCTGCAGCTGCAGTCGTTCTTCAGCCTCAAGTCCTTCGACGGACTGTTAAAGCTGCTCATACGGTGGGCTGTTAACCAAGCCAGGGATGTGGTTTCCTCTCGGCCGGTCTTAAAGCTTCATTATGCTGCTACACATTCCATATTGAGTCACTTAAAATTCTGTGTGGTGTATTTTTGAACAGATTTCCATTGTACGATCTGTTTTTGCTTTTATATTCCTTCATGTGTGCATTGTGACTTCTATAGGATCTAGGGACGCTATCTGGTCACATATAAACCGTTTTATAAATGCAATTCTGCTTTTTGGCTTCAATTCAGTCAGCAGTTACGCATTTGTCACAAAAACAGTATTCACTGCACACACCACCATAACAGAGTTCATTTAATATACTGTTCCAGCTCTTTTTTCCCAGGGTTCTGCTGCCAAATTTCTCCTGTAAATTTATGTCAGCCATTTGTGGGCATTTTGTCCTGATACTGGACTATTTCCAGAAACTGTGGCACATATATATATATATATATATATATATATATATATATATATATATATATATATATATATATATATACGTGTGAGTGTGTGTGTGTATACATATATATGGTATATAATAAAAAAAATTACATTTACATATTTGGCAGATGCTTTTATCCAAAGTAAAATTTTGCAATCAAGGTACAAATTAAAATTCTAATCAGTTCTTGCTTTCCCTGGGAGTCGAACCCATGACCTTGGCGTTGCAAGTATCACGTTCTACGTTCTACTACATCTATTGAAGATGATACCCTTCTTACTTTTAATTAGCACTTTAAACTAACATAATATACCCATACATACATACATACACACCCAAGAAAGATCTATGAGGGTTTTCATTGTGCGTCAGTTGAAAAAGTTGTAAGTGTCACTAAGTGTCATAAAAAATTGACTTAAGTTTGGTCGAATTTTAAAGAAAACCCTTGGTAGATTATTACTGAAGTAAAAGAAAAAATAAAGCGAAAAATGTTTACGTTTATGAAAATAATTTATGAACAATATTTTGTGTAAAATAAATATTTTGCTAGAAAATCAAAGCAATAAATCTAAATAAGTTTTCCAAATTTGCGGTAGATATAAAAAAAAATTGAGCTTTCATTTAGATTCTGTTTGGGGCACTGTACCAAATTTAAAAAAAGAAAAGAAAAAGGTCCACTTGTACACACCAATACACACACAATTATAGCTGCATAATTTAACCAATTTGCTATAATATGCAGATATAGATTACAATAGATAAAGCAAGCATTTGCTTTAAAGACCAAACCTGAGAAAATGGCACCATCTGGTAAAAAAATAACAAAAAATTTCAAATTACAAAGACTGCGTCATTTTATAGTTAAATGGCCCCGGAATGAAACATTTTAATGGGTTTCAATGGGAACATTTGTGTCCTTAAGCTCCTAAGTGTAACTATTTTGTGTCTACTGTAAAATATGATTTATTGAAGGAAATAGGCATGAAATAGTAAAAATTCCAATAAAAATACACACTTGTGCCAAAATGTATGCAGTTGGCATTAACACAGGCAACATAATAAATAAAATTGTAAAAAAAAAAAAAAAAAAAAATATTGAAACAGAGCAAATTGTCCTTAAGGACGAACACTGTAGTTGTCTTTTTTCTGCGATTGCGTCTTCTTCTTTGGGTGTGGTCATCCTGCTTCTGCTTCACAGATAAACACACACTTACAGCAGCGCCACTGATTTTCCCACACGATAGGAAAGCCAATTAGTTTCTTTCTCACACACACACACAGTTTCACACACCTCTGTAATCCCTGAACATTTTGATTTGCCTCTAGTCTGTTTCCTGTTAATGCAGGACCTCCCTCTCTCTTTCGAGGATGTGAGCGTTTAAATCCCAGTTTCTCCTTTGACCTGTGGCTTTCCTGTTATGCCACACATGCAGAGTTAAAACCTGATGTTTCCGAGTCCGTTACGATATTTTATTGTTCCTTCAGAGCTTAATAGATTAGTTCAAGCACCAACTTTGTTTAGATGTTTCCTCAAGCATTCGTTTGGGGAAAAACTCAGGTCATTTGGACATTTAAAATGACTAAGTTCAAATAAAAATGTTGTCATGTAAAGTCTAGAGGAGACACGTGAGGATCTGTTCTCAGGAGATAAAACGGAGAAGAAGTCTCTATTTATTCTAATTGATGTCTAAAGGAAACAATTGAGACATTCAAGAGGAGTCCTCTGTGATTTTTCTTCCCTCAGGGCGTTTTGTCTCTTGCTTTTTGTCCTTTTGTATGTTTGAGCAGTTTTATGGCGCTTTACTTGTTATTTTCAGCTGACATTTAATTGCTTCCCACAGTTTCTAGAAGCTCCCATGTGCTTTGTAATGACAAGCCTGTGTCCTCAATGAGAAGGTCCTGCCGTCCTCGCTACATTGTGCTCTTCACTGAGCGATGTGTCTATATGCAACCCGTTTTTAAGGTTTTTTGGTGGCAAAAGAGTCTCAAGAGTGTAGGACCACAGAATATTTGATGCCACATGTGGTTTCTGGACATATATTATGGGGTTTTAGTTTTTAAGGCAGTCACGCGGCAGTATAATTTATTGTAAGCATTTTAAAATTGATTCATATTTTTAGTGGATGTGATTTGAACAAGTTCAACATTTGAGTGACAAGGGCTTACAACCAGGGTTAGGTATCATTTCCCTTTGATTTTAGTTATGGGACAGTTTTAGGGGTAGGGAAAGGGTTGGGACTGAATTTTTGGATAGAGATGTTATTCTAGAATCAACAGAATATGTCGATCCAGGAACATGTCTGACTTGGAAAAATTACCCATATTTTTTCTTCTATTTCAGTTCAGTTCTAAAGTTTTGATTATTGACAGATTTGTTTTACCACTCAAAATTGTCAGAATTACAGTAATCCCTCGCCAGTTTAGTTTCATCCTGCTTTTGATGCACATTTAGTGCATCGCGGATTTTTCAAAAATATTCCAATTAAAAAATACCGCCGTATCGGCAGCCGTATTGCGGAAAGCAGCGTTGCTTCATCGTGAGAGAAACGGTTTCCCAGGATGCCAGACAAAGAGAGAAACTCTCTCAGAGGCTTTGTACACGCCCACGGCACTCAGACAAGACACGTGATTGGTTCCCGGCGCGAGATCGACCAATGAGAGCACGAGTGGAGTGGGAGCCTCTTCGCCTCTTTCAGAAGCAAATGTTGACGATCCTGCGCCGATATCAGATGATGAGGCGCTTCCCGAACTGATATAAAGGCCTCATTATACCAGTGCAGTAACACCATCATCATCATCATCATCACATTCATCGAACCGCACAGGTCTGTCATCGTCATCATTACTGGAGTCTCAAGATACAACTGTCATTGATGAGTGTAGAGCACCATAATACATATCGTATAAGAGAGAGAGAGTAAATGTATAATATTAAGGTTTTATAATTAAATACCATTTAATTACAATATATATAAAGTATAAATATACATATTTTAAACATTCTGGTACCTACACACACATAGACGTAAATTCCATGGGGGGCCAATCCTACTTCACGGATTTGTACCTGTTGTGGGGGATCCGGTCCACATTAACCGCGATAAACGAGGGATCACTGTATTTGAATCTAAATTATTTTCATTATTAAATAAAAAAAGTAATAATCTTAATTGTTTTTCTGAATTTGGCTTCTTAATTAAAATCCAGTTTGCGAATTAACACAAAGACAATGATACTACAGTGGAGTTCACTTATCTCGAGTCACGGTTAACTTGCCAATACTATTATGTCGACATTTTTGAAGTGGAACCACCAAACTCCCTATTTGTCTAAGTATTTTCTCATCGGTTACGTCGATTCTGTAATGTCGCCGAATCCTAGTATCTCGGGCAAAATAGAGGGGCATATTCCCCACTTCACATGGTTATCTCCTAACTGATCGTAACGTGAATCTCCAGTGGTGCCACACAGCCGCAGAAGAACTTGTAGACAGTGTTGCCAACTTAGCGCCTTTGTCGCTATATTTAGCGAGTATTCAGACCACATTTTCAAAAAAGCGTCTAGCAACAAATCTAACGACTTTATCTGGAGTTATTGGAGACTCTCTTCTCAACAGACAGCAAGTGCTGCTGCATCCCCATCCCAAAGCACTCACACCTGTGTGCACACAAAGCCCGCCTTCTCTGATTTGATTCGCTTTCTCAAATATTTTGACATTGGTCGGTAATGAGCGGTAACTGACCAATGAGAATGAGGCTTCGATAAACACACTCACACATTCTGCTTCAGTTCTGACGTGAGCTCTGCTCAGATTGAAGAAGCCGGTTGTTAAAAGACGGGACGAAGCCAAATTTGTTGAGAAAGCACATTAGACAAGCAGAACAAGACAGTATGCAATCTAGTACAGCGTGATGACCTCACGAATATGTTATGAGCGAATGTGTTTACACGTATGTGACTGTGTTTATGCTGTGAGCGAAATTGTGTTTGCAATGTTGGAGAATATAATTAAAGGTTTGTATGGAGAATGGAAGGTGTTTTTTTATTGTATTCTGGTAAATCTCTGCTGTTAGTTGGTGCACATATGCCTTTTGTTGTTAGCAAACATATACAGTGTATGTACATTTTTATAGCATGCCGATCGCTTCATCAAACAAATCGCCATATTGGCTGTTGGTTATCTCGACGCTTTTTTGCAAACTCCGAGGCCCTTCCCTTTATTTGCTAATATTGATTTCAACGTTTACTAACACATTATTAAAATCAAAAGTTGCATTTGTGAACATTAGTTAACGCACTGTGAACTAACATGAACAAACAATGAACAGCTGGATTTGTATGAACAAACATTAACAAAGATGAACAAACGCAGTAACAAATGTACGGTTCATTGTTAGTTCATGTTAACAAATGAACCCTTATTGTAAACTATTACCAACTAATGTATAGAGAACAAATGTGCCGCAACAGTAAAATATACAAACAGAAAATTAAAATAAGGCGCGAACTTATGCTAATGGACAAGATCTTTGCAACACGTACGCTGAAAAATGACAACTCATTTTTTTCGAGTTTTACTTGCTTCCCAAACCGTTTTTTTATTATTTCGTCATTTCAAATGTTTTGGACAAATCAACATTTTAAAAAAGGTCTGTACTTGTTGCAGGCCGATGGTGAGCCCTTAATGGGAAGCAACTTCCTCTCGGAGACTCATTGCTGCCAGATGTGGCACAGATCACACAGGAACATCCCGGGTCACTGCTGCCAGACACAGGGGGGGTGTTCGGTCTGGAGGTTTTCCTCTGATAATGGGAGAAAGGTTTTCTCCGGAGGTTCTTTTCAATGAGGGAGAGAAGATCCCACCATGTTCTGACGTGTATTATGCAAACAGTTCAGAGGAAGCGGTGGAATAGGAAGAGCTTGTTGTGTAATCAGGCATGACTTACTGCTCTTTGTTTATTGTGTCTTTTTTACAGTTCAACATGTTTTTGTTTATAAAATGGATTTGAATATTTTGAAAAGTAACCCACAGAAACCAAACCCAAACAGCGGTGGTCAGTGAGTATATTTGTGTGCTGTCCCGTATGAAACCAAGCTGCCATCGTTTCTCAGGAGGATTTTGAATCTTTGCAATCATATCTATTATTCTATTCATATTAGACTATTCATACAGATTCATATCTATCGACGAACAGACTATCTATCTATCTATCTATCTATCTATCTATCTATCTATCCATCCATCCATCCATCCATCCATCCATCATCCATCCATCCATCCATCTATCTATCTATCTTTCTATCTATCTATCGATCGATCTATCTATCTATCTATCTATCTATCTATCTATCTATACATCTATCGACGAACAGACTATCTATCTATCTATCCATCCATCCATCCTTCCTTCCATCATATCCATCCATCAATCTATTGATGAACAGACTATCTATCTATCTATCAATTTATCCATCCATCCATCCATCCATCTATCTATCTATCTATCTATTGACGAACAGACTATCTATCTATCTATCTATCTATCTATCTATCTATCTATCTATCTATCTATTGATGAACAGACTATCTATCTATCTATCTATCTATCTATCCATCAATCCATCCATCCATCCATCAATCCATCCTTCCATCAATCCATCCTTCCATCCATCCATCCATCCATCCATCTATCCATCTATCGACGAACAGACTAACTATCTATCTATCTATCCATCCATCCATCCATCTATCTATCTATCTATCTATCTATCTATCTATCAATGAACAGACTATCTATCTATCTATCAATTTATCTATCTATCTATTGACGAACAGACTATCTATCTATCTATCTTTCTATCCATCCATCCATCCATCCATCCATCTATCTATCTATCTATCTATCCATCTATCGACGGACTATCAACAAACAGACTATCCATCCATCCATCCATCCATCCATCCATCCATCCATCTATCTATCTATCTATCTATCTATCTATCTATCTATCTATCAATCTATTGATGAACAGACTATCTATCTATCTATCTATCTATCTATTGATGAACAGACCATCTATCTATCTATCAATTTATCTATTGATGAACAGACTATCTATCTATCTATCTATCTATCAATCTATTGATGAACAGACTATCTATCTATCTATCAATTTATCTATTGATGAACAGACTATCTGTCTATCTATCTATCTAGAAATAGTTAAGTATTCTAGTGACAAAATATATGCAGTTTTGCTCATCAGGAGAATTTATTTTGCTGTAAGAATATTTAGATGTGTCAGGAAAACAATGTTACAATGTATTTTTCTTAACATTATCAATGCTTATTTTATAACCAAACGAACGCCAAACAAATTGACTTTGTTGATGTTTTTTGCCATTTTCTCCAAGCCACCCACAGCTGTTCCTTCTGTACTGGTAAACAGAAATAAATTGTTGCCAGGTTCTGAGCTGATAAGCGCACATGTACTCCCACATTCCCAACCCAGATGCTAACCACTAACGCTGCGCTAGGTGTGATCAAAACAAACAGCATGGATGCTAGCCGCTTCATCACCCTGACAACCGCACAGGTAACGGCAGCTGCTGCGAAGCCACAGATAAAGAACAAAACACACAAGCGCACAACTGGCAAGAGATCAAAGGTTGTCAGTATAGCTGCGTTCGCAAACCTGGACAATATGGGGGCTTTATCTTGCCATGCTTCTTTGGACTTGGAGATCAAATGGATGGACCAGAGTGTGTGGGCCAGTGGCGTGAATAGAGAAAAGCCCAAACTATTCGCTGATTACCAGCTTGCTCTCTTCAGCGTAAACATGATGTCATCAGACACGGTCAGTGCCATTATGGCTTCCATTAGCTTGATTACTCTGAATTAAACAAGCACTTAGCTGTGTGTACATAGCCAAACAGTGCTTGCACTTTAGATGCAGGGTGAAAATGACAGCATTGACATTAACCATGACATTGTCAATCCAAATGAAAAGGTTTGCATGCAATGCTTCAAGATCACATCCCTAAAAGCAGGCACTGGGAACGTGCATCATGTAAACATACTTGAAACTCTTTTAAGGAAATGATACATAATTAGTCAAAGCATGGCTTCAGAAGTCGCATGGGATACTTGTATGGCGCTTTTTCATGTTTTTTGTCCTCTTAGAGCTTAAAGTCAGCATAAAACTGAAGATGTAATCGCTTTTTCTGTGAAACGGCTTCTCGTACAAGAAAAAATTGAGGTCACGACTTGATTTTTTGTCCATTGGGAAATGATTGGATGGTTGTGGTTTGATATTGGTGGATCTCAAGGTTACAAAGACACGGGAATTGTATTTAAAAAAATTAAGATACATTATTTACAATAATACCACAATATTCCGATTAAAAATGGTGACTTTAACAGACTAAAAATTAACCTTGTTTGAACAAGCAATGCATGAAGAGTCTTCAAAAATTCTCCTTAAATACTAACACACACTTTGGAATGATATTAGAGTGGATATAGGCAGTGACAAAATGTTGTGTGTCGTGGTGAACTGCTCTTTTAAGAGCATTGCAGGTCAAATAGTATGGCAAATCTAATTTCTCAATGTCATCCTTTATTCTGTTTCACAGTCAGCAGGCCACTGGCACTAAATAACTCTGATTCTTGTCTCTATAGTAAAACTCTCATAGAGGAATATGATTCTTATTAGAGCTCAGAATTAGCCTTATGGCAATGAGATGATGACCAACCTCAGAGAGAGAGAGAGAGAGAGAGAGAGAGAGAGAGAGAGGGAGGGTGTGACCGCTTTCCAAACGCCATCCCAGATGAATGAAGAGTCAATCAACTACATATGTTCTCTATGGAAATAATGAGTTAGGGTAGAGACTTTTCCATTTGATGCTGGAGATTAACTGAAGCTTATAATCAATGCTAACCATAATATACTTAGTTATATTTATTTATAAAATATATATTTTATATTATTTCTTATATCTTAGATTAAATATTTATTCATTTTTATAATATTTATATATTATACATAACTATTCATTTTATTTTGCGCACATGCATGCATATATCATGCAACTTATTTTTTTCCCAGATTTGGTGTAGAATTTCACTTGCAAATTACTTTCACATTTAACTACAAAAAAATACATTGCAATGGTAATATTTTGAATATCATTCCACTCTGTGGTGAAGGCAAACCTCATGTTTTCAATGAGGATCTTGCAAAATTCTTCAAATGAGCACAAAACGTGCTTTGGAGAGATCAAGACACAACCCCCATCAGGAAACGACTTCTAAGAGCTGTTATTGTTTTGTCTTTTTAACCTTCTTTTATCGCAACTCACGCTCCTCTCTTGTTCATTTCACGCGGCTGGTTTTTAATAAAGTCAACTTTTATGTTTATTTAACAGCACTGCGTTACTCGGGATAGTGTGAGTAATTCAGCAATGACCTCATCAGAGAAGTGCTAGTTTTATATTTGATAATAAAAAGAGCATCTTTCATCATTACGAACTGAAATGCAGAACACTTGTGACAGCTTCATCCGCTGGCGAGAGCTGAAATGGTGGCAATTATCTTGTTTCCAGAGTCACTTTTAATAAAGTTTTTCATTTTGCACTATTGCTTAAAATTACAGTTCAATATTATGTTTGGATATCATAGGTGCAGCTTCACATAGTTTTAGTCCCAAAGCCTAGAGACATGCAAATTCACATGCAAATTCAGCTTATTTAGGATTTTTCCAGATTCTAATGCAGCATCGGATCCCTTAACCCACAGTTCTTTCAAAAAATAATATTTTGTGATTGATTTTTTTCATGCTCATTTCATTCCAAACATGTATGTGTTGTTATACAGAAAAATAAGTAAGTCACACAGGTTTGCAACAACATGAAGGTGAGTAAATGATAATTAAATGATCATTTTTGGGTGAAAATAAAAGCCAATAAGACAATTTCTTAATGAATAAATTATTTATATCCTTATTAGAGTGCCATTTTAGCAGCATTTTTCCTATTAATTCTTTCATGTTCTGTTTGGTAGAGATTTAAAAGTATTTATAACAATGATTTTACATTGCTTTAACTCATTTCACTTTTTTGACGTTGTGCATGATTCAACTTTTCTCATTTAAGATTATTGTACTTAAATATTTAATGCACAAACTTTTTTTAAACTTAGTTCTGTTTTTAAACACGACTATTATGTTGAAATAATGTAAACTGATGGCTTCTACCCACGCGTTTACAATCGAATAACATCTTTACAGCTCTCAATATGTCTGCCTTTAACAGTTTACAAGTTATGGTTAAAAATGTATTTTCCATATGGAGAAATTGAGTGGGATTTTTACATCTGGAAGCTGATTTTTTGCATATTTTACGTACTGTCAACTTTGGCCCGCCCTCAAAGAACATTTAGGGAAGTTGAGTATTTTTTCACTACAGAGGCAAAAAACGTATGCTTTTCCAATATCAATGCCATAGTCACCAAAGATATAATACAGATGCTCATGAAGTCTCAGGAGCCGAAGCTTGATTGCATTTCTGACACGACACATGCACGAGTGGTTGACCAATCACAAAAGACTGGGCAGCTAACCAATCAAAGCAAACTAGGATTTTCAGAGAGGCATGCTTTAAAGAGATAGTAACTAAATCATATCATTCAGAAAATTCATGTAAATATATAGTATAGTGTAGGGGAATTACACCCAAATTAAGACCCGAGGACCAGATATGTTGAATGAAGAGCAGGAGTCAGAAGTGCAGTCAATAGAAGAAATTTTAGTGAAGTTTAGTTTGCAGTTTCATCAGCAGAAGCTTCAGGTCTCACAAGGAGTTCGTAGGCCGCCCCACACACAATAACATTGTTACAGCAATTATACTGTAACAGAGGGTGCTAACTACATCAATGATGATGGTTAAATAATTCTGATTGGCTAAGAAAGAAAGATAAAAAGATAAACAAAACTAGTAATTTTCCACACAAGAGCAGACAGTCTGGAGCATATCTTCATTGATCACATGGTTGACGGGTTAGTGAGCACTTTAAAACTCAAATTCATATTGGTAAGATGTTTGAAACTTATAAAAGTGACTTCCATTTTGACCGAATTTCAATCTCTCTTTCTGTAGGAACCTAATGCCTCGTTCTTTAGACGGCCAGATCACCATGGAGAAGACGCCCAGCTACTTCATCACACATGAAGCGCCTTCCCGAGTTTTCTCCATGAGCCGCAGCACCAAACTCATCGTTGTGGTCCGTGACCCCGTGACCCGGGCCGTGTCGGACTACACTCAGACTCTGACCAAAAACCCAGGCCTGCCGTCTTTCCAGAACCTGGTCTTTAAGAACTCCACCACGGGTCTGATCGACACTTCTTGGAGCGCCGTGAGGATCGGCATCTACACCAAACACCTGGAGAACTGGCTCAGGTATTTCCCGCTCACGCAGCTTCTCTTCGTGAGCGGCGAGAAGCTGGTTACGGACCCTGCGGGGGAAATGGGCAGGGTGCAGGATTTTCTGGGACTCAAACGGGTGGTGACCAATAAGCACTTCTATTTTAACCAGACTAAAGGCTTCCCCTGCCTCAAAAAGCCGGAAGGAAGCAGCAGACCGCGATGCCTGGGGAAGACGAAAGGGCGACCACATCCGCACATACCGCCGGAAGTGTTGCTTAGACTCAGGGACTTCTACAGGCCTTTCAACATGAAGTTCTACCAGATGACTGGTCAGGACTTTGGCTGGGACTAAAAAGTTGCTGCCAGAACCCTTTTTTGACAATGCAGAAAGTTATGAAACTGTCTATTGAGTTTCAGTACCTTCACAGTGTGTACAGTCAAAGCTCATGGTGCATATTGTGTGTATTGGCCCAGAAAGGCAATGAGAAGCAAAAATAATTTGTTATCTCACAGTTTAGGTCCAGTCACTTTTATTTATACAACCTCTAAACGGACATGAGGAAAACAATTATGAGATGGGTAGAAAAAGATATGTAAATGCTTATGTGCTTCAGAAACTTTGAACGCTAAACTTGTGCTAAAGAATGCAAAAGCATTGAAATAATTTTTTTCCTCCTTTTTCTTTATTTTCAATCACCATGTCACTTTTTAGGGGCACTAATGGAGCGCTTTATTTAATACAGATTGTTTTAAAGCAGCTTCACTGTAATAAAGAGGAAAATAACAGAATCAATGACATGATCAAATATGCAAAAAAAATCAAATTCTGCTGTAAAGCATCTCTCCAAAGTATTGATTCAGTTTACTGTGTACAGTTCATAAATTATGAAAGTTCTCATCTTATAGTGTTAGTCAGCCAAATGGAATATGAAGTGTCTTTTAAACCCCAAATTAATGCATTTAATTTTTTTATTTCATTACTCAAACACTCAGGCTTCTAACAAACATTAAAGGCACAGCGGAAAGGATACTGGAACCAGCGAATGTTCAACATAGACTTTAATCGTCTAGTAAACAAACAATGAAACAAAAGTAAAGCGCCAGCCTCTCATGGATGACTGACGCATATACCGTATTTCCCCGAATATAACCCGCAGACGCAGATCATCCGCACCCTCATATAGCCCGCGGGTTTTTTGGGGGTTTGTATCAAAAATTGGCGGCATAGCCCGCACCATTATATAACACGCACCATTATATAACCCGCACCCATAGATTGATGAACTTTTTTGTGTATGTTCACAGTTCTAATTTTGAATGTTGCTCACATCACGTCAATTATCATAACTGTTCAGGCTCGGTACACAGTACTTGTGCGCAAAATTCAAACAATATGAAAACTATCAAACACAAGTCAGAATCAGAACAAAAAGAAAGAGCAGTCTCTCCCGCTGTGCAGCAGCTCGTCCCTTAAGAAGCGATTCTACGGGTGTTGATCATCGGATGAGATGAGAAGAGCCCGCCCTCATGCAGCACAGCCAATCACGTCTTCTTGCATGATTGACAGGTCAGACAGCCTATCAGCGGCAGCTGTCAGAGTGACAGTACAAGCACCAGAGACAACAACCCTCGCAAGAAAGAAAAACTGAGAAAATACCGCAAAAAACGTACGCCCTTAGGGATGAAACAAATATATTGAAATATTATTGCGTGTAAAAAATTTGTGATATAGCCCGCACCCTTATATAACCCGCACCCCCCCTGCGGGGTTTGTAAAATCTGGTATAACCCGTGGGTTATATGTGGGAAAACACGGTAAACATAAAACAACAACATAGAGTTCTGGTCTGCTGCTCTCTGGTCCTCCACTGTTGTCACTCCTCCTTTTATCCTTCTGGAGCTTCTCCATGAGACTCGAGATCGTTGTGGCACGCGGGTGCCGCTCATTCACGGCATTTTCTAGTATTTTTTTTCATCATTTTACCATATATTTTTACTGATTCAACTGAGAATGTTCTCAAACTAACTGAACAGAGTAATGGCTCTGTGATGTCTGCTGCCTAAACGGTCCCTTATTTCACATGCCCATAATGATACAGCTCAAAACACATTTGTTCTTTGTGATTTATTGCTGCCAGAAAGAGCAAAACTTGGATGCTGTCATTCAACCACTCTTATGTAACAGACATGAGACATCGAGGAAAGAAAAGAGACAGACAGGGAGGGAAGCAATAGAAATGTACTATACAAACATTATTTTTTGTGTGTGTGTGTGTGTTTTTGCTCATTAAAAGAAATGGCCTGTCTGTTTTACTGTAAGAAATTATTTTTGGCTATTTAATGTGGACTCTTTGGTTAAGACTTGGACCATGCATTTTTTTTTATGCCGCATATTTATTCATGTAATTCTCTTAGGATATGTTTTCATGGTAAATTGGAGTTATTTAACCCTGTCTTAGCTTAAATAGTTAATTTTCTCAATAATTATTCAAGATGTTATACAGGGATGAATACTGGACTATGCATTATTCCTAAGACAATATCTGCCAACTGAAAACAGAGATTTTCTAGTGCAGAAAATTGCTATTATTTATATTTATGAATGTAAAGTTTTTTTTTGTTTTTTATCTGTCAGTGTCCAAAAGTATATTGACTATTCAACAAGCAGCGTTTTTCTACAAACATTATAATAAATAAACATGATGAGGAACAGTGCACGCATTTTATTCATTTTACTGTTTTTTGTGATCAAATACTGCTGAGATTTGTAATTGCTGATTAATTTAACAGGACTTTTCCAGTGTATAGAGATACATAATTGGCAGTAAATTTGTATTATCTAGAAGCGTGTGCGTGTGTGTATAGCTGTCAGTGCCAACCAGGCTAAGTGTAAAGTTAACATTCTGGGCTGAAGCTTTCTGATATGTAAGCAATGGATTAGCAAGGTCACAGAGACCTTTAGGGTGGTAATCTTTGACACTTGACCTCTGGATGACCTCCCACACCATGCCATATTAAAGAGCTGACCACCAAAGCTGGCCACACAGAAACCCTTTCTCCCACTGCATTAATGTTACCAATCTAGAGACAGCCTCTTCATTCCTAAAAAAAATATCAAAATCAATAATTGTCTGTTTAAGTTTATAGTTCCACTGCGGTGTGCCATCATCCATTTAGTGCCCCGTCACCATGATTTAATCCAGATCGAGAGCTGCTCGCTTCCAAACATCCATAAAATGCTATTTAATGGAGGATTTACAGCATTTTCCAAATCCTGAAGGATTAACGTGGCCTCTGTGGGTTTTATATGAAGATGTGGATAGACTAAACCATGATTTTAATCTACTGAAAAAGACACACGGCCCCCTGTTCAGTATTTCTTAAATGTTTTAAAAATGTTTTGGGGATTTTGGGAATGTTTGGGGTTATATTTTTTTTTTTTTTTTTTTTTTTTTTTTTTTTTAGATGAAGAAAGTAATATTTTTCATCATGGATGCATTAAATTAAAATAAAATCATCAAATTAAAATCAAATCACTTGAAAGGTGAGTAGAAACATTTAATGTTACAAAAGATATCTATTTTGGATCAATACTGTTCTTTTGAAGTTTATGTTCATCAAAGGATCCTGAAAAATAAAATGTATCATGATTCCACAAAAAAAAAATGAAGCAGCACAACTGTTTTCAATATTGATAATAATCAGGAATGTTTCTTGAGCATCAAATCATCATATGATAATGATTAGTGAAGGATCATGTGACTGAAGACTGGAGTAATGATGCTGAAAATACAGCTTTAATCACAGGAATAAATGACACTTTACTATATATTCACACAGAAAGCATCTGTTTTACACTGATATAATATTACACTGTTTTACTGTATTTATCATCTAATAAATTCAGCTTTATTCACAGGAATAAATGAAACTTTACTATATATTCAGATAGAAAACAGCTGTTTCACACTGATATAATATTACACTGTTTTACTGTATTTATTATCTAATAAATTCAGCTTTAATCACAGGAATAAATGACACTTTACTATATATTCACACAGAAAGCATCTGTTTTACACTGATATAATATTACACTGTTTTACTGTATTTATCATCTAATAAATTCAGCTTTATTCACAGGAATAAATGAAACTTTACTATATATTCAGATAGAAAACAGCTGTTTCACACTGATATAATATTACACTGTTTTACTGTATTTATTATCTAATAAATTCAGCTTTAATCACAGGAATAAATTACACTTTACTATATATTCACACAGAAAACAGCTGTTTTACACTGATATAATATTACACTGTTTTACTGTATTCATCATCTAATAAATTCAGCTTTAATCACAGGAATAAATGACATTCTTAAATATATTTTATAATAGAAAACAGTTACTAAAATAAATACAATTCTTTCACATTATTACCATTTTACTTTAGGTGAAAAGACACACACTTAGATGTCCTTGCTTTGAAAAATCTGAAGTGACCTGGGTGTCTAAATCATAAGAAGCCATTGAAAAATAACTACAAACGATCATCAATTAATTTCATAAAATTGGCTAAATTATCAAAGGTTGAGGGTGATAGCTGTCAGTGTGTGGTCTCAGAGAATATGACCAAACAGACACGTCGTCCTGGGCTCCGACGTGACGTTCTGCTGTTCATGGGAAAGGTGAAAGGTCATTCTTTGAAAAGCTGGACATGTAAATACAGTCAATTAAAGAGCACTTGGTTGGCTAGAGGAGAATAAAAAGAGCATCATGTAAATCAGTGGCACAGGAATCAACACCCTGGAAAAATAAAACTGCTATTTCTGTCTTGAAACATAAGCCCAGGCTTCAGTCTTTCTACTGAAATGGATTTGAGGAATGTCTTTGAGTGCTTGCCTCTTGTGAAGTCTTCTTTGTATCCCTGTGGCCATTTCCAAATCAGCGAAAGCTGAGATGTTATCCTGTTCTGCAGCTGACTGCCTGCATTCAAATGCAAACAGGCTTCACTTTGGCCTCTTCATCTCATCAAACTGTGTGTGTGTGTGTGCGTGTGTCTGTGTTCAGATCTCTCTTTGTGTTTCATGCTGGCTGACGTTCAGATCTTGCTTCGTTCAGATTAGACCAGCGCTAAAAATCTCCCTCAGATTAAAACTTTTCACCCCTTGGCTAAAAAAGAAAGACTGGTGATCCTGAAACTAAAGGTCAAGTATCAGCATTCAAGTGTTGGAGAATCTCTTAAGTCCTTCACGCAATGACATTCATGATATACCTGCTGACAACCACACAAAAGCTCTGACTATTCATCAGTTGAGAGTACTTGAGTAGGAAGAAAAGGAAGCAGTTTTGTATAGTTTTTTGTTTTGTTTTGCACAATATAAAATCTAATAAAAAGAAAGAAAATATTTTTAAAATGTACTTTAAATCTTAAGAATTTCTATTTATTTCAGTAGTTGACTAAGAAACATTTTTCATTTTCATTTAGTGTTTTTTTTTCTTAATGTACTAAATAACTAAAACTACTTTTGATTAAAAAAAAGTACATATGTATATGTATATGCCTACATAAAAGGCATATATTGCATTGTATGCCAACGGTGAGAGTTGAAAAATGTAAAAAAGCATCTCTTGTGTTTTTTGCCTGAAGTTTGCTTGTAACTCAAGAAATATTACAGATCTCTTAATATCCTTTATTACTCCTGTTCTTCATGAACGTGTCTTAATTTTTAAGGTCTAACGTTATTCATTTCCAGAGACATGGAGATTATTATGGCTCTACAAGTACATAGTTAAACTTTACGCATTTCAAAATATTTGAAATATAGTATTCAAAAATCAAATGTGAGTCATGATACTTTTGTTCTTTTAACAATAAATATCTGAAAATAAAATTGATACCTTACAATTCTCTACAAAATAGTGGATTACTGTAATATACATCCATAACATTTCAAATTTTTTGCTTCCACCGCTATTTATGTTTGTTTTTCTTCAGAAAATGCAGAGGAAGTTCAGTTGATTTTACACGGAATGACACTATAGACGTATATAATGAATGAAAAAAAAATTTAAATAACAAAATTACTAAAAAATATATATTTTAAAATATTAAACTAAAAACTAGTTCAAACGTTAAATATAAAATTCTAAAATCTCAATGGCACTAAAATAACTGATTAAAAAAATGGCCAAAAATGTAAAAAAATAAAATAAAATAAATACATTATATATATATATATATATATATATATAAAAGATTTTTAAATCACCTTTTAGATTTTAAAACATCTTGCAGGGCTAAGAAAATGATTTATTGTAACTACTTATATATATATATATATATAAGTAGTTACAATAAATCATTTTCTTAGCCCTGCAAGATGTTTTAAAATCTAAGAGGTGATTTAAAAATCTTTTTTTGACTAGTTAATTGACCTAAAAAGTATTCCCTTTCACACAAGTTACACACATATGTACTAATATAAATTGAAATCTTATACCTGGAGCTTGGAATATAAATAAACAAGTAAGATTATTTTCATCAAAGATTCTTTTGAGTCCCACGAGAGAAATACAAGCATGCGGGTTTGGAGCGACATGAGGGAAGAATAAATACTGGCAGAACTATTTCTTTAAGGATAAGCCATACCAGGTAATGTACATCAAAGTTAAAACACCATCAACAGAGCAGCATCACGGTGTATTAAAGCCATGTGACCGTCTGAGAGTGTCATGGCGGCCTTTGAGGTCAGAGGTGAAAGTGCATTCCTAACCTCCACTCGCTTCCATACTATTCTCAGAGTGACGCTCAGCTGCTCGGCTTGTGTTGGTTTGCTACATATGATGGATTATTTGGAGAGGCCATGTAGGTTTAAGATGATGATGAGATGATTTAGATCTAGACACACATTTTTGGACGGCACAAAAAAAAAAATGGACAAAAATATAAATGCAATTTTATGCGTACAGAAACACAATAACATCCGTAACTAAACTTGAGTTGTTCGTCTGTGCAAAATTGATGCTAGAGTGGTCTGAATGGCTGCCAGGGAGGTTGCAGAATATCAAAATATCAGAATCTTCAGAGATCTTTGATTTCTTTTGTAATGATATATAGGCTTGAGTTTGGCCAGTTGAAGCAGGCCATAGATCAGCACAAGGACCTGTTTGTCTGAGAAAGGTCCTACTGTTGACCTCTGACCCCTTAACCGTGTCGGTGCTGATGAGAACTGGTCATCTTCTCTAACAGACATGTTCACATTATCATCTTTTTTATAGATTATACTCATTGCTGGACAGTATCACATGATACTTATAGCTATAGTTGTTCAGAATCTACAAACATGCACAAGATTTTTGAGTAACTCACACTCACAGGATAATTATAGAACACAACAACAATACTTTAGATGAGAGAACTGTCAAGTTTGCAGAACAAGGACTCAATTTGTAGGGTGGAAGAACGCTTTTATTAGCAATAAAAAAAAAACTTCAAACATAAAAACAACACTGACTAGATTGGACATGACTAAACTCGACTGGGCTCGGATAGACACAAGAAAAAGACAACAACGCAACACAGAATGGATTAAATAGACACAGGAGGAAGGATAATTGAGGGGAAACAGCTGGGATAAATCAAAGTAACAAGGGAACTAGGCAGGCGGGGTTACACAATGACAAGACACGAACACACAGCCAATGCGAACGCACGTAGCCGCATGTCCACGAGAAACAAGAGACAGCACGCAGCTGATGAAAACACAAATTACACAACACGAGAACACATTATGAAAGCACGCGGCTGATGTAAACACGAACCGCGTGCTCTCGACAATGCACACAGACACCAAAGATGTAAAGCGCATGAGCAAACACTCGTCTTGTGTGCCTACAACAAGGACGAAAACACGGGCCATGAATGTCCAAATCCCGACACAAAACTAAGACCAAATCAAGACCAAAGTCTCGGGATCGGACAGTCACAACTCGCACACAAGACGCTACACAGACAAGAAAGCGCATCCACGAAGACACGACACTAGTTCAGTGTCAGAGCTCTGTTGCAGAAACACCAGAAAACACGACCAGAAATGACAGAACCCTGATAAGAACATTCACTATTCTATGTTCAGTAATAGCACGTGTTGTACGCCCTCAAACTTATAACTGTCAAATTGATTTGTAGACAAGTACTTCCGACAAGTACTATGTGCACAAATGAGAGGCAACTGCCTAGGGAAGGAGAAAAAGCATTTTGTCAGAAGACTAAAGAACTGCTCTAGTATGGCAAACATGGTCGTTGTGTTTATAGTTGTGAACAGTGTTGGGAAAAGTTACTTTTAAAAGTAATGTAAGTTCAAGAAAGAAGGTTCAACACTCTTACTTGAAACACAAATGTTAAGGTTGATGGTTTTCATTTTTGCTTATTAGTACGGTTGAATTGGATCATCGAAGTTGATCAAAGACATTGGTTTATATAATGAGATTAAATACATGAACTATATTTTTTGTAAGTATATTGTAAGTTTGCATAATATTCTGAGTTTGCGTTTTACTATTTTATTCATTTTGAGAAATACTGAATGGTTTTGTGCAAGTGACATGAGTAAATCCCTGCTCACATTTAGTCCAGAACTATAAAAATCATGTTCGCACACTCGCCTCTGCACTTCCTCTTGATTTCTCTCAACACGAGGACAGGAGAGCTGTCCGTCACTACATGGGAAAACAAAGCAACTTGTGTTTCTAATTTGAAAAAGTTATTTCAAAGGAATAAAACACTTCCATCTGCAATATTTTTCCAAAATTACCTCTCATAACCAAATAACCCACATGCTTTGGTGGATCTGGCACCATAACCGATCTGAAGTAGCTGTTTCTACTAAATAGAAGAATGGAACTAAATAGAATAGAATGTTTCTTCTAAATTGTTTCCAAGTGGGAAGGTTGGTCTTGCCTTTCCAACTCCCAATAAACCTCCCAGCTACATAACGCTCAAATCAGCAGAACTCCCTATATAGTGTGGACCAGAATTGCCGTCTGGAATAGAATTTGGAACGTTTGATGATCCAGAACGGTTCCACTTCATGTTGTCTCTTCATATGTGTTGGAGTCCACAATCCAATAAACGTCAAACAAAGAATCTATTTTCACTCACTGTTCATTTTCCATCTGAAAATGAGCAGTTACTATAAACAAAACAAAACAAAAACATTCTGGTGAGTTAGAAAACACATTCCTTTGATGGGTGCAGCTGTACCCCATACCTCCGAAATCATAAAAACCTGATCACAACATCAAAATGCCATGGTTTTGCCTTATATATGCATTACGGTATATTTCAGCATTAAGCTTACTTTTTATTTGTGTTCTGCTACTGGTTTGGTGACCTGCACAAGTGTGTCAAACACTTCAAGTGGTGCTGATTTTGCCTTTGCGGGAGCGTGACGAGAGATCCTACGCAACAAAATATTCTCTACTGTTCAGATTTCTCATGAAGTCTTTGCAATGTTTTTAAAAGACGTCTGATACTTGGCAAGGCAGTGTTTATTGACAGCTTTTTTGTTCAAAGTGAAAAGAATTTAAATGGTGAATCGATATGTCAATCACTCGTTCCTTCGAAATGTGCTTTTGCCTCACCCTTTTTCACTTTGTTATTCCTTTCATAAGTCCTTATATCTAGAAACAGAGAGAAGTTGCTGCTGATATGACTTATAAAAAACTGAATGCAGCCTTGCTGAATAAAACTATGACTTTCTTTGGAATAAATCTTACTGACTCCCAAAGTTTGAGGTGCTAGTGTATGATCTCCAATGCTTTGCTTAATATGCATTGTCATGCATGTGTGATTATCTGGCTATAATATCCCACAAATGGATGAGACTTTACACAGATAGTTAAAAGTCTGGGTTCCTGAGACAACAACGCTGCAAATGACTTTCCATTACCAAGTGATCCATGACGGAAAAGAGATTAAACTGAACCCATACAAGTGGACGCCAACCAGACACGCTGTTTCTGTTGCAAATTCACTGTTGATGTGAAGTGACCCAAAACCAGGGGAGGAGAAGCTTCGGGATGCTTTCCATGACCTCTGACCTTATATCAAAAGCCCTTTTTGGCCTGAAAGCCATGGCAGGGCTGATAACAGGAGACAGGCAGGCAAAACGACTCAGATTCATTAAAGGAGCAAGCAGGCATGGACAATGTGGTTTCTGTGGTCATGAGTGAGTAGCTCAGCTCCCTAAAGACACTCCATTCCCTGTTCTGTGGTCACTCTGTGTGTGTTTTCCTGAATTAAACAGTGCTACCTCTCGCTGGCCAGCTGTTAACCCTTCTTACCCCTCTTACCCTGGGCTCAACACCCCTCACCTTACACAAAGTACACCCACACTAGTTACAATGTTCTGTAGAATGTTCTAACACACTGATTAGAATGTTCTATTAAATGTTCTCACGCACTAATTAGAATGTTATATAGAAAGTTCTTGCACACTGATTAGAATTTTCTATAGAAAGTTCTCACGCACTAATTAAAACTTTCTATAGAAAGTTATTGCACAGTGATTAGAATGTTCTATAGAATGTTCTCACTCGCTGGTTAGAATGTTCTGCTCATGTGTCATTCTTTTATTGAGCAATGATCCATTCCATTGATCAAAAGTGACATTAAAGACATTATAATGTTTTACAGTATATTCAAGTAGCAAAAAAACTTTAAAATGGTAATATTTCACAACATTGCTGTTTTTACTGTCATTTTGATCAAATAAATACAGCCTTGTTAAAAAGAAAACAGTTTACATTTTTTATTTTTTTATTTTTTTTAATTTTTTATTATTATTTCTTTCGGAGATATAACCATTTAAACTACATTTTACCTTCAATAAAACCTTTTGCATACCAGTCGGTTTTACCTAAAAGTGAACTGTGGGGGGGTTGTTGTTTTAATTGATTTTACATCTATACGTTTTTTGCAAAATACATTTTGCCTCTTTCCTAAATATACAATGTTTTCTTTTTCCGCTGGGATTGAATTTCGTTTATAAAGATGCTTACTCATGCACATATAATGATTCTGAAATTAAATTGAGATATAAATTAGCGCCTCAATGTGTTTGAGCGCCTCAAAAGTTAATAAGCCTTAATTGTCTAAATTTACAAAACGAAAGAGAGATTGGAAAATAAATATTCACATTTCACTTTGCTGCCACCTATTGATGAACTGTTGCAGCATGAATGGGAGATTCAGACTGTGTTGTAATAATTTTTCATATTTCATGTATTTTTCAAAAAAGAGTATGTAAAGAGTAGTAAAATTAATACATTTAAGATTTTTATCTTAATATTTTAAGATAATATTTTTTAAATATTAATACTTAATATTTAATGTTTTTTTAAAAGAAAACGAATATTTAGGTTTCATAAATTTAGACGAGTAAAAAGTTTCAAATGAACACTATTAAATCCATGACGTTTGTAGCAAGAATTCCCATTTTAAATGTTCTTAGAAATTACATTTAACGATATATGGGGGGAATTTTTTTTATGTGATAAAAATGTATAATTTATTGCACTTTTCAAAGAGGTGTAAATGAAGAAATGGGTAAATAAAGAAGTAGCATGGTAAAAACATGGTAACATTCAAAAATTGTACACTTCTGTGCATTCTGTCATCAATGAGAAGTTACTGATTATATACAATACGGTTTTAGTTGAACAATATTCCGTTTCAACTGCTTTATATTCCAAACAGACCATGGAAAATGTTAAATGTTTAACCATGAGTTAAAAAAATGTTACAAATATTATACCAGCCTTAACTTTTAAATGGTTGGAAATGAATCTCTCAAACTGTTTCAAGTAGATCTGTCATTTGGTACCCAACATTTCAACATCAATCCTCAACATCATTTGGTGTCCATATTCACTTATTCCACACACACACACACAGACAGACAGTGAACTACGTGGGATTTGCTCTGTGAATAAATGTAATGAGTGATTCAGGCTGTTTATGCATGAATATATAAAATACAGTAATGCAATGACTCATGCATGACATGATAGACGTGAGCAGAGCCAGAGCTTGATTTTTCCATCCTCTCTTTCCATGCCGAAACCTGTTTTCAGATGTTGAAGCTGTTTGCCATAATACTTGCACTTAAGTCATTACTATATTAGTCTCAGCCTCAGACGGCACACAAACGGCCCAGAGTCGGTTCTCTGAGTGTCTGATGCACATCACACACTAAACCAGAGAGCAAATGATCAGACAACAATGCAACTTCTTGTTGTCACACTCTTAAAAATTTGTTTTTTCACAGCAATGTCCTGGAAGAACCATTTATGGTTCCCCAAAGAAAGTTTCAGTAAACAAAGAACCATATTTTTTTTCTGAAGGACATTTTAAATCATCTAAACAGACCTTTTATGGGATGGAAGCTTTCATGGATGTTAAAGGTACTTTATGGGACATTAAAGAAGCTTTATTTTAAAGAGTGCATGTTTATATCAGAATTCCTGGAGACAAAATGTTGGGAAAAGGTTTACCAGATTACTGGTTTAGTCTTTGAATTTAGGTTAAAGTTGAAGGAAAGAAGGGTTTTGAGTAACTGATGACATTTTCATGAAGTGGAAATTGACGAGGTGAGACAGAAAATGAGACATGCTGAATTTTAGTGACGTGTTTCGGTCCTCAGAAACATCTCACAGCAGATAATGACTATGCAGAGGAAACATAAGAGAGTTTGGGTTTGAAGCTCAATGGAGTGTTACTTTAAATGCTCACTGGCTCAGAAACTCAATCGCTTCAAACAAAACCTGATTAGCATTTGACTTCCCTCCTCCGCAGTAAATAGACGACTGCTGTGAATTCTTAACTCACTCCGGCCAGGTGTTGTATGGTAGGGACAGGACTCATGAATGTGTGTTTGTGTGTGTGCTGCTCCAGTCTCAGATTTTAAGCCCACCTGCTTTATTCTGATCAAGAAAAGGTAACAGGATAGTCACGTTCGGACTTCCTCCCTCGTGTGTAAAAAAAGACTCACATTCAAAAAATGCATCTTTCCATCGGTCACTGTATTGCTAAGTTGTTTTAATGGTGCATTTTACAACTTCTTTAAGAATCCAAATAAGAAAAAACTTACAGTTATTAATTCAGCAGACATTTTTATCCATAGCAAATTACAAATGAGGAACATCACAAGTGTTTTTATCATAAGAGCCAACAATTTGCAGAAAGAGTGAGCTAGATTGAACTGAAAATTAGTTGCACTGAAATGCAAAAAAAGTAAATATAGTATATAAAAATATAGTATACGCTCACCTAAAGGATTATTAGGAACACCTGTTCAATTTCTCATTAATGCAATTATCTAATCAAACAATCACATGGAAGTTGCTTCAGTGCATTTAGGGGTTGGTCCTGGTCAAGACAATCTCCTGAACTCCAAACTGAATGTCAGAATGGGAAAGAAAGGTGATTTAAGCAGTTTTGAGCGTGGCATGATTGTTGCTGCCAGACGGGCCGGTCTGAGTATTTCACAATCTGATCACTTACTGGGATTTTCACACACAACCATTTCTAGGGTTTACAAAGAATGGTGTGAAAAGGGAAAAACATCCAGTATGCGGCAGTCCTGTGGGAGAAAATGCCTTGCTGATGCTAGAGGTCAGAGGTCATGGGCCGACTGATTCAAGCTGATAGAAGAGCAACTTTGACTGAAATAACCACTTGTTATAACCAAGGTCTGCAGCAAAGCATTTGTGAAGCCACAACACGCACAACCTTGAGGCGGATGGGCTCCAACAGCAGAAGACCCCACGGGGTGCCACTCATCTCCACTACAAATAGGAAAAAGAGGCACAATTTGCACGAGCTCACCAAAATTAGACAGTTGAAGACTGGAAAAATGTTGCCTGGTCTGATGAGTCTCGATTTCTGTTGAGACATTCAGATGGTAGAGTCAGAATTTGGCGTAAACAGAATGAGAACATGGATCCATCATGCCTTGTTACCACTGTGCAGGCTGGTGGTGGTGGTGTAATGGTGTGGGGATGTTTTCTTGGAACACTTTAGGCCCCTTAGTGCCAATTGGGCATCATTAAGTGCCATGGCCTACCTGAGCATTGTTTCTGACCATATCCATCCCTTTGTGTTCCTAATAATCCTTTAGGTGAGTGTAAATGAAAGCTAATTCAAAATATTAATAAACACTATAGTACATGGATAATGCTAAAACAATATAGCTCCTCAATCCTCTTAATAACAAAATAAGCACAACAAAAATTAAGAATTAAGAAAGCATCTGACACACATTGACATTACAGAATAGCGTCTCTCATTTGGCATTATCCTGAACATTAAGATTAAAATGGAAGACAAATTATGATTCAAAGTTTTATGTCAGTATACAAAAGCTCAAAAAAAGACAAATACAGCCAAATCACTGTCATTTTTGGTGTAGAATCAACAACAACAACAATAAAAACAACGTCTAAATATAATACAGATATAATCTTATGGTATTCAATTTCAACTTATAGGGCGAGTTTGAAGAAGAAAGTGTGATCCAATTAAAAATATCAAAATAGCGGAGAAATCAGAAAAAAATAAGACAGACACAATAGATGGCCCTTAATAAATAATAAATCCAAACTAGAAATTATCATATAAGATCATATCTCGTTTAAAAATCATTTAGTACCAAGACAGATGCAACGTTCATTTATCAGATCTGTCGCATTAAATCTGAATTCAAGTACCTCAATACATAAACATGAAGATAAACTGTTATGATGCGATATGTTCTCTAGCACACATTTATAGTCTGCCACTTGATATCCAGAAAGCGGGGAAGAGCGTCTCAGTACAGAAATCAATGAAACTGTGCCGTCAGGCTTTAAGTGCTGTTTTCCCCACGGCTGGCCAGAAGAGATGCATAACTCCGGCAGGAGATGAGAAGAGATGGAGGAATGGGATCAATATGGGGCTGACGGAACAGGTAATAATATATTGACGAGTTTTATGTGAGGTCTGGAGGAATGGGGCAGTGTGTGTAAATGAACTACTCAAAGCGTCTGTAATAGCAACATAAAATGTATAAACAAATAATTCTATGTAGAAGCTTAAAGGGTAAGCCTTTTTGGCATAAAGCTTTCTTTAAAATTGACTCAGGAACCCCAGGGTTTGCCATAGTGGAGATATATCTGAGTTGCATTTCCTCTATTTCAAACTCAATGATGATTCAGGTCTTATTTAACATTTGAGAGCGTTTAGGAGAGGGATATCTTATACGACACTGATTTATTTATCTGTAATAAGCACATCTGGCCATTTATGGTTCTTCATTTCAGTCTGGGAGAGCCGGCCAGTTGCTATGAATTCAGCTTTTGGCTCCTTGAGCATTTTCACATGAGTACAGTGCTCTTATTGTTACTGGAATCGTATTTATGAAATTGGTACAACAGGATTTTTCTTTTTAAATATATAATTTCTTGAAATGCCTCCGTGAGACAGAGTAATTGAAAACATGCTGAAAGGAAAGACGTTCACTGAACTGTGCGGACAATAAAGTATTGAACAGGGTCCCGCATTACACCACAGCTCACTGTACTCTGACTGTAATGATTGCCAAATGCAAACGGTAATTCATTCTGAATGAGGTTCCCTTAAGGAGCATATGTGAAGATGATGACAACACGCATATAATAGTGTCCAAAACTGGGCTTTAGCATTACGAAAAACAAAGACAAATCGTTAACAAATGTACAATAAGCTCTCATTTGTAACTAACATGAACAATAAATTTGTTACAGTATTTATTACTCTTTGTTCATGTTAGTTCCAGCTAAAAATCCATCTGTTCATGTTAGTTTACATTGTATGAGCTTATGTTAATAGATAGAACTTTTGATTTTAATAATGTATTATTAAATGTTGAAATTAATAGTAACTAAGATTAATCAATGCTATAAAAGTATTGTTCATTGTTATTTCATGTTAGCTAATGAAACCTTATGTAGTGTTAACAAAAAATCTGAAATATTTCTAATGAGTGACACTTATCATGTGATTTTGGTTTTTTGTACAGATGTGCTTCTGTTGAAACTCAAGACCAAAACGAAACAAAAAAATGTAAAAATCATGTGACTCAAGCTGTGATTATTGATGCATCACTCATTTGTAAAGGAAAAGGGGTTTCTTTAAATAATAAAAAACTAATTTTATTTTAAATGTTTTTTACTATTATAATAATAATATTCAATAGAAATATTAAATTCAATCAAAATATTATATAGAGCCTACACTTTACTGTTTAAAACGGTGGGTATGTTTTAAGAAATCAATCATTTTATCCAGCAATGATGCATTAAACCGCCCACAAGTGACAGTAAAAACAAACAAAATATTTCCTTCGATCAATATATATCCACATAGAAAACAGTTCTTTTAAATTGCAAATTTATTTCACATTGTTGCAGTTTTTGCTGTATTTTTGATTAAATACATGCAGTTTTGGTGAGCAATACATACTTCGTTCAAAAGAATTTCAAAAATTGAACCGACCCCAAACCTTTGAATGGTGGTGTAAAAATGTTCCCAGTTAAACTGCGGCAGAAGATGTTGAAGGCCAGACACTGTGTTCTGAGAGGAGTGTAAAAACCCTGAATTTTAAGCACTAGTGACCCTTGGCTTCTGCAGAGAAGAATAATGGCAGAGGAACATTAATCTGCACTGGAAACAACGCTTTTCCCACATGGCAGTCAAGGTCATATAGAGCAAACTGGGCAGATTTTCTGGATCTCTGTGCGGTTGACTTTAGATTCCTGATGCCTTGTGCCATTAGCTTTGTCTATTGTGAAAAATCATTTTTGGACGAGTGAATTTGAGTTTCAGAGAGCAGTTGTTTTTGTCTGAAAGTCAAGTACCTGCTAAAGCTTTCATGTCAAGTCTGGATTTTTGAAGCTGCAGGGCAAAATTCTGTCATTGTTTCAAACCTGCTGTAAAGCCACTGCAGGATTGCATTATATTTGACCATTATTCATCCCTGTCTTCTGCTGATTACAACCATGTGTTAAGGGTTGGTAAGAAAAGCTTAAACTTAAGCTTTTAAGAAAAGCTGATCTGTACTGTATGCATGTTTCACAAAGTGGGTGATTTAAGCTCATCCATCATAAATGATTTATCTCTTCAGATCTGGAACATACTGTTCATGCTGAATAACTGTGATGTGTGCATGTCACGCATCTGATGTGAATCTTTCTAGCATTCATTAAAATAAGCGTAAGATCATGCATTAATGACTGCGTGTTTTAGTTTCATTTGTGGCAGTTTTAGAAGATATACATTTGTATATATAACGCATACCTCATAAAATGATAGTATGCAATTCCAAACAGTCTGTGCTTCTCTTTAAAATTATGGGATGCTATTATATGTGGCCCAGCTGCAACTTTTGCTGGACAGCTGATGTTATTGGTGAACTAGCACAACTGTTGTGTTAATATCATATAATAGTGAAGAGGTGATGACTGGGTAACCAAGAATTTGTAGTTTTTACTGAAAGAAAAAAAGTCTGTTTGAGTTCATTCTCTTCTCAAATTCCCTCTGAAAAGCACACATATGGCCACCGGCAACATCCTGGAGTCCGGCTCACAGGTTTATGGTCGCGCTGCCATCTGCTGGAGAGTTACGGTTGTTACAGTGACTAATGGGGACATTTTTCAACTCACTTGTTGATCATATTCAAATTCACATGTACATTTGTACTAATTATGTAAACAAATGAAATTATGTCCATTTAAACTCCCCTTTATCCTGAAAACATTGAATCTTTAAACTTTCCTTTGCACTCCAGTTTTACAGAAATCACATATCTATCTATCTATTTATCTATCTATCTATCTATCTATCTATCTATCTATCTATCTATCTATCTATCTATCTATCTATCTATCTGTGTCAGTCGATCTATCTATCTATCTATCTATCTATCTATCTATCTATCTATCTATCTGTGTCAGTCGATCTATCTATCTATCTATCTATCTGTGTCAGTCGATCTATCTATCTATCTATCTATCTATCTATCTATCTATCTGTGTCAGTCGATCTATCTATCTATCTATCTATCTATCTATCTATCTATCTGTGTCAGTCGATCTATCTATCTATCTATCTATCTATCTGTGTCAGTCGATCTATCTATCTATCTATCTATCTATCTATCTGTGTCAGTCGATCTATCTATCTATCTATCTATCTGTCTGTCTGTGTCAGTCGATCTATCTATCTATCTATCTATCTATCTATCTATCTATCTATCTATCTATCTTCTATCAATCTATCTATCTATCTACTAACTATCTATCTATCTATCTATCTATCTGTCTGTCTGTCTGTCTGTCTGTCTGTCTGTCTGTCTATCTATCTATCTATCTATCTATATATCTATCTATCTATCTATCTATCTTCTATCAATCTATCTATCTATCTATCTATCTATCTATCTTCTATCTATCTATCTATCTATCTATCTATCTATCTATCTATCTATCTATCTATCTATCTGTCTGTCTGTCTGTCTGTCTGTCTGTCTGTCTGTCTGTCTGTCTGTCTGTCTGTCTATTTATCTGTCTGTCTATCTATCTATCTGTCTGTCTGTGTCAGTCGATCTATCTATCTACTATCTATCTATCTATCTATCTATCTGTCTGTCTGTCTGTCTGTCTGTCTGTCTGTCTGTCTGTTTATCTGCTTAGGAACGACACCAAACACCTTGGAAAAAACAAAATCAATTTACATTTTCTTCAAAGTAATTTTATTTAATGTATTTTATATACATCTTATCATCCATGTTCTAGACACAGAAAGTCACTAATGTGACGGTCTCAATCTCAATCCAGATCAGATTCCCTTTGGATTCTTTCTGTTATAAATGACGACTGAAGGACCATCATGACCAAATAAAGCGCTCAAATTCCATCTCTCTCTCTCTCCCTCTCTCTTTCTCCCTCATCATCTTCCGGCCCTCCTTGCTTAATTTATTACTTAAGAAAAGTGTATGTTTTGTCTTAAATACAATGAAATTTAAAATTACAAAAAACATCTTTAACATGCCATTTTGAATTAAACCAAATGCAGAAAAGAACACTTCAAAACCTGGATACTAGTTTGGATCATGTAGTCTGGAGAGACAACAATTTACATTTTTGTTATACTATTCCTTCAGAACTGGTGTGACCCCTGCCAGCAGAACATTCATGTTCATGAGGCCTCAGCCAATGAGCAGCAGACTCGTACAGTATGACACACGGACAGAGGGGCATTTAAAAGATGGAGGGGGTCGGAGCCAAACTCCTGCATCCCAGGAGCATCTATAGGACTCGACTCCACAGCAGAGACCATGAGCACCCAGTTCAGCAAAGGACCCACATTCGGACTCTCCGCTGATGTCAGGAATAAGGTATGTGCAATTTATAATACAAATGCAATAAACCAGGAACCAGCGCATGATGATCTGTGATGATCTTGATACTTTCTTTAATTTCTCACTATTCAGACGAAAAATCTACAACATATTGCATATTTAGAAATAATAAGCTAATAATATGCCGTTTTACCTCACAAGACATCTGTTTTTCTTCTCACCCTCTCAGAAAAGCCATATGCTGAAGTGTGTTCCATACATTTCTTATACATATGTTTTTGCTGTATTAAATTAGACATTGTTGTTCATGCACTTTGCCTAACATAGTTTATTTATTTGAAGTTATTTAAAACAAAACAATTGTACGCATGCATAAGTAACCTAAATAAAATGATGTTTAATCTGTTCAGAATAAATCCAACATTCTATTGGAAAGGGCAAGTGCAATAAATAAATAGATAAATTATAATAATTCGTTCAATCAGAGTCACAAAAGGAATTTCCAGTCCAAATGCACTGATTAAAAAAAAAGCATGAGATTATGCTATTTATAACTATTATCTTGAAGTAAATATATGTCGTTATGTTCAATAAATATATTTTAAAATATAAAATGGTTATGATCTTTTATGTCAGAAAGTCTAATGGAAAATGTGTGACGTTACAAAATGATTCATAGATGGTTAATAAAATTTCAGTAACAGAAATTTTACTACTGATAGCATGATATAATGATTACTGATATCATGGATAATAATCGCTACATTATTGTTTTATTAATGTGGGGGGGGGGGCAGAATTCTGAAAGGCCAAAGAAAAGCATTAGCTTAGCACCAATTTAAATTGTTAAAAAGCACTAATTTGACCTTTTCATCCCTTGACATGGTAGCTGGCACAGAAGTATGACCCTCAGACGGAGGAGGATCTGAGGACGTGGATCCACGAGGTCACAGGTCAAACGCTTCCTGACGACTTCATGCAGGGACTGAAGGACGGTGTGATCCTGTGCGAGTGAGTTTCAGCCGTGAAAGATAGTACGCTTTATTCAGCAAGAGGACTCATAGAGAAAAATGCATTTGCAAGGAAAACAGAAAATAATATACAGGTCACAAAAAGAGGTTAGATTAAACAGAAACAACAAACAGATATATTAAGTCAAAGACCTGCACTCACAACATTTTTGAGCTTGGCATAATTGCTCTTATATGGTGTTCGTCCACTAGGCTGATCAACAAACTGCAACCTGGATCCGTTCTGAAGGTCAATCATTCACCCCTGAACTGGCACAAGGTAGTGTGAGTGTTTGCAGTCAAATCTGTGTGCATGCTATGTTTGAGGACAGGTTTCATGGCATGAAATGTAAACTATTAGGCAAATTTTGCCGTTTTAAGCATGCGGTATGCACTGTTTAACTCTGAGAAATGCAGAGAATGTAGGCAGTGGATGAGTGTAAAGAAGTGAGGCACCTGATTTACTGTCTGCTGCATTGCACTGCGAAAGTGGTTATTGATTTACAGTGCAAATACTTACAGAGGATAAAAGAAACATGCAGTTAATAGTCTGCCTTAACAAGGAATGCAACACAAGAGTCAAACTCATCTAACGAATGGACTATTTTACCTCATTAATTCCAGTCTGTTTAAAGTACTTCAGTTGGGGAACTGACCGACAAATGCTGTATTTCCAGACATTTCATATTAGTATCAGTGAAACAAGATGATTTGGGAGAAGCATGGACTCAGAGATGTATCCTAACTTACTTTTCAGTCATTTTATCCCTCAATCTCACTTAGCTGGAGAATATCACTCATTTTGTGCGAGCCATTGGTGAATACGGGCTGAAACCACATGACATCTTCGAGGCCAATGACCTTTTTGAGGACATGAACCACACGCAGGTCCAGTGTACCCTCGTCACTTTGGCTGGAGTGGTGAGAAAAGCGAATAAAACTCTTTAATATGCGGTGTTACCGGCCTTTTGCTGTTATTTGGAAATAAATAGTGATGCAAAATCCATTTCGGCATTGGCTGATGTGAAAATTTCCTCACTTGGCATCTTTATTATGTGGCTGGCTTAAATGACCTGTAAATACGATCCAAAATATTGAATGCTCTTTCTCCTGTCTTTTTCTATGGTCTCTCTTCACCCAGGCCAAGACTAAAGGCTTCTACACAAAAAGTGACATCGGTGTGAAATATGCAGTAAAAAAGCAAAGGAAATTCAATCTTGACAAGATGAAAGGAGGGGAAAGCATTATTAGCCAACAGGTCACACGACAAAAACGTAACATGCACACATTACACAGAGATGCAAATTAGTCTAAACTAGACAAAGATCAAGAGCATGTAAATTAACTATTTGAATTACAGTTGCATTTGATATCAATGTAACACCTAAACCTAACTTAAAAGTCTACTAGAGCTTTTCGACATGCATTTGCAAATCAATAAGAGTTAGTTGACATGTAGCTGAGGAGTTATTTGTAGCAGTTAGTACTGTAGACCTAAAGTGGTGCCATTTTTATGTTTTTAAAAGAAGTAAATACAGCAAAATTGTGAACATTTAAATAGCTGTTTTCTCTTTCAATATCATTTTTAAAATTTAAATTAAATTGTATAATATGCTGATTTTTTACAATATATTTTTTCCATTTTAATATGTTGATCAAGAAACATTTCTGATTCTGATTATTGTCAATTTTAAAAATAGTTGTGCTGCTTCATATTTTTGTGCAAACTCTGATACACTTTTCTGGAATCTTTGATAAATTTAAAGCTTATTTATTTTCTTTTGTTTTACTTTTAACTTTAAAATAACTTTATAAATGTCTCTTTTGATCAATTTAATGTATCCTCACAGAATAAAAGGGAGTTCTTCTTTTCTCTTCTTATGTATCTCACAAACCCCAAAGTTTAGAACAGTAGTAAATTATAATATTTCCCATCTGATTCACAGATGGGCTCCAATAAATTTGCCAGCCAAAAGGGCATGACCTCTTATGGAACCAGACGCCATCTCTATGATCCCACTATAGGCATGGAGAAACCAGCGGATCGATCCACTATAAATCTCCAAATGGGCACAAACAAATGTGCCAGTATGGTGAGGGCACATTCTGCATTCATGCCTAAATAACAATTATTATCATTATGACATGATGACCTCCATTCATGTCCCCTTCAGATTGACACTCATGTCAATGTCAATGTCAATGTCAATTTTATTTATATATATTTTTATTTATATATATTTCCACAACACATGGTTGACGAATGTGCTTTACATAAAACACACAACACTGGCACAGTAAAGATAAAAGTTAAAGTTAAAATTTTAATTTAAACAACCATTTAAAAAAAATTAAAATAAATAAAAACTATAAATAAAATCATGGTAAAACACAGTGCTTCAACCAGAAATAAAAGCTTTGTCAAACAGATAGGTTTTTAATCTAGCAAAATAGATACAAAATAGAAAATTGTTTAATCACACTATTAAATTATTGCCTATAATAAAATGATATGTCTTGAAAGTTCAAGAATGAAAAATTCAGGAGCTGTACAATACAGTATATTTATTATATGAACTACGTCTTTGTCCTGTTGTAGGCTGGAAGCTTTGCTCTTGGCACGGCAAGACAAGTGACTGAAAAGAACGTGAATCTAGACCCGATGGACACGACAACAGTGTCTCTGCAGATGGGAACCAACAGAGTGGCGTCTCAGAGCGGCCTCACTCCGATGGGAGGCTCACGTCTAGTGTACGACCACAAATACTGTGCCAAGCCTAATGAACAGGACGGCATTGATTTCCTTAATTAATTCACTTTGGTATTCAGCATTGGTAGACAATGTCCTTTTCTACTGATCTCAGACCAGCGTATCTAAATGAAATTATCATCTTTACGTGGATGATGTCTCTCCTGAATTATAAAAAAATTAAGCTGCTCTCTGATCAGTTTAAAGGGGATCATCTACCACACAATATCTTCTAAACTCCAAATCATCTGATTTAGGTGCTTCATTATGGATCAGACATAGTATAGTTTACCTTTTTTTATATTCCTTAGAATTGTATTCTAAGGTCTCAGAATATACTGAATCAGAAAAATAACAGCTTATTGAATAAATACAAAATATGATCAGCTAGTGCCTGTTGGTGGGGGTTAAGCCTTAAACAACAAAACACATGTCAATACAAAGCTAATGAAAGCATAAAATGGTTCTGTTATTGTTATTACTCTGAAGTGGAGTCAGAACTAGATCCTTTCCTCTACATTTGTCATCAGGTATTAATATTGTTTAGACTCATTAAAGTTATACTATGTAATTTTTGACTGTTGTTATAAAAAAAAAAACCTGCATGCATTTTGCGGAAGAACATTGTTTTGGTTGTGCTTTGGCTCGGTGTGACACAATAGATAATGCTTTACAATGAACTCTGTTAAAGAGATACAAATGGCAATTTATGCTCAATAAAATAATGAGAATGCCATCTTCTCCATGTTGCTTTTACGACCTTCCAAACCCCTCAGTTCTTGCCATCTCCGAAAAGCCAAGCCAATGTTGATTCTTGTTTTATTACGAGCTCTGTCGCATTCTCTGTCCTGTTCTGTTCCGTTTTTATTGTATGTGATTTCCTGTTGGTTTGAGATTGAGCTGCTAAATTTACGCCTACAACTAACCAATGCCGATTTTAAACTAACCTATGCTGTTTTTAAAGTTGCATAGTCTTCCTTTAGTGAAAAATAATTGTAATCATTCACACTGACGTATGTACATGCATGTGTTCAGAATATACACACCACTTGTATTGAGGAAGTGATGCAACGTTCAAACGAAATGTTCACACTTTTGATATTTTCAGCCTGTGCTTGCAAATGTCTTCTTAGGAGAATTGTGTCCTATACTTTAGTGTGTAAACTGTCCCAGCAGTAAGAAACCAAGATTTCTTGGCAACTGCATATATAATGTGTAATTATTCACATACACACACACACAACAAAATGTTCACGAGATAGAATTGCTGTCACATGTCTGTCATGTCTCTGTTTACTTCCTGGTTCCTCCCGTGATCTCCCAGTGATTTCCCACTCACCTGTATCGACATCATTTTGCACATTAAGTGGCTTTTTATCTGTAGTTTGAGTGTTCTTTTGAGTTTATGATTAAAATTATTTCAGTTCATCCTTTTTGTTCCGTGCCTTCATCATCCTCCTACACAAAAACCCTGACAATAGCATTAAAGAGAAGTCTTACTCTCTGAGTAGTAACATTTCATTCATATTTTCATTAAAAGATGCAAAAACATGGCTGTCTTAATTCGCGGTGCCCAAACTCAATCCTGGAGGGCCATTATCCTGCACAGTTAAACTTCAACTTGCCTCAATGCAACTGCCTAGAAGTTTCTACTAAGCTAGCAAGACCTTGATTAGCTGGTTCAAGTGTGCTTGATTAAGGTTGGAACTAAACCTTGCAGGACAGAGGCCCACCAGGAGCAGGGTTGGACCCCCATCTTAATCCTTTATTCTTTTGTATTAGGGCATCATTATAAAATCTACTGACAGTTATATGGTACAGTGATAGAACTAACTTAATATTGAATGATTATACTGGACCATTACATCATGTTACTCATGTTGTTTTCTTTTATCTCAAACAACAGAGCGTGATCCTTGCCGCATCAAAGACATAGGTTCAATTCCAAGGGTCAATGTGTTCCTTGAATGAAAGACATCCTGTAAGTCGCTTTGGATAAAAGCATCTGCCAAATGCATAAATATAAATATATGTTACTATTTAGAGAGTAGGCCTTAAATGGACTGTCTTAGTAAGTAAGCTCCATATGGTACCATGTACAAAAACATAAGAAATTGTGTCGTATTTTTTTATGTTGGCACTTTTCTTTAGAATTCTCTCAAAGTTACACGTTCTGAGTATAAAAAATTATATTTTATGATAGATGATAATGAGCAAACTGATATGTCCTCTCGTTTTACTCTGTGGAAATCAATGAATTTGTTGTAGGCTATTATAAATATATGAAGTAGTGGGAGCCACTGGCAAAAAAAAAGTCTCTGCAAGGCGAGGAAACAAATTTGCCCATTTTAATAATGAGAGGTCCGACTCATTAATTATAACAGTTTCAAAGAACCGCATAAATAACCGATTCAGTGAATCGTTTGACAATAACATCCCGTCCTGCTCCATGCCTGTTCATGACAAACGTTTGAATAAAGATTTTAGCATGAAGCTCTTTGAAAACATGTTGGATAAATGCGCGTATGTTGTTTTGTTCGAGAACCTCCCGAGTCGATTCGTTTCCTGATCGTGTTCAACCGATTCAGCGAAAAGATCCGACTCGTACGAATCATTCGTTCACGAAACAAACGAGCATGTGGTTTAAAGTTGTCAGTTCGGCAGACATGTTACAACAGGTATTATATCAAAATAATATTACATTTTGTGTAAGTAGTATTTTGTGAAAAGTATTTTCGTACCTGGATAAATGAAAAATATGCATGTCTCATATTAGTCGATTTTCTGAAAGCGACTACGAGCGTCAAAGAGTAAGAGATTCTGTGTTTGCTGTTAGCTTCAGTTACACAACATCAAAACACGTTTTTCTACATTCCTTAGTCATTTATATGAAAACCACAATTGTTGATTTAATGGTTACTTTTCGGAGATTAGCATAAGCCTACAAGAATGATCATTAAATTGTATTAATTATAGAAACGCTCCAAATTATTGCACAACGCCCTGGAATCCTTGCTTCTCATTGGTCAATCTGTAAAACAATATTAACTTTATACATATATATTTGCATAATTAACTATTATTGTCTCTCGCAACTGGTTTTCCATATAACTGTCTATCCATTAAAATAAAATAATTTTTATTTAATTTGGTGAGAAGACACTGACCGCTCACAAACAAGTATTCCAGTGTAATAATTTATTATGCATGGGTCAAAATTTGTGTGGGTGGGCTCCGTCCATGCAGGATCTGTCCCTCCTGACAAAGGCCCTAACATAGGATAATGATCCCAACTGTTTGTGGCTAATGAAATGGTAGAACAAAAAGTTCAGGAACGTAAAGTCTCTATTACTTTTTTGTTCTTAAAGTGTAATACAACGCTGCTTTATTTTTCTAATCCGTTCTTTGTGTGTGTATTCTCAGATGTCATTTAAAGAGCTGATGAAAGTGTTAGGGCTGGGAGCCGTAGCTTTGGTTCTGGGTGTGGAGTGGTTCGACTGGCTGAAGCGGCGTCTGAGAGTCTCTCGCGGGCCCCTGAAGGAAGTTCTGTTCTTTCCTTCACCCCATGTCTGTGTCGAGCACCTGTTCTCACCCCATAGACGTTTCCTCTGGTAGTAGTTTGCTCCATGTTTTCTAATCTAAATGTGGTGTAATGTGTAAAATAAACTAATGGCTGCTTTTCCGACTGCTTTGTCGGCCCTCAGTGCATGTCCCCTCCCACATGGTTTTGAGACGTCCTTCTCCAGGTTCCTTGAGCATCTCCTCTCCGCACGGAAATCACTGGACCTGTGTATATTCTCCTTCTCTCACATGGAGCTGAGTAGGGCCGTTCTCCTCATGCATAAACAGGGAGTCGTTGTACGAGTCGTTACGGACAGAGACTACATGACCATCACTGGATCTCAGATCAGCACCCTCCGTAAAGCAGGTGTGTCCATGTGTATACATTTCAGTCATAACATTGTATTTGGTCTTAGTGGACTAGATCTGCTAAGCTACTGCTGTTGATTATTGCTGCTGCAGAGCAAGAATGGTCTTGCTACGGCTAATAGATACACAGACACGCTAACGTGAGCATGCAAGATATGCTGCTGCTGCTGTGACCTATTGTTTAGAGAGTCAGACTGGAAACAAAGGTTGCCAGTTTAATTCCAAATGCCGGTAGGAGCAAGGCACCTAACCTCCAATCGCTCTCCAGTCGCCACAGAAAGAAAAAAAAGGTTGCCCACTGATCCGGGTGTGTGTGTTTACGGTTTGCCTCACTACTCCTAATTTGTGTGCACTAACTTGGATGGTTTAAATCCAGAGGACATATTTCGAGAATGGGTTACCATACTTGGTCTTTGCATATCACTTTCACTTTTTCACTACATAAGTCCTGTAGCTGATATAGGCAGGTGGAGCTGGGGAAGGAGGAGAGTTTCAGAGGAGCCTTGAACCAGACTGCTTGCTCAACATTTAAACAATCTCATTAACTTCAGGATCAGAAGAGGTCAATCAGCTTGTTTCATATAGTAACTAAATACAGTAGTACTCAAGATACGAAAGGCTCAACTTACGAAAAATCAAAGTTACGAAAGCAAAGACGAAAAATTTTACTGCTTTACATACGAAAAGTTTTCAAGATACGACAGGTTTCTGAAAGTGAGCGTGGTTCGCGATTGTTGACGAGGGGCGGGGGTGTAGAGGGGTTTGCGACACACACCTACTCTCCAACACAGCTTCAGCGCCACTGCCGCTTGCATCCGTTTTGAGCGCGGTTAGCGATTGTTGACGGGGAAGGGGGGTGTAGAGGGGTTTACGCTTTAGCTCAGCCACTCCGCACCCGAAACTTTACCTTTTCCTCCTCCTCCTCTGCCCCCACTTTCGGAGATAGCCTCACTCGAAAGGTAAGCTTCTACATTTTACGTTATTTCATTGTTTATAGGTCAATTTAGCTTTATTATGAAATTTAATGGGGTGTTTTTGGAGGGCTTGGAACGGATTAGCCATTTTACATGTAAAATGTGTTCCAAGATCCGAAAAACTCATTATACGAAGGCCGCCTCGGAACGGATTAATTTCGTATCTCGAGGTACCACTGTATCCAATTGCTTGTACATCCGTGACGAAAAGTTTTGAGAATAACACAAATATTAAGTATCGTAACGTTTTTTTAGATGTTTTTTTTTTCAGATGTGACTATGTTCTACTGAAGTATCATTACCAGCATTTCATAGTTAAAGGCTTTTATTTTAGTTTTTATTTATTTTATATTATACTTTTATTTATAAGTTTATGCAAAGAGTCAGTATTACCCTTCTTTTTCAAGACCAACTTTCGCACAGGGATGCTGTCAATCAACTTTGTTGCCCGTTCTTGCATTATCAATGCGTGGAGTTTGTCAGAATTTGTGGGTTTTTGTTTGTCCACCCGCCTCTTGAGGATTGACCACAAGTTCTCAATGGGATTTAATGACAAAATGAGTTGTATTATTGTATTTAGCATTGGCCTGTCACAACTGTGCTGTACAGTATGAAATTATTTATAGTCAGAACTTGTATGATTGTTGCAAGTGGTAAAACTGTCATTCATACGTAGATTAAAACAGCACATGTTCTGTCTGGCTCTACCTATTTTATTTCAACACTCATTGCTGTAATTTCTGCAAGCTCTCACACCCAGCTTCTGTAGACTGTGAAAATCACATCCTGATGCATTAGTGCAGAATTAAAGGATCTAGATGATTCACACACCGCGGACTTGACAGATGTTTGTAAATCTCACCTTTTCATATTGCAAGATTTGGAGCTAATTGATAGTTTTCTATATGTTTTTTTCCCACCTCTGTCACAGGCATCTGCGTGAGGCACGAGATGAGCGAAGCTGTTCATATGCACCATAAGTTTGCATTAGTAGATGGCAAGAAATTGATCTCTGGCTCCCTCAACTGGACCCTAACTGCAGTCCAGAGCAACAAAGAAAACATCATGGTTACAGAGGAGCCGGAGCTTGTGCAGCCCTATCAGCAGGAGTTTCAGAAGCTGTGGGAGGCCAATGATCCGGCCAATCACAAGCCTCAAATCCCAAACGGCCAGCTAAACAGATAGACCTGGATAAATGTGCTTTACATTTACAATTGTATTTTCTTCTTAAGGTTTACATTATGTAGTTCTAGGAGAATAGTTAATTTTATTTTTTGGATTACTTTACAAGTTACAAGAAAGCTAGTTTTGTTTGTATTCATGGGAATCTCAACACCTTTAACATTTTTGTTTTTTTAAAGTTCAATATAATCATTTTTATTGCTTTTTTAAAGATGCACCACAAGTAAAATCTAGTTCAAATAAAATCTGCTAAAGTAACACATAGCTCTGCTTATAAACACCTAGTGTGTAAAGCAAGCTGAAACCTGTGTGTGTGTGTTTCATAGCCATGCCTTAGATTGCTCAATTCCTGATGACGCTCGCCTTTTGCGTTCCTCTTTTGTGACTTGGAGATTTTAGATTAGTTTATTTCTGTACTGATGTACCTGAATATTACATAAAATAAATTTCCTTAAATAAAAAAAATATATTTAAAGAGATTTTAAATACTCAAGGATTTATTGGGTCTCTCTTTTTATTTAATGTTTATTTAGCCAGGAAAATTAAGTGTAACGGACATAAATTTGCATTTGATATGTAAGATAATGTGAGAACTTTTCCTCAAAACACCACCGCACACCACTGATAGATAGATAGATAGATAGATAGATAGATAGATAGATAGATAGATAGATAGATCAGTATATTCTGTACTTCAATGATAGGTTAGATTTTTTGTAAATTTTTGAATGTAAGATCAAAAGGTTAAACAATGCAGATTTATTTTTTTTACAGCCATCTTTATATTATATTTACCAGGGGTGACGATAGTTCTGACCACAACTATATACATACACCCTATATCCTTATATATATATATATATATACACACACACACACATTTGTGCTTTATATATATAGTAATTAAAAAAGAAGACTTTAACCTATCTTTACACACACATATAAATTGAAAAACTGGATCCTGTTGTCCTGTCCTGTCCTGTCCTCATTTTGTGAATGCTAAGGGCCGGTTTCCCAGAATGACCCGTTCTGTGAATGGCAGCTGATAATGGCGAGTGGCTGACAGGGGACCTGTTGATTGGTGGCTCAGTAAGTGCAGGCTGGACCCCCGCCAGGGGCCGCTGGCTGATCTGGAACCAGCACAAGTAATGCAGGCATTTGCTTTTGCATCTGCTTTTGCAACGCCCTCTGAAGGGAAGGGAACAGGTCGGGTTTAAACCGATAGGGCGAGTGGACCATTTCCAGTGTGTTTTGCTGGGTAAGTGAAAGTGGATCCGTGAAGACTGGATGTGCGAAACTCAGCATCAACTTTATTGAATATAATAACCATCTCTAAGAAGAGCCGGATAAGGTTAGTCACCCTAATATGTTTGTGCCCGAAGGACACGCATTTTTCGTCTGTCGTTTACAATAGAGAAATATGAGGAAGATGTCCATATGGAAGCATGACTGGAGCTGTTTCAAATAACTCTATTTACTTTCAGCAACATAACTCAGTTGCTGATGCCATGATCATATGAATATTTTCTGTAAGCTGATACCGAGTTTCATGGTTTAGGGTGTGTGTTGCGGTTTGTGTCGACCAGCATCAGATCAGATGGTATTTGTCATTTTAATCTCAATATTTGTCTGGGCAAAAAGGATTTTCTTGTCGTTTTATTTTAAATTGCAGTGGCACAACAGCAGTGTGTTCATTCATATGTGTAAGGTGTGTCATATCCTGGTAACTCCCTCCTCAGGTAATTTTACAGGTGTCGATCACCTCTTTCTCATATACTGAAGCAGGATGTTAATACTTCTTATAAGGAAATGGATGTTTTTTGGAAGTGAATTCAAGTTGATTTGGACACAAAATCCTTACCTTATGCCATATTTACTCTTCAAAAAACTGTAAGGTGTTGTTTTGTCTGTGCAACACAAGTGAAGACTTGTTAAAGAGACTTAAAGTGTTTATGTCTGTCAAGCTCAACAAAGGCAATAAAAAATACCATAAAATACTTTAAAAGTAATCCTTAAAATGTACTGATTTGTATTTCTTCTGAAGACAAAGATGCTGAAATGTAAGTCTTTTTTCACAGAAACCTTCAGTCATACCAGTTTAATGTTCACTTATTAAGTAAAACTACATTTAAAAAGCTTGTTTGTTTGTTCAATGAAATTCAATGAACGTTTTTACTTCAAATTAGAAATGTTGCCTCAACCAACTGAACATTAATTTAAGTTGAAGGTCTAAATTTTAGACTCTAAAATGTCTAAAATGGAAGTTAATGGAAAAATAGGAAACAAAAAACGAATACAAAAACCACAACACCTGATTCATACAGTATCACAGGATACACAATAATGATAGAATCTGTATTTTCAGTTGAACTCGTTCTTAAAGTATTCTATTCTGTTCTATTCTACTCTATTCTACGTGCTTCCCACTTTAAGTACAGATTTTACGGCCAGACTGAATTGTGCTGAGCTGGTCTCTGCTGTAATGGATCTGAATCAAGGAAAGATCCTCACTCAGCATGTCTGATGCCCAAAGAAAGAGAGAAAGAGAGACAGATAGATGACAGTGCTGAAAGAATACTACATATGACTGAGTATCAGCCAAGCTTCAGCTAATGCAGATACACACTGCACAAACTCCTTTTTTCTGTGTGATTTTTAAGTTATGTCCTGTATAACTTCTCATCTTTAGTTGTGAAATGTAGTTTATGGACCTGATAGAGTTGTCGGCGACTCTTGCTATCGACATGTTGTGTAATGAGAACTAAGCAGCCTTTAGACAGTAGTGCTGTGTGAGAAAAACAGCGATGCAACGACTTTAGAGTGTGTACCCGGCATAAATGAACAAATGGGTCACTGCATTCTCAGGGCCCAACAAATGAAGGTGGTTTTCTTCTGGAGGGTTAGATAACCTTCTTTTGCAATACCTTAATTATAAATGGTAACTATATAGCTAGCTTGTCTTACATTTTCACTTTCTCTCCACTCCTCTAGATGGCGTCAGCCAATGATACCCGTCATCAGACGCAGGTGCAGAAGGACGTGGCAGATCAGAATTTTGACTACATGTTCAAGCTCCTCATCATTGGCAATAGCAGCGTTGGAAAAACTAGTTTTCTCTTCCGTTACGCCGATGACTCCTTCACCTCTGCGTTTGTGAGCACGGTCGGCATTGACTTCAAAGTCAAAACAGTTTACCGCAACGAGAAACGCGTCAAACTGCAAATATGGGTGAGTGTGAAAAATGTTGGAGTCGTTTATGTAGCTTACATGAGGATGATGGGTAGTAGTTTTTGTTCATTCAAAGTCTAGACTAAAAATGGTGTGACATATAATGAATTAGTTTTTTCTTCAATGGTATTTATTTTCACAGGGATAAACTCAAAAGGACTTTACATAGAAACAAATAGGCACTACTTGTGCAGACTCAAACATAGTGAACAGGAGAACGGGAACGACAAGAAACCACAATGTACATTTGACAAGTAACGACAGGGACTGAAGGAAACATAGGGTTTAAATACACAAGGGTTGAATGAGGGAATTAGACACAGCTGACAAAACTAATAATGTAATTGCTGGATGGAAACACACTGGGAGACAGGAAACAGGAAGTAGACGAAGACACGACTGACATGTAACAATTATTGTGATATCAACTATTTTAGATTTAGCTACCTTCCCCTTAAATGGCACATAAAAATGTGTCTAAATACTTTAGACATCGATCACATATTTTTTCCCCTCTAAGTGGACAGGTTTTGGTCAGAATAAGCTTCAAAGTAGACCAGTTAGTATTAGTGTTAGTATTGCCCCATTTTGTTAAGTGGCCTTGGTTTTGTAAGTCTTTTTCCGATAGGGGTTTTAAAAAATAAGTTATAAGCCACCAGCTACGAAGTGAATCACAATATTACAAATTTTAATATGAAGCAAAAATGTATTTGAAAATGAGACTAAGGGTACATTTACATGACAAAGATGTTCTAAGAACGGAACACACATTTCTAATTTAGGGAACAGACGACAGCGTTGTCAAAGCGATTACGTTCACATAGATCCGCGAAAACGATTAAATGCTGTATTATTCATGCCAGGCCAGTAGATGGCGACGTCACTTTGTGAAAAAACACCACACATTTATAGAATGAACACATAATACACATGCGCATGATGTCACCTATTCATGTTTTTGTAGTTTACACAGAAACAATAACGGTATTGTTTTCAAAAACGTTTTCAAAAGTTTGCGTATTCAGGCGCCCAAAACGTTGTTGCCGTGTAAATGGCCAAAACTCATTAAAAAAATGTAACTAGACACTAAAGGCTTTGATAACATGGTGAATGTATATTAAATTCATGCTACACACATTCATACTATGTTGAACATACCTTTTTACCAGTAGCATATAGTATTTATGCATATAGCATAAGTATTTACTAATTCAAAATACTAAGCGAGTATGTGATTTTGGACGCAGCCTGAGTGAGTCGGCACTAAATAGTTATTTTGGTGCAATTTGCTCGTTTAGATTTTCTGACTGTTTGAGATTTCTCTGCAGAATTGTGGATAATGTAGATTTTCATGTTAAACATGATTATTTTACAAATAAGCTGAAATATGGTGAGCAAATGGCTTAAAATAAATCATATACCGTCATATAACTTACATTAGGGCTGTTTTTAACGGTTTGCAAGTTATCGTTAAATTTCCCTATGGAGAAAATTAATGTGATTTCGGGTTTTTTCAGAAACTCAACAGTTGTATTCTATAATGTGGCTATGTGAGTCTTTGGTGCAATCCTTTTAGTGGCCAGAGTTTAAATGCATAAAATAAATAAATTCAGTGCTTTAAAATCTATTTTTATTCATAATTTGTTATATATTTAACAGTTTAAGCCAAAAATGAAACGCATATTACCAAAGTCGACTGTTGTGAAAAGAGGATCCACTAACCATGTGTCAGTATGACTTAGTGATGCTTTGGTCAAGATAATCTAGGTGTGTGTGTGTGCGTGCGTGCGTGTGTGTGTGCATGCGTGCGTGCGTGTGTGTTTTACTGGTGTGTGTCAGCAATAATGGTTAATGTTACAAAACATCCAGAACGACCCAATCCAGATGGCCCCATCATTTGATGCATTATTTGTGGAACACACACACACACACACACACACACACACACACACACACACACACAGGGCCAAATCCATTTTGAGGGAACCTTTAGAAAACAAAAGCCATAAAATCAAATTGGTTGTGCTTTTTGACCATCCAGAACAGTATCCATCTGCCTTCTGCTCTGAATCACTAATTGAATCAATACCGAGACAGGAAGTTGGTCCAGTGCTGCCAAAGAAATATTTCTGATCTAGTATGTGTTTCTGTGGCTGCGTACATGTTGTTCTAAGTCAGTTTATGCGAAATATTTTAAATTCCTTTATTTTGACACTTAATTTTCATTGTTATTGTTGTGTGTCAGTTCACAGCCGCAGCGACAGAGGAAGCGACAGTAAATTCAGCTGATGAAAGGAAGTGGGTGAGAACCTCTCAGAGGTGTTGAGTAGCATTTTCCCAGAATGCACTAGTACTAGAACAACTCAGCTCAGCTCATTGTGATTGACTGGAATAGAACTAGAATATAGTCTAATAACTACATGCTTTACAATGCATGTGCAAAACTTGAGTTGCCAGGTTGTTGCTATGTGGAAATGGTATTCTGAATATTTTTTAGCACATATGGTTGTTAGGGTGTTCTAGGTAGTCGATGGTGGACTTGCAAGCAAGTCTGATGATATTCTGCTTTCTTGATATCCCCCGGGTTTTAATTTTATATTATTATCCAAGTGAAAAATGAAGGAATGCTTGTTTAAAAAAGCCAAAGGGAAATGATGTCACAGCTGATGGCACAGTCCCAACTGTTGTATCAGTATCATGTTGCACTGATGCTTTATCATACATTAGATCAGAGGTTCTCAACTGGTTTTGTTTCAGGACGCATATTTTACACTGGATATCAAGTAGCGACCTGATGTGAAAAAGTGTTTACCGTAAGTTTATTAAGCAAAAATCTGAATGCATTTGTATGGCATTGCATTGCATAAACAATTTGACTGAATGAAAATCCATACTTAACCCTAGTGAAAAGTAAATATACCAAACTACACTACAAATAAGTTAAGTATATCAGTGTAGTATATCAAAATTGCAGGGTATTTATATTAAGTACATAAATACAGTAGTACCTCAAGATACGAAAGGCTCAACTTACGAAAAATCCAAGTTATGAAAGCAAAGACAAATTTTTTTACTGCTCTACATACGAAAAGTTTCTGAAAGTCAGAGATTCGCCCCATAACAATTTTGAAACTCGCGCCGCACGCCGCCATCTTAGTTATAGTAGACTCGCCACCATCCTCCTGCTCTCCCATTGGTTCCTGATGCTAGCCAAGCCATGAGATCCTTCTCTCTAATTGGACAGAATCCCTCCCATCATGCATCTTCTATACGTACGTGCTGGCGTGCTTTAGCTCAGCCACTCCGCACCCCAAACTTTACATTTTTTATGTGTTTTCGTAAAGTTAAGTGTACGTACATTATCTACCGTTTGTCCTCCTCCTCCTCTGCCGCCACTTTCGGAGGTAGCCTCACTCGAAAGGTAAGCTTCGACATTTTACGTTATTTCATTGTTTATAGGTCAATTTAGCTTTATTATGAAATTTAATGGGGTGTGTTTGGAGGGCTTGGAACGGATTAGCCATTTTACATGTAAAATGTGTTCCAAGATACGAAAAACTCAGTATACGAAGGCCGCCTCGGAACGGATTAATTTCGTATCTCGAGGTACCACTGTATGTATAAGTCTGCCAAATTGGAATAGTTTTAGTTATTCAGAAGTAGTGCTGAGGTCCAACTAAAAATATACACAAATATATTTGATCTCAGTGTCTATTTACACTAAGTGCAAATAGCCTGCCTTGTTGGCAGAGGATATTTACACTAACTCCGCCCACTGACGTCTGGTTGGGCCAGACAAAAATCTGGACGATGCTTGATTGTCAACAGCAGCAATAGTGTAGGGATAAGGCACGTGGCAGGATGTTTTAGATGAAGCTCAGTCTATACCCTTCCTCCTCCCCAGCACCACCTGTCTAGATCTGCCACTGGGTCTCTTTTGTCCTGCAGCAGCACATTTTACTGTCATGTAGTCCTGAGGTTTAGAAAAGCAAGTCTTTGTATCGGCATGTTTTCTCCTCCCTTTTATTTTACTATCGTAATTATTAACTATATTGATTACATATTTTGTTGCATTTTATTATTTGCACAGCATTGCAAAAAAAAAAAAAAAAACGGCTGTACCTGCATTTGGTTTGTTTCAGTAAAGGCCCTCTTCTGTTGTCAAGATCCACAAAGCCTTGTGATGTGTACATGTGTATGGTGTATTTAGTGGGTGGGGAGGAGCCACATTGTTCTTTACTAAGTATTTGGAGATGTTTGATTAATAATCTGTCATTTGTTTATTGGCTAAATGTCTATAGCAGGGAGTATGAATTAAACTAATCAAATGGTGTTTGTGTTGCTATCTCCATACACACAAGTTTATAATTAGACTTTCAGTTAAACTTTAAGACATTTTACTAACCATAAGTAACTTTGCAACTGTATGTCAACTTACTCTGAGTATTTGTAGACTCTTAGCTTAGGGTTAGTAGAATACAGAATTGACATTTACTTGCAAAGTTACTTGTAGTCAGCAGAATATCTGTTGGGGAAGCAACAAAATAAAGTGTTGGCAGATATTGAGCAGACAGATAGTTGACATGTAGTTGCAAAGCTACTTGTAGGCCCTGTTTACACCTGGTATTAAGATGTGTTTTGGTCGATTGGATCATGACGAGACGATGCTAAATACAGGTGTCAACAGGGTCTGAAACGTTTTGAGCTTGTCCAGAGGTAGTCCAAAACCTCTCCACTTACTGACCTAACATGTAAATGTTACATGGGAAACATGCTAATTAGATGGGATTTAAACTTCATTAGTTGAAGTCCCAAGTTTGCATTGAAGACAAAAAACGCACCAAGCACAATGTTCTCTCTCCATTCCTGGTTTCGAACACACATAAATGATAAATGATCCATTTAATAGATTATGCCAAATAATGACGTCCTTCTATGAATTCATTGTTATATTTAGTTCAAAGTCAAGTCAAGACCTTTGAGATGGACCAGGCCCAAATCCTTATGTTTAAATCAAGCCTCTTTTCACGCAATGTTAACTTTATGCTGGGAGTTTGTACCTTCAGTGCTTTTTAGAAACTCCTTGGACACTAAAGGGTATCATATATTTGTTGAAAGCGCACAGTGTGCGTGTTCACATTTGCATGAGCTCTCTCTCTTGTTTACTTAAAGGAGCAGTTCATCATTTAAAAGCAAGGGCGAATGTAATTTGAGGCATTTCACTCTGAAGGAAGAGCAAATATTACTCATTACATTAGGTTAGTCATCACAGTGCTCTATAGGTTTACCTGCTGTATTGACTCAGCCATGGACACTGAAGAAGCGTTTCATTGATATTTCCTGATGGTAAAGGTTGCTTTTGGATCAGAATGAAGAATGTAAGATCGCATAATGGTTCATTTGACTGTGTTGTAAAGTTAGCAGTTAGTTACATTCGTACAAACGTTCATGCATAAACTACCCGAATCGCTCATTCACTTATTTACCGAGCAAATCCCACGTAGTTCAGTGTGTGTGAATTGCAGCTAGCACATTTTATCTCTGTTGAAAGAAGGGGCTGAGGCTTTTGTTAAGCTCCCATTAGTTTGAATGCAGTTCTTCCCCTACAATGCAATTCATGCATATATACAACCCTCGAACAGCTGCCCGAACCAAGAATTACCATGGGAACCCACATAGGTGAGGTCACAGCACTTTAAATCAAGTCAAGGCTTTTCAGTATCGTGGAAACTAATCAAACGTTGCCTAGTTACCAGATCAACATGGCTGTTAACCTCTAAACCCCCGACTCTGTTTCGTTTGCATTGCATTTACTTGAATAATTAAGCTTTGTTTTTTGTTTTACACTTAGACATGCATTAACAGAAATCAAATACTTAAGATATGTTTGCATTAACTTTGCTGGCAATTTAAAATGGTCTAGCATTGTCAATATAGCTGTGATTTTTAATGCATTTGTTAACTTTAATAAAGATGTAATTAAAGTAGATCCCTCCTTTGTGAGTAACTGACCATTTCAACTATTAAACTGTTAATTAACGCTATGAATTTGCTTGATCACTCAAAACTGTTTACACAAGTCTCCACATGACATTTTAAATGTAAGATTAAATGATTATTATTTGGTATCCTATTTATTTAAGTGTTCCAGCACTCTGTTTTACATTCTGAAATGTTACTTTCTTCTACCAAAGAAAAACAGCAAGCAACCATTGAGAAAAATAACTCTTGCGGTTGACCGGCTCACAGCATATAAAGCAATGGATGGTTTCTGCAATCCATATGGCGTCTGCTATCCAGCGTTTTAAGAAGTAAGGCTTCGATGTGTAATGGCTTTGTTTAAGAAGCTTGTATGTTGTTCCCCAGGACACGGCAGGGCAGGAGAGGTACCGAACCATAACCACTGCGTACTACAGAGGGGCCATGGGCTTTCTGCTAATGTATGACATCACTAACCAAGACTCCTTCTACGCCGTGCAGGACTGGTGAGTTTACTTTGTGTAGTCCTGTATGGATGCCAAAGTCCCAGAGTCAGACTTCTTTTATTTAACACCAATCTGCTATATGACTCGAGGTTGTAACTCAATGTGAGAGTGATTGAAATGCTGAGTGTTCCTAGTTGAAGTGCTACAGGTTTTATAACGGCCACTAAGAGGGCGCTCACGAGCAATTTCTGTTTTGTTTTGAGCATGTCATTTAAAAATTGTCTGTGTGTGTCTGTGTCTGTGTGTGTGTGTGTGTGTGTGTGTGTGTTTTCCAGGGCAACTCAGATTAAAACATACTCGTGGGACAACGCTCAGGTGATTCTGGTGGGGAACAAATGTGATCTGGAGGACGACAGACTGGTGGCCAGAGAGGACGGGCAGAGACTGGCTAGTGAGCTAGGCAGGTGTCAGGACAAAAGAAAACATCAGCCACACACACACACACACACACACATGAGCCTGTAAATAAAGACTTGAGCGTGAGGGTCTAGAATTAACTTTTTGTTTGCAATCAATTTTGGGTGAATTACTGGGTAAAAAAAACATATTTCTATCTGGCTATGCCATTATGCATTATTATTTATATAGTTGTAAATGTGATATTTGGTTGAATGGATGTCTTTCAAAAATACATCCTCCTTTGCTCCACATATAAAAGCCGGTTTGAAGTGACATGTTAAGTTTAATAATGACAAAATGAACATTTGAGCTATTTTAAAGCCAAGTTCTACTCCCGTTCGGCTCTTGCCGAGTGTTAATTTTGGACCCTGTGCGTTTGCATATCACCCACTGAATTTCCTCTGGCCTGCAGAGCCTTATTTGGACAGAAAAACGTTTCTTCTGTCCAAATATGGAAGAAATGCTATGAATGATACATGCCTTTCAAAAAGCAAATGTGTTGCTCAAAGGGTGTACATTTACTTTAATTGCTCAATAGATGTTAGATCTAGTAAGTTATGCCATTATATGTAGTGGTCAAGAATATATTACCTAAAATGATTAATCTAGAGTACTTTACTAATTACAGTGTTTTGTTGTGTAATTTGGAACTGAGTATGATTTCTAAGTACAATAATACCTCGGTTTACGAGTTACTTGGTATACGAGCAAATCGGTGTAAGAGCATTGTATCGGTGCGCGAGAAAAATATTCCCACGCGCATTGTGTGGAAAAGTCCTAACGCTCAGCATTTTCGTGCACATTTTTACTGGAAATATCCTAACGACAGCCTCTCACAAAGCCCATCACCCCTTCACTCGTTCATTCTCTCATTCTCTCCTACGGTTTGGTTGCATCATTCACCACAGTGATACTTTTATAAGTGATTTACAGTTTTACCTTGTGTTGTTAACATTAATTGTGATCGCTGTTGTTCATGTAGTGAAATATACACGTACAGTACAGCATATAGACAATGACCTCAAGATGAGTAAGAAAGAAGGGATGAAATTCTCCCTGTAAGCAGTAAAACCCTCCTCGTCTCCTTTACGCCAACAGCGATGCTACTCAAAGCTGAAGTGCATTACAGTAAATTGTCAAGTATTTTTTGAGTTTAATTGTCAATTATTAGTTAGTATTTATATGAGATCTTAATGGTTATAATTTTAGCTGTAATTAATAATAAAATATATAAAATGGGCATTTATGGTCGTGTGGAACGAATCGAGTGATTTTTATTGCATTCTTATGGGGAAAATTGTTTTGGTGTACGAGAATTTTGAGTTACGAGCTCTTGGAACGAATTAAACTCATAAACCGAGGTATTACTGTAATGTGCCCAGGACTGTGTATATATTTGTATATAACTTTATACAACATAAAATAAATAAACATGTATTTTATATAGAAACATTGATTTTGTAACCCTGGAAGATTTAACAGCTGAATGTGCAGATGTTTGTGAGGTTTGTTGGCATGAAATATTTATCATTATATGGCATGAAATTGAATAATTCTGTAATATTTCATAAAACAATTTGATTTCATGACTTTAAAACAAAGGTAGCCGACTAATGAAGATGGAGAATGGGAAGCCCCTGTGTCTTTAAAAATAAAATATTATCGGCCAAACAGAACCTTAATATCAAATATCGCCCAGTCACTAATTATATGTGAATAATGTTTTATTCTGCTTGTAAAAATGATATTTTTGGGACAATAAACCAGAGAGGTTTATTCAACTAATATGTTTTATTTCATATTTGATGTCTAACTCAAGATATCTCCTCTTCTGTTTCTCTTTTTCTCTGCCCTCTTTTTGCAGGCTTCCAGTTTTTCGAGGCAAGTGCAAAGGATAATATTAACGTCAAGCAGGTGTTTGAGCGGCTGGTCGACATCATCTGTGACAAAATGAACGAGAGCTTGGATGGAGACCCTGCTATCTTAACCAATCACAAAGGCCCGAGTCTGCAAGACACGCCCCCTGATGGACAGAGTGGCTGTGGATGTTAATGATCCTCTCGCAACAAACACTCTTACTTGAAGGCAATCATTCACACACACACACACACACTCACACCGGAAAATAAACTCTTTCAAGTGTACAGCCATATATAGTATGAAATGCCAACCAAACAATAAGAATCCAGCATAAGCCCTTTAAAATGAATAACATTTAGTTACCAAAACATGCCCTTCAGGGATTGAATGAAATGGGACGGGCTTCCCTTTGTGTGATGTGTGGCTGCTAATACTTTGAACTGTGATATCTTGACGAGAACAGCCAGGAAAATACTGCATGAAACTGCAGAGCAGGAATCAGAAATTTACATGCCAACTGTATCTGTTTACATCATGCTCAGATAAAAAGCATTTATTCATCCGTGTGAAGTAGCTTTGAAATGTATATGATTATTTTAATGGATGCCAGATTGTGTTTTACTTCAATATAGGTGTGAAAACATTTAAGGACTGCTCTGGAAATATATTTCGTTAATATGATTGTCAAACTTCATAGCTTTTGATACTTGTTTCAAAAGTATGTCCTTGAGTCAGATTATATTTGTCTTTGGAATTTGCTTTGAATGTAATAAACAACACCATGGACACTAAAGGTGACAAACCTGGATTATATTCAGTAAATAAGTCATGCATCGGTCAGGTGAGTCACACTTTGGTTTAAAATAGGTCATAAAAGGAAAGAATGGCTGTAAACGTCACATTAAATAAATGTAATTATTATGATTTAAATGATGAGCATTGTGTTTTTATGTAGGTTATCTTTTTATGCATGCTATTAGAATATCAATAATTGATATTGTGTGTCTGTCTATCTAGCTATAAATATATATATTCTATATACACGTATTAAGAATCCATTGCAATCTTAGAAAAACATCAAAAACAGAATGAGGTCAACTGTAAATGAGTCATGCATTGGTCAGGAGAGTTAGTTTATTCACACTTTGGTTGTGTATCTGTCTGTCTGTATATATACACACATTAAGAAGTCATTGCGGTCTCAGAAAAACCGATGAGTGACATTGTGATGCTGCAGAGCGTTATTTTTAAATATCTGATGAGTAATAATAATAAAGGCATCTCTAGCACAGTGAAGCATCAGGCGAAAGTATTTTTAGCTGCTGGTGTTGGTGAGCCACTTCACTGTGAAAAGATGTTTAATGCTTTGGAGGACAAATCTTTTGTCTAGATTTGAACCCTATAGTGAATATTTGGTCTCACATTAAACAAACAAACTAGGAGACATTTTTTTACTTCTCATGAACCGTTTGAAGCCATTAAGATCATTAAAAGTCCACTAAATATTCGGTCAATTTTCTTTTCTTTCTTTTTTTGTACAGGAGTATGTGTGTGAATGTTTTGTGCGTGTGTTTATATACAGAATATATTGACAGAAAAATACAGAATTATTGACATTTTTGCAGTTATTAAAAAAGAAAAACTGAAATATCACATGGTTATCAGTATTCAGACCCTTTGCTGTGACACTCATTTATTTAACTCAGGTGCTGTCCATTTCTTCGGATCATCTTTGAGATGGTTCTACACCTTCATTTGAGTCCAGCTGTGTTTGCTTACACTGATTGGACTTGATTAGGAAAGCCACACACCTGTCTATGTGTTGCACCGAAGGTGCGTGTGATGCGGAGACCAAAAGAGAGAACGCGGAGCATCCAACCAAAAAACACTTTAGTCAAAACTGAAAACAAAAAGCGCACGATGGTGCAAAAACTCGGACGGGGAACAAGGGAGAGACATCCACACGCAACCAACTTCCATGTAACACTTACAATCACCGACAAAGACACGAGGAACATGAAGGGGATTTATACACGAGGAAAATGGGAAACAGCTGTCATGATTAACTGGGTAATGACTAATAAGACAGGAGGAACCCGGATGTGACAGACGCGACAGGACTATGACACTATGTAAGGTAAACGTTGGTGGACAGCCATTTATTGGTCTCTCCAGAGATGCTCAATTGGGTTTAAGTCAGGGCTCTGGCTGGTCCAATCAAGAACAGTCATGGAGTTGTTGTGAAGCCACTCCTTCGTTGTTTTAGCTGTGTGCTTCGGATCATTGTCTTGTTGGAAGGTAAACCTTCGGCCCAGTCTAAGCACTCTGGAGAATGTTTTCGTCCAGGATATCCCTGTACACGCCGCATTCATATTTTCCTCTATTGCAACCAGTCGTCCTGCATCTGAAAAACACCCACAGCTGATGCTGCACCACCATGCTTCACTATTGGGACTTTATTGCACAGGTGATGAGCAGTGCCTGCTTTTCTCCAGAAATACCGCTGAGAATTAAGGCCAAAAAGTGCTTCAACTCATCAGACCAGAGAATCTTATTTCTCTCCATTTTGGAGTCCTTCAGGTGTTTTTTTTTTCATGTGTCTTGCACTGTGGAGATGCTTCCGTCGGGCCACTCTGCCATAAAGCCCCGACTGGTGGAGCTGCAGTGATGGTTAACTTTCTACAACTTTCTCCCGACTGCATCTCTGGAGCTCAGCCTCAATGATCTTTGGGTTCTTCTTTACCTCTCTCACCAAGGCTCTTCTCCCCCGATAGCTCAGTTTGGCAGGACTGCCAGCTCTAGGAAGGGTTCTAGTCGTGCCAAACATCTTCAATTTAAGGATTATGGAGGCCACTGTACTCTTAGGTAGGGATGGCTGACGCGAAACCTGCGTTTCGACACAGTGTCGAGATCCCGAAGCGTAGATGTTTCGAAACACTGAACCGAAACTGTGATTCAAAACAACAATGTCACGTGACTTTGGCTAAACGAATCGTCTGCGTGTTTCACAAGTGTTTCGATAGGCGGTGCTTGCCGAGTCTGCGTTTGATTGACAGGGGCGGGAACAAACCACACAATCGCACATCTGTCTCAACTCAAAGTTTAAAAGAGGAGTTAATGCACCTTCACCTCGTGTGTTTTTATAGTGACATTTATTGTGCGACTTGGTTAGTTATTTTTAGGCTACATTTAAATTAAACATATTTACTGATAGACTACAGACAGTGACTGATAGATAGATAGATAGATATAGTGAAACATTCATATAGGTTTAGTTAGATATTGACAGATAGCATAGCAGTTAGACATATAGAATTTCATAAATAGATTGAATCTATATATATATTTGAATCTTAGATATATACATTTCTATATAGATTCAAATATTAATATATAGATTAATAGATATACAGTATATACTTTCATAAATATATAGATTCATAGATAAATCTATATATATATATATATATGAGAGAGAAAACTCGCCACATTAACACAAACACAACATTTTTTTTTTTTTATGGATTGTTGTCAAAGTTTCAGACATGTGCAATTGACCACTAGATGTCGCCATGGAGACGGGTGTCGGTAAAGAGTTTCGAAGCCTCGAAACAATACGTCACATTTGATTCAAGTGTTTCAGTGTTTCATGAAGCCTTGCTTTGCCCATCACTACTCTTAGGAACCATAAGTGCAGCCAAAATGTTTTTGTAACCTTGGCCAGATCCGTGCCTTTCTGTCTCTGAGCTTTTCAGGCAGTTCCTTTGACCTCATGATTCTCATTTGCTCTGACATGCACTGTGAGCTGGAAGGTCTTATATAGACAGGTGTGTGGCTTTCCTAATCAAGTCCAATCAGTGTAATCAAACACGGCTGGACTCAAATGAAGGTGTAGAACCATCTCAAGGATGATTAGAAGAAATGTAAACCACCTGAGTTAAATATGAGTGTCATAGTATGACACACACACACACACACACGTATATATATTGTATCCAAAATATTATAATATCCAAACCAGGTAGCAACAAATTGTGCATTATGCTCCACCAGTGTAGTTCATCATAGGTACACTGTAAAAAAAAATCCTAATTTTACAGAAAATAACTCTAATTTTTTACAGTATTTTTTTGTAAATCTAAATTATGTTTAAAACTATGTAAAATTACAATAAATATCAGTAAATTAACAACTTGACTGTTATTTTAAGGATTATATCATTAATGACAAATTACAGTAATTCTTATTTTTTATACAGAAAATTACTGTATTATTTATACAGTATTTTTCTATTTTTATACATTACGTACAAATTCATGTAAAATTACAATAAATATCAGTAAATTAACAACTTGACTGTTATTTTAAGGATTATATCATTAATGACAAATTACAGTAATTCTTATTTTTTATACAGAAAATTACTGTATTATTTATACAGTATTTTTCTATTTTTATACATTACGTACAAATTCATGTAAAATTACAATAAATATCAGTAAATTAACAAATTGACTGTTATTTTAAGGATTATATCATTAATGACAAATTACAGTAATTCTTATTTTTTTATACAGAAAATTACTGTATTATTTATACAGTATTTTTACTATTTTTATACATTACGTACAAATTCATGTAAAATTACAATAAATATCAGTAAATTAACAACTTGACTGTTATTTTAAGGATTATATCATTAAATAAAAAATTACAGTAATTCTTATTTTTTTATACAGAAAATTACTGTATTATTTCTATAGTATTTTTCTATTTTTATACAATACGTACAAATTCATGTAAAATTACAATACATATCAGTAAATTAACAACTTGACTGTTATTTTAAGGATTATATCATTAAATGAAAAATTACAGTAATTTCCCTTATTATTACAGAAAATTACCTTATTATTATCTTTTCTGTTTTCATTCAATACATACAAATCCATGTAAAATTACGAACAATATATGTAAAATAATACATTGTTTTATTTATACCATATTTTTCTGTAAAAGAATAATTCTAGCCCACTTCTAGAAAATGAAGATCCAAGAATGTGCATCAGATGTGTTCTTAAGAAGCCACAGTAAACTTTATTGTTTATATATGTAATACTCCAGTAAGGGAGTAAGGTGATATATGTTGATTATAAATCACACTCAGTTACCCACGATGTTCATTCATTTAACCTTATAACGTGAATACAACAGAAACATACACAAATTATATACAACTAGTACATAGCTTTACACTTAACAGAAACAACGAGTAACGAAAGCATTAAAGCACATATAACAAACACTTCCTGTGTGGCGCGGCATCGTCAGCGCGCGCACGCGCGCGCGCTATCTCGGTACATTTGAGTTAACTGAACACGTTGATACTGAAAACACTTAACCCGCACAACACTCGAATATGCTAGACAAAACACTCATGACACTCAAACCTGTCTTTCCAACCGTGCATACCTGTAAGGGAGTGATATATGTTGATTATAAATCACACTCAGTCACCCGCATGTTCATTCACTTAACTTTATAACGTGAATGAAGTCTCTCGCGAGAACTCCCTTCATCCCGCCACGCAGCGACGTGCACGTCACACGTACAACCAATCACACGATGATTAACTTGAAATGAATAACCTATTCTAGAACACAATATATTTACAACCAATATTCATATCAAAGAACAACGAACAAACAACAAAAAACAATCACATACAAATAAATCAAACTCAATTATTTACACATATCACATATACATTTGATTAACGCTAAGTTTTATGCATTAGCTTACCTTACCCTAACCCTAAAAGCCTGACAATGTCAATGCCAAATACCTTTAAATATTGTGGTATTCTGACATGTTTCTAACTGACACATCTTCTACTCATAAAGATCAGGACTTACAAGCTTATCACTCGTATTTACAGCATTGTGGTGCCTAATCCTAATTTTAACCCCAAACCCAGGCCTGGTCTCACAGACAGGGTTAAGACTAAGCTAGGATTAGCCCTTAGTTCAATCAATACATTTAAGTATCTTTAATAAACGGCAAAAATTAAATAAATAATAATAAGACACATTTGTTACATAAATGAATTGCCTCAGGCACAAAAGTTTATAATGATTTGTAGAACATCAAATTGTCCTAAAACGCTGCCACAGGGGCAACCACTCGAAGTCTGTCTAAAAAGTCTGTCTCATGAGACTATACCATGATTAAAATGAAACTGAAGTTTTTGTCCTAAAATAACAAGGCTGCAAAAGATCAAATGCAGACGAGAAGTCCACAAACAAAAAGCCATGCAAAAGCCCAAGCTGTTTTTGTGCTCAAAGTTGATGTGTTAGAAGCAGGAAAAATGGGCAAGCGTAAGGATTAACAGATGAGCTACTGGAGCTCAAACTGCTCAAGAAGTTAATGCTGGTTCTGATAGAAAGGGGTCAGAATACACAGAGCATCTCAGTTTATTGCATATGGGGCAGCATAGAGACCAGTCAGGGTGTCCATGCGGACTCCTGTTCACCTCCAAAAGTGCCAACAGTGGGCATCGGAACAGTGAGCATCAGAACTGGACCACAGAGCACAGATTCCGATGAATCATATTTTCTTTTGCATGATGGTGGCCAGGTGCGTGTGCATTGCTTACAAGACTTAAAGGATCTGTTGCTAACATATTGGGGGTCAGGGCATTTTTTTACCAGCAAAAGGGGGACCAACACAATATTAGGAAGGTCATAATATTATGCCTGATTATGCAATGTTAGCAAACAAGTGTTGCTTTGGAGAGAAGATTAAACCTAAACCAACAGGTTGTGTAACAGTGGCACACAGTAAAAGTGAAAATGAGAGTTGACATTATTAGGCAGAATATTTCTAAAGGAAAGGTCAGGTAAATAAATTGTGTTTTACTGCAATAAAAAAAAACTATATATATATATATATATATATATATATATATATATATATATATATATATATATATATATATATATACACAATATACACATATATATGTCCAATAAAAACACAATTTAAACAATTATTTAATACAACAGCCTACAAATGCCACATTATTGTATGTCTGTGTTGCTTTGAGCATGATTGGTTATGCTGAGTTTCATCCAGGAATCTGGCCAATGACAAATGTGCGCGCCTTTTACAGCGTGCGCGCCTTTTTTCAAATTTGAAAAAAAAAAAATTGTTGGAAAGCGAGTGTACGCGCGCGCGCGTATTTGTCTGTGTGCGTTGCAGCTCGCCATCTGCAGTGCACAGTACTACTTCAGCTCGGTTTTGCATGGATTATTACATTGATTATTTTACGTCGGACTGCAAAGTTTTCTATTTTAGGCAAATTTAAGTTGCGGATTGTTAATGGTGAACAAACAAAAAATGCAATATGGCCAACGACTTTTACCAACGTGTAACGTTACCGGACAACTACAGAAGGTAAGTTAAATAAGTTAGCTTTTATTAAAAAAAATATAGTCTGCTACATTGTGATGTAATGTGTTTAAGTAATAATCTAATCGCGATAACGACATATGTAATATTACATAGTTCAATGTATTAGCTAACGTTAACTGTGTGTTGTTAGCATGTGTTAATATTTTAAACTAGGATTAAGATTTTTAAAAAAAGTCTATATAAGAGCTTTGTAAATGAGCGAACTGAGAACGGAGTCTTGTACAAGCTCTTTTGAAAATCCCTGTTAGTAAGTAAATGGCTAATGTGTGCGTGTGTGTGTTTGTGTGTGTAAAATACATTTTAGGAAGAAAAAATCCAGCCACACGATCTTCAGCAGGAGCGGTGAGTATTGACATACTAACATTAGGAAAGCTGAATTTTCAGCATCATTACTCCAGTCTTTAGTGTCACATGATCCTTCAGAAATCATTCTGATATGCTGATGTGCTGCTTAAGAAACATTTACTATTATTATTAATGTTGAAAACAGCTTGTAACGCGTTTATTCTCTAGGAGAGGCCGGATAGCTCGCCTAAATGTAGAGTGAAGCACTAGTAAGACACAGCTGATATTCCACAGGAGGGGTCCTTTATTAACTGTCCATCCTACACACACCGGGGAGGTTGGCAAACAATGCTTCACACACAATCGCGTTACCAAACAACAACAATACAACAGAAATGAAAACAGTGGGAAAAACCTCACTCCATACATGCGATGCTTCCCTGCCCGCGCTCTGTTCGAACGACCTCATTACTGCTCTTGAGAGAGTGAAAAAGCACTCCGCCTTAAAGGAGCAGTACCCACTATAACGTTACAAGCTGTGTACATTTTTTTCAGGATTATTTAATGAATAGAAAGTTCAAAAGAACAGCATTTATCTGAAATATAAAGCTTTTGCAACATTATAAATGTCTATACTGTCACTTTAATAAATCCATGCTGAAACAAATTATGAATTTCTTTAAGTTATTTCCCAAAAAAAAATAAAAATCTTACCAACCCAAAACTTTTGAACGGTATACAATGTTACAAAAGCTTTCTATTTCAGATAAATACTGTTCTTTGCAACTTTCTATTTATCAAAGAATCATAAAAAAACTGTTTTCAACATTGATAATAATCATGAATGTTTCTTGAGCAGCAAATCGTCATATCAGAATGATTTCTGAAGGATCATGTGAAACTGAAGACTGGAGTAATGATGCTGGAAATTCAGCTTTGCATCACAGGTATAAATTACATTTTAAAATATATTCAAATAGAAAACAGTTGTTTTGTATTTTAATAATATTTCACAATATTACAGCTTATTTTCTATTTTTTATAATATAATAGCATAAATGCAGCCCTGGTGAGCAGAAGTGACATCTTTAAAAACATACAAAAATATTACTGTTCTAAAACATTTGACCGGTAGTGTACACACACACACACTGTTCAAAAGTTTGGTATCGTAAGATTTTTAATGTTTTTAAAAGAAGTTTCGTCTGCTCATCTGCAAGGCTGCATTTATTTAATTAATCATACTAACAGTAATATTGTGAAATAATATTACAATTTAAAATAACTTTTCTATTTGAAAATATTTTAAAATGTAATTCATTCTTGTTAGCAAAGGTGAATTTTCAGCATCGTTACTCCAGTCATAAATTTAATAAATAAATGCTGTATAATTTTAATAAACGCTGTATAAGTGCTGTTCATTTTGTAAAGTGTTACAGTTTTGTATTCAGTATGTTTAGTCACTGTCACCATAATCCTAGTTTGAGAATTTGATAAACTATTGTTAATTACTGAAGTAATTTAAATTTTGTATTTTATTTATTCAATAATTGTGATTTTAGATTACGTTTTACATAATTTAAACACTATTAAATTATATGTAAACAAATGCTGCAAATTGAAGTTTGAGATGATTTTAATTATTTTTTTATACTGTTTATACTTATTTTATCTGCCAAAATAAAACTTCATTTTAAATCTTGAGCACGTCTTGACTATTTATTGTTTGACTGTAATCATTTAGGAAATCTGTAAAATAAGTGTTTATCTGTTGAACTCTTAACACTGTCGTTTTATTGAAGGTGTTTGACTGTAATCATTTAGTAAATACCTGTCAAATAACAGTGTTTATCCATAGAACTCTTAGCAATATCATTTAATTAAAGGTGTTTGACTGTAATAATTTAGTAAATACCGGTAAAATAACAGTGTTTACCCGTAGAACTCTTAGCAATATCATTTAATTAAAGGTGTTTGACTGTAATAATTTAGTAAATACCCGTAAAATAACAGTG
>JAWRVZ010000235.1:175000-185000 GCA_037043235.1 Rhodeus uyekii
GACAATATACGTAATATTTTGCCAATTACAAAGGTCAAAAATCACTCTCAAGAACATTCTCGTTCACCGTTCTTTGCTGGTTTCTTGATCGTTCCTTGAGTAATTTCTCTGCCCTCATCCAGAATCCAGAATCCTTGTCAATATTCAAGCTGAAAACTCATCTCTTCCATGAGCACCTAACATAACACACACACACACAAACGTCCTCTTAGTCCCTAGTGTATCGTAAGCTCTCTTATGTACTTTTGCATCTTCAGGATGAATCGCTTTCTGTTTTCCTCCAATTGTGAGAAACTTTGGATAAAAGTGTCTGCTAAATGAATAAATGAAAATATATGTTGTTCAAATCTAAATGAACTGAAAGAGTTTCACAAAGCCTTCCTGATAAAGCACAGAAGGGGAAGAAAAACTTGAGTTGGTCATTAGCTGCTGAAATTAAGCTGGTCTTCAGGCTATCAAATGAGCAACCCAACAACAATTAAAAAACAATGAAAGACGGCTGAGCCAATCAGAGTCGGTGTGGGGCGGGGCGACACGTGCAGCCACGCCCATTCTGCAAACTGTGGAGTGGAGTGATTCTGAAAGGAACGGAATCGAGGCACCACTTGTAGAATAACATAGTAATTTAAAAATTGTTTCATTGACTGATAAATGTTTAGTTGGTCAATAATGTACAACTTTAAAAGGAACAGTCTGAATGACATCTACACGTTTATTCATTTAGCAGTATCCAAAGCCGAGTAGAGAGGAACACAAGCAATTAGTTTGTAACAGCAAATAAATGTCATCTTAAGGAGGCAATAACGTGAAATGGAAGCATCTAAAATACAAAGGATTGGGATCTGTCTGTTTTGTCGTAATGTTGTTCTATAATCGATCCATCTGTCCGAGCTTCAAAGGTTTGTAAACTTTAAAACAACATATAAAGTTTCTCTGGTTTTAACTGGCACTTCTTTTTACTACAGACCAGCAAAAATAAAATCATGGAGCTGAAAGGATGTTTAAAGCTGGCTTCCACCTTCTACAGCTTCCTCGTGGTAAGTATTCACGGCGGTGGAGGGACCCTTCGCGACATATTTTATATTTTAAACCATTGATGCAGAAAATATTCTAGCCCTGTATTGCTGTATGGAGTTGCTCACTGATGATACTCCCTTAAAAAGTAATTAAGTAACACAAATAGTTATTTTTTAAGAAAAGTAATCCGTTACGTTACTTTTGCGTTACCTTTTCTCACCCGGGCAGGGCTTGTTTGTTTTTATAATAACAAAAAAAATATTTTTGGGGGGGCAAATGTACAGGCCTTTTCACACCACAAGTGAAATAATGGCTAAAGGAAATGCAAATTGACTTGTGAACAGTCGAGCTCAAATAAACTTTTCAATCGCTGCCATTCTGGATCCCAGAAGAAGAACGTTTAAAAATCGTATCAATCGTCACAAAATCTACAGTCATTTCTGCTTATGGTTAAACTGAATCATCGAAGATCAGTAACTTTAAGTACATAAAGTCAGATTAAATGCATAAAAATATTTGTTTAACTTAACATTTAATTATTAGAGGTTTGTATTTCCCTGATTTTATTCATTTTGAGGGAAACCAAATCTGTGTCTGTGCAAGTGAGATGAATAAATGCTCACATTTAGTCTTGTAGGGGAATTACAATTAAATCCCGAGGATCAGATATGTTGAATGAAGAGCAGGAGTCAGAAGTGCATCAATAGAAGAAATTTTAGTGAAGTTTAGTTTGCAGTTTCATCAGCAGAAAATTCAGGTCTCACAAGGAGTTCGTAGGCCGCCCCACACACAATAACATTGTTACAGCAATTATACTCTAACAGAGGGTGCGAACTATGTCAATGATGACGGTTAAATGATTCTGATTGGCTGAGAAAGAAAGAAAGAAAGAAAGATAAACAAATCTAGTAATTTTCCACACAAGAGCAGACAGTCTGAAGCAGATCTTCGTTGATCACATGGTTGACGGGTTAAGAAAAGAACATGTGAAAATAAGACAAAAAAAGAATATAGGTATAAATAAGAAAAATAAAAGAATATATATACAAGCGGCAATGGATTAAACTACAATAACCACCATGTTCACAGAGAGCGACTCCTGATTTCCCTCAACACGAGGGCAGTCAATACATGGGAAAACAAAGTAACTTGCATTACTTGTTTGAAAAAGTATTTCTGAATGTAAAAGTACGGTAATGTGTTCTTTTACTAGTTACTTGAAAAAGTAATCTGATTACATAACTTGAGTTACTTGTAATGCATAAACATTTCCGAACAAATGATTTCTTTGTCTGTTTCACTCGCTGTAGTTGATTGGAGGCGTGTCTACAGGATTGGGTGTGTGGTCACAAATGAAAAGCAAGACCCTTGACGCGGTAAACACAGATGCTATACTCACCAAGATCCTGACACTGGGGCCCTGGATGCTGATCGCTCCAGGATGCGTTTTCATTCTGATGGGCATGGTTGGATGTTTGGGCACTTTGAAGAAAAAGAGATGGATGATCTTGGCCGTGAGTGCTTTAAAGTGTCAAGAAATTATTTTGTGACTGACAATTTTCAGATGTCAAAAAAGAGTTATAGAGATGTTCTATATGAACAAATGTAAAGCCATGTTTTCACTTTCATTTCAGTTTTTCATCACTATGCTGATCATCTTCATCCTCCAGATCATCGTAGCCGTGTTTATCCTCCTCCCCAGTTCTGTGGTGAGAGCAAATATGATTTAAAATTCTGATTTAAACCAGAAATAAACCACCACGTACTTCAGAAGAAGTGACTGAATTGACGTGTAAATCAGACAGATCAGATTCTCTGAACTGCGGCCCAAACTAACACAGCGGCGCCCGTCGCGTGTCACAGATCAACGAACATGATCATTAGAAAAATTAAGCGACAAAACACATTTACTTCCACATATCTGAGAATCTGAATATCAGGTAGTTGATAAAAGAGCCAACAAGTTGGTGACTACTTTGAATAAAAAAGAAAAAACTAAATAAATGTGATCTATCTATCATACAGTGCTTTTTGTGACTGCGGTATGTCACGTGACAAGCATGCCATGGAAACAATAAGGCGAAAGTTCCAAAATGGGGGGAGGGGGCACGTAAAATGTTTACCTCTTCCTAGGGGGGGGGGTGTGACAGAAAATAATTGAGAAGCACTGGATTAGGAGAACGTTCTAGGAACGTTAAAACAATGTTTTACAAACCAAAAACAAACATTCTATATTTGTTAAGAAAACTTTCCTAACTAACCAAAAACAAATATTATTGTTAGCTAGACAACCTGTCTCCTGTAGGTCTAAAGGAGCGTCTCTTCATTCAAATGCTTCCTTTCTTATTAACAGAAAGAAAAGTCCTTGGCCAGCTTAGAGAGAAAAGCCGTTAAAAGCCTTCAGGAGAAATATGGACACGATGATACAGTCACTAGCGTATGGAATAAAACTATGAGCACGGTAAGACAGTCATGCATGTCAGCTCTTCCAATAAATATATCACAATGTTCATTTTTGCACATTTTAGCTGAATTGCTGTGGATACAATGGCTATGATGACTTCACAAATTCCACCTTAAAGGACACGCCATTATATCCTCCACAATGCTGTGGTGAAGATAGAAAATGCGTAAGAGATAAAGCTGCGGAAAAGGTAATGCCTCATCATGACCAAAAACACAGCAAAACAAGATTACACATGCATTATTCTACTGAAACGCTCTCATTCCTGTTATAGAAAGTAAGGGGCTGCATTCATGTGCTGCTTGTTATCAATTTACCCCTGTCTGGACCTTTGATGTTTTTGATCGGCATTCTAGAGGTAATGATGTGTGACCCTTGACCTTCCCAAACTTTGAACATTTAGAAAGTGGGAAATGGTCCACTGCAGCATTTTGGTATTAGTTTGTATTAGTAACCGATTCGCATGATTCAATTCAAAGGTTGTCTTTGTTTTCTAGAACAAGTCTTTAATCACGCATCTTGTATTAAAAATATTATAAATAATATTTACATTCAACTTCAACCCCGTTTTCCAGATTATTGCCTTGGTCGTTTCCCTGAAAGTCTACCAATGCTTGGGACGCGTGCCTGATTTTCCAGCCATTATTTGAACGTAATCTGAGACAAACAACTTTTTATATGTTCTTTGTTTTATTAATGCATTTCCATGTATATACAGTGCCTTAAAATACATTAATACATATTTCTTTTCATAAAAATATTACTAACAATCATCTGTAGAGAAACATCATTTCAGTTTTACAACGTATAGCAAATATATAAAGATGTGCTTCTGATTTCATTGAATAAACTGTTTCTTCAGCTTCTGTAACTGTTAATACTTTAATAAAAGCGATTAATAAACTTGATAATGAGGTCATGAAACAATGTTGTGAGAAAATCCTGTTGTGTTATTATTCCTGGAAAACATTTTATTCAATTAATAACATTCTGTAAAAACTATACAGGCTACTGTAATTATAAAAACTTTGTGTTTTTCACAATGCTGCAATACAGATTGTCCAACAGTTCAAATCAACAACAAACCTAACTAGAAGAGTAAAGTTCATAAACGAACTTTAAACCTAAATAAAAGCTGTTAAAACTACTTCAAACTTTCTGGCCTGGCTTTCTAAAGCCAACTTTAGTTTGAATTAGCATGATGCTAACAAGTTTTAGTGTGAATTAACATGTCTCAAGCAAGATTTAGCATGAATTAGGATGTCATTAGCAAAATTTAACGTGAACTAGCATGTCGTTAGCAAGATTTAGCATGAATTAGGATGTCATTAGCAAAATTTAACGTGAACTAGCATGTCGTTAGCAAGATTTAACGGTAATTAGCATGTCGCTAATTTTTTTTAGCGTGAACTAGCATGTCGCTAGCAAGTTTTACCGTAAATTAGCATGCTGAGACTTCTTTATTAATACTTTTCTTTAATAAAAACAATTAATAAACTTAATAATGAGGTCATAAAACAATGTTGTGAGAAAATCCTGCTGTTATGCTGCAATACAGATTGTCCAGCAGTTAACAAACCTAATAATCATCTGAACGCTATTATTCATATTCATTAGAGCATTGCCTGTGTCATACTGTATTCTTTCACATTAATGTCATATATTCAAAAGAGAAAACATAATTTCTTAGTTACTACATGTTGCTATTTTATGTAGACATTCACTCTATTTTCAAGAAAACTTAGATCAGTTTCAGTGCTGATTATAATTGTTGTGTCACATGACTACTTTATCATAGCGTTCACTTTTAGAAGAATCTAAAAATAAAGTTACAAAAAATTATTATAATCCAATAAAATTGCATCCAAACTATCTGGTTGCATGTATCAACATGAAATAATATGAAATCACGTTGATCAAATATTTGTCCACTCCTTGACCTTACTACTTTGACCCTGTGACCTCTGATCCTACACATTGACCTTGACCATTAGAACGCAACCGTTGTGAATCTGCTAGCATCTGCTCTCTTTCTGAATTCTCTGGAAATGCTGAGACGTCAAGCAATGGGACAGTCAGTAAAGACACTGCTTCTACTTTACTATTGGTTGGGTTTGGATTTGGTGTCATGACCTTTGCCGGGTCACGGATAGGCTGGAAAGAGTAGAGGTCGGGTATAGAGTTGTTGGTGTTGTCTGAGGAACAGAAATGAGACTTGACTCGTCCCAGAGCGAGAGGACTTGTCTTCCCTGTGGGTGGAGGGATTTTTGGCACGAGTGAGTCTTTCTCCACCATCTTCTCGCCTTTCTCTTCACCTCTTCCGTCTTGCTGGTGGAACTGCACAGCTGACAGTGGAGGACGGGTGCTGACGAGTCCTCCACAGCTGCAGATGGTGCTCTGGGTGGTGTCCGGCACGGAGCCGGCCGTGCCCGCACTGTTCTCTTCCTCATGCTCTGCGTCGGAGAACGAGGGATCCGGACTGACGGAGCGTGTCAAACGCCGCAGCTGGGCGGAGGTGCGGCGTAAGGCTCCGCCCATGAAGCCTGTGGGAGAGGGGGCGGAGCCGAGGAGCCGGTTGAAGAGGGCGAGGTTGTGATTCCGCGTCACAGATTCCTCCAGGTTCTCGGCGATATCCTGCAGGGGCTGGAAGTGCATCTCCTCTTTTGGAATTCTGCGGATTTTAAATGATAACAAAATTAGAATTTATTTGTTAATTTATCACTTTATCAATCAATTAGCACTTGAAAGGTTGTAGTAGATACAATTTTTTGAAAGAAGTTTCTTCTGCTCAGCAGAGCTGCATTTATTTGATTAAAAATACAGTAAAAACTGTTTTCAGTGTGAATGTATTTCAAATTGGAATGTATTAATGTGATGCAAAGCTGAATTTTCACTCGTCTTCAGTCACATGATCCTTCAGAAATCGTTCTGATATGATGATTTTATGCTCAAGAAACATTTATGATTATTATCAATGTTGAAAACAGTTCAAATTTCAGAATAAAACTCTCAAATTGTTTGTTTTTACAGTCACTTTCAATCAATTTAATACTTAATTTAATACTAATTTGCATACTTGCTGAATAAAAGTATTAATTACAAAAAAATGACAATAGTGTAATTCAACTAAAAATATACAGTAAAACTGCCATTGTTATTTTTTTTGCAAACGATTCCTTTCAAAATCATAGTTATATGAGTAGCATCTATATTTATGACTGTAATCCACCGTTATTTTGTCACACAGCAATCCCAGTAAATTACCGTAAAATGGCCAGAATGATATTATTGGTAAATACCCAAATATGCTGTTCACACATGCAACAGGATTTCTGGCTCTTTACCGGTAAGAGACCATTTACACATCAGCAGCAAAATACCGGTAAATTATTGTATTACACAATAATTATACCTTATAAAAAGATGTGGCACAACAGTCAAAGATGTCAATCTAACGCATATTTTCATGGAAAAACTATGACAAAGTAGCACAGCTTACTGTAAACCACGGATCATACCATGTCCATAAGAATCTTATGATTGGCCAAAAGGAGACTTCTTACGTCAGTGCGTTCTGACTTCGTACATGGAAATAACGGTAATCTTCATTCTTTCAGCATCATTCCGGTAATTTACTGGAAATGTTACAACTTTCCTTACTGGTAAATTTTCTGAAGCATTTTACCGGTATTTCATGTGTTTGAAAGGAGTTATTGTTTACAGTTGTTTACAGTAAACTCTCTGGTCTGAAAAGATGGATGGATTTATGTTGGGTGAGCACTGACGCCATGTCGAAGGTGGAGCCTTGGAACGAGGGTTTGCGCAGCACGAAGAGAGTAGCGGCTGTGTACGGCGGACGAGGATTCGAGTCATTCCAGTAACGATCTCTCTCCATCATGGGCAAATCTCCATACATCTCATCCACCGCCATCATGGACACCTTTAAACACATACAGTACCGCAATCAAAATAGATCAATAGCGACTGTGTGAAACGAATGGAAGACAAACAGAGTATCTGATTTGATAGATAGTAGCACCTGGAAGTTTCTATCGATCAGCCAGTTGGACTCAAAGTCATCATCATCCTCTCCAAATGGATTTATGAGCTGCTCTGCCACCTGGGGAATTATTACACAACGACACAAACGAATAGCAATGGCTAATATTGATTAAATCATTGCCATGGATTGATAATTCAGGGTACATGTATATATGAAAAGGGGTCATGCATGAAAAAGGAGGGTCATCTAGTTAATATTTAAATTAGGGATGCACCGATATGAACATTTTGGCCGATACCGATAATTCGTAATATTTGAAAACCGATAACCGATATTCTGGCTGATAAATCACATTTTTAACCATGATTTTTGAGAGGCTGATTACAAAAACAAAAGTCTCATAATTAAAAGCACACAATTATGATGATGATGTTCTCGTTGTAATTTTATGTAGCTTATATACACTGTAAATACACTGTATTTTCCATTTTTATATGATTTCAATCATATTTCAAGCAATTCAAAGTGTCTCAGCAACATTTTCTTAACGAGCCGATAATGACGACATTAAAAATGAACCACTGAAACCGATATGATGACATGGTGCATCTCTAATTTAAATGATATTATGGACTCTGATTTCTGACCTTCAACCAGCCAGCATAGAAAAAGAACTGCAGAAGAGTAAAGATGGGAACGTAAAGGTCAAGGTCGTGACCCGGGTAACCCTGACCCGGGTCCAGAAACTGACGACCGATCAGACACACCAGGAAGAAACTGTACACTGCCAGAGACACAACCTGCGATGCAAAGAAAGATCAATTCATATTCCCTCACATGCCATGCAACCCTTTCCGTCTCAAGCATGACCTCTGACCTGTGTGTAGACCAACGGTATGCTGATCATGTCGTAGTGAAAAAGCATGCTGCACTTCCCTCTGAAATCATTCAGCTCCTACAAAAACAAATACAATTATCTTTTCAAACATGCACTTTGGTTTTACACTAGGCATGACATCTTTTGCATTGAATGAATGGCGTTCTTTCTTCCGTGAACCTTCAGTTACCTCCAGCAGAAGTTTATAAGTGTTATCATCTTTGATCCTGCCCTCACAGCGGGCGTCTGCCGCCAGGTTAGTGAACCACACACACGGGATCCAGTACTTGTTATAGGGGGAGTGTAAACTTTCAAACTTCTTACGCTCTTCTCTTGTCATAAAGCCTAGAAACAGACAGACAGCGCCAGCGTCAGGTTTCTATTGAGGACAGTTTCCGAAAGAGAATAAAAAGTGTAAAAAGGTCATTTTTATTTCTCACAATTCCAAGTTTTCATCTGGCCATTGTAATATCTTGCAATGCTGATGTTTTTTCCTGAAATCTGTCTTTACTTTCTCAGAAATGTGAGTTTATAAGGCACAATTCTGAGTTTATTTTTTTATATTTTATTTCTTCTTCTTAAATTTTTTTCAATCATTTATCTAATTCTGAATTCAGACTTTTTTCCAGTTTTTTTTATTTAATTTCTCACAATTCTGAATTCATACCTGCCCATTTTGAGTTAATATCTCGCAATTCTGACTTTGTTTTGGATACATTAACTTCTGACTTTTTTCTCTGAATTTACATCGCTTTACATCTCAAAAATTCATATTTTGGATTTATTTTTTGTTAGACTAAGAGACATGTGTCAATTAAATCAAGCTCTTTGTGGAATGAGGGTGTGACAGTGATCGCCTATTTTATTTTATTTTATTATTTTTTTATATCTGTGAAGGAAACCGGCCTCCATAGTTTTCCATAAATCCCACACATACATCCATAAAAACCTTGTGTATTTTAAACCCCAAAAAGATCCTTCTACTACCACAACTAACAATTAAAGGAGTCCTGATGTGAAATTTAACATGTTTTACAGCATGTGGTTACAGCGTAATATCAAACAGACAGAAATTAATTTTTACTTGAATATTAAGTTGTTTAATTACAAGATAAATCTGTTCATTATTACTGATGCATATCGATACTGAAATATCTGAAACACTTCCAATACTATTTTCCCATAGAATAGATAAATATTTTCTCTCTCTCTCTCTCTCTCTCGCTCTCTCTCTCTCTCAGACTTTGTGCTCAGACTGCCGAGTTGTTTTCGCTGCTGATTGAGTTTAAACAGTCAAACACACACAAAATAATGTCAAAATGCTGTTCTAGGTGAGTATTCACATAAACACAGTCAATTTAGTTTTAAGAGAAGGTAAACAGTTGAGAAAGAAAACACATGTGTAACAGTTTAATGCATCTGTGAATCAGCTCTTAAAGTGACAGCAGCCTAATAATCCTCCTGCTAATTATGAGATAATATTAAACATATCTATATGTCAGCCTTTCCTCATGGTATCAATATTAATATGTGGCCAATTAAAATTCTGAGTGGAAAGTGACTGGAGAGCAAAAAAGTTAATTTCAAGCCCTGATTGTAGGGAAAAGTGAATGTGTTTTCTTTGGTGTCCAATAACTTT
>JAWRVZ010000235.1:190000-275000 GCA_037043235.1 Rhodeus uyekii
GTGGCCTGCTCGTTAGTGAAGACTCCCACTGCGAATCACGGCCCTGATGGATGGAGAGCGACAGGCAGGCATTTCAGCCTCAACCAAACAAGTTACACACTATAATGCATGAATGCAGAATATAGATTAATCTTACCGTAATGCATATCAGAAACACTGCTGACTTCACCGGTAAGGCATCATTAACGGGAGCAGACAGTTCCCTCTTTTCTCTTGTATTCTTCTGCACACCTGTGACATAAACCATTGTTCTGGGCTGGCACTATGGGGGTCTTGTTTGTCCCGGTTAAGGTCCAGGGTGAAAGGTGGCGGCTGAGGCCTCTGTACAGGAAACGTGCAACACGTGCCTCTAGACTCGACTGTGAGTGCTTCAAATCACCATCAAATCTTCTTCTTCTTCGTGCACGTTAGATTTTTTAAATTCAAGAGTCTCATAATCTTTAACTTCCCCTCTGATCACGATCACTAGCTTTCCTGTGTCTCAAACAGTATAGTGTGGCGTTTCAAACCCTATAATCATGGGTTCGATTCCCAGGGAAAGCAAGAACTTATAAGAATGTCAATGTGTTTCTTGAATGCAATGCAAGTCGCTTTGTACATTCGTACACTTGCCGTCTTTTGAAAACTTTTTATATGATAGTCGTTTGAAAAAGAAGTGAAATGAAAAAAGAAGTTATTTTGTAGAGCGTCTAAGCTGTTGTTTTCCACATAATGAGAGTCAGAGAGCTGTTGATATCCTCAGAACAACAATAATAAATGAGTATTGCAAGTTTTGTTTAAAGCCGTTTAATAGATGTGAGAGGAAATTGAAATGCAAGTTATTTGTACTGACATCAAGGTAAGAAAAAAAAGGTCAAGCTACAATAGACTTTTTTTTAATGTAGTAAATACCAGTTTAGGATTTAATTTCGCTCCTCATAAACAGCTCCAGTACGGCTTCAGAAGACATGGCATATTGTCCACAAGTGTGTGGACTATTTGATGCTACTTTTTGAAGCTTGAAAAGTGTTGAAAAGACATGAAAATGAAAACCTTTCTTTTTTTTTCCTCAATGAAAGAAAGAAATATAACAACAACATAACTTTATTTTTTCTGTGAAAGTCAATGTTTCACTCGAGTTATTAAAATCTGGCGTTTTATTTTTAAAGAAATTAATATTTTAATTTAGCAAGGATGCAGTTCCTCGGTTTTAAAATCCGTTTTGTTTTATTCACTAGAGAATAAAGTTCGTCGAGACAAACTTTAGAAGTTGGCTTGAGAACGTCGGACCAGAAACTTTAATTTAGCATGTTGGTAGCACGATTTAACATTAACTATGAAGTCCCTGCTATGAATGATCAAAAATTGACATGTTGCTAGGGCATTGCTAAGGTGTTCTTGGAGGTTGCTAGGGTATCCGGAGTGGTTGCTAGTCAATCCCGGGTGGTTGCTAGGATGTTACTAGGTAGTTGTGGGGTATTCTGGATAGTTTCTATGGCATTCTTAGCACAGTTTAACACTTAGCTAATAACTATTAGCATGTAGCTTTTCATTGCTAGTATGTGTAGCAAGATGGAAGTCCTGTTTGCTAGCATGAGTCAATAGAGCCGAACCCCATGTCTCTACGATGCTCAGATTTAGAGATATAGGTCTGGCTAAACGGTTGCTAGGGTACTCTGTTTGGTTGTCAGGGAGTGGCTTGATGGCTTCATAGTGATCCTGAGACACTCATTGGCTGCCTGATTAAAAAGAGCCCTCCCCCTTGAGTGTACAATATTGTGATGCAGAGTTACATTCAATACAAAATCCCTCTGCAAGTTACCATGAAATATAAAGGGAAGGAAACAGAACTTTCTCACTTTCTTGACTTTTCATCAAGGAACTGTTTTCAACACTAATAATAAATACTTCTTGAGCAATATGAGAATGATTAGTAAAGGATCACGTGACACTGAAGACTGGAGGACTGATGCTGAAAATACAGCTTTGATCACAGGAACAAATGACACTTTACTCATGTGTGTGTGTGTGTATATATATATATACACACACACATACACACACACACACACACAGTAGACCCCCGACTTACGAAACGCTCTACGTATGAAAAGCTCGACATACGATAAAAGATTTCGGGGTCTTTTTCCGCACCGAGTAACGGCAAAATGATCGAGTTTCGGCCGAGGTGACGATTTCAGAGTTTTTTTTTTTTAAATTTGCGCGCTACTGACCCGTAAACTCGCACCAATCGTCCCGTTCTCCCATTGGCTGTCTCCAGGTAGCTGTCTTTCTGCATAGCGGCGTTCCTCTCCCATTTCGACTGTGCTACGCTAACGCTAAAGTTCGTCCGCGCTTTCACATACAAGTTTTGTTTTCATCGTGCTGCATCGCCGTTATTTTGTGCCCAGTTAACAAAATTTTTTCTAATCACTAGCCATGGATGTGAAGATTGTTGCTGAAGTGAAAGTGAAGAAGAGGATGCTCTCCATGGACACGAAAAGGGAGATAACTGAGAAGTATGAAGCTGGGTTTCGCTTGTCCCAATTGAATGTGGTGTTTTCGTAGGGCTCGGAACTGATTAGGTAATTTACATATAAAAGCCTGACCGATTTACGAAAAGTTCGACTTACAAAGCCAACCTCGGAACGGATTATTTTCGTAAGTCTGGGTTCTACTGTATATTCACATAGAAAACCAATATATAAATATTTTTAAAAAATCTTACAGACCTGAACATTTTGAATGGCAGCATAATTTGAAGTCATTGAAGATTTGAATTAGTTTACTGCAGTTAAAACTCAAATTCACAACCTTTAAGCATCGTCCTACTCAATGAATAATGGTACCGATGTACAGACGCCACTATAACTGTGCTGCATTTTCCTCTCAAGACGTGTGTAGTTGGGATGCAAAATGTAAGCATGAAAACGTAGCCTTTGGTAGACGCACAACAATAAAGAAGAGGACAGAAACGCCAGCTGCAGTAGGTGGAGAATAGTGTTTTATTTGCTTTGAAACCTGGTGTGCTTCAACAAAAAGCCAAGTTTTGGAAAGGCAGCAGAAGAGAATGAAGAAACTTCAGGAAAACTGACTGATAACTGATAAAGATCCCAATCTCTCGATATACTATCAGGTTTGTGAGTTCCTGCCTCTGCTTTCATGAACTAATGAGCCCACATGCTGTGAAAACACAGGAGGATAAAAACAGGAAAACACACTTCATGTTGCAGTGTAAACTGGGATAGTGTGGTCATGGCCGACAGGTGGTTGAGTTTAAAGAGCATCTGACCTTCGTAGGGCGCAAGTGTGTAGATGCATGCGGACAGAAAAGAGAGGAAGGACAACGGGACATCTCGAACAACTCGAGACGTCGCTTAAATAAACGCTATAGATCTATATAAATACATCACTTTAACTAACGGCAAAAGTTAAATTAGATGAATGAATCATCACGGTAATTACAGTTCATTTCACTGCAGATAAGCTTAAAGGATAGTTGATCCAGAAGTGAAAATTCGGTCAATATTTACACATCCGTGTCACGGCAAAGTTGAATGCGGTGTGAAAAATCCTCACGCGGCTCATTTCCATACAAAATGCATCTCTTCGCTGCATTAAAAAAACAACTAGAGTTGAGTGGAATGACATGAAGGTCAGTAAATAATGACAAAACTCTCTTTTTGGTTGAACTAACCCTTTAACAACGCACTAAAATATGATTAATCTCCTTAAGTTGGACCCCTTTGGAACCAAAGTAAAGTCTATTAAGACTAGAATCTGAAACAAGGGTTTAGATGTGCAGGTTAAACTGAACTAGTGACAGACATTTGTGAGGATTCGCTGAATCGGTTGAACGGATGTACATTCCCGCACCAATATCAATCGGAATCTCCTTTCTTGAACACGCATCAGGAACATAAGTGTTTTTCTTATGCTTAAATATACACGCCATCATCACAAAGCGACATAAACCTTCAAGACCGCTTACGGTAACTCTCATTCGTTACGGATCGGTGGAGGAACATGGCGGCATCAGGTAATACATGAGCAGAAAACCAGAGTGGAGAGGCAGAGGGATGGATGTATCGGAGACAAGCAGAGGAGGGATGCGAGGATCCGTGGAAATCAGTCACTTCTTGGGGGGGCTGTAGGGCTCCAGCAGCTGCTTGGAGAAAGTATTGACCTTGTCCGCTCCTCGAACCTCGTGAGGCAGCAGAGGCAACTTTATTATGTGAAAATCTTCATATAAATCCTCCATCTGAGGAGAGAGCGAGAGCAAAGATCAGTTAAAGAGAGGAAAAGAGGGAAGGGGAGGCAAGAGGAAAAGGATGAAGACAACAAAGCACATACAGGAAGAGGAAGGGAAGTTAAGTATTAAGGATAAACAGAGGAAAAAGAAGTGGGAAAGGGGAAAGTAGAAGGGAATAGGGAAAGAAATAGTATACAAGAGAGAGAAAGAAAACAAAACTGGAAGAGGAAATAGACAGGAAAATTTAAATGGTAAAAGTGCAAAAAAAAAAGAAGAGTAAGAATTATTTTTTTTAATTGCAGAGATAGAAGGGGAAAAAAAGGGAAAGGAAAAATTGGGAAGGAGAAGAAAATGAGAAAAGACAGGAATAGAAAATAGACAGGAAGGAAAATTAAAATAGGAAAAGTACACCCCCCCCCCCCCCCCCCCCCAAAAAAAAAAAAAAAAACAACAACAAGAATTAGTAAGGAAAAACAGAGAAAAAAGAAGCAGGAATGGAAATGGAAAAAGTTGAAGGACAAATTGGGAAGGAGAAGAAAATGAGAAAAGGAAGAAAACAAAACAAGGAAAATTAAAATAGGAAAAGTGACAAAAAAAAGAAGAAAAAAAAAGTAGAGATAGAAAAGATTTAGTAAGGAAAAACCGAGAAAAAAAGCACCAGGAAAGGAAATGGAATAAGTTAAAGGACAAATTGGGAAGGAGAAGAAAATGAGAAAAGACAGGAATAGAAAATAGAAGTCCCCCCCCAAAAAAAAAACAAAAAACAAGAATTAGTAAGGAAAAACAGAGAAAAAAGAAGCAGGAATGGAAATAGAAAAAGTTGAAGGACAAATTGGGAAGGAGAAGAAAATGAGAAGAGGAAGAAAAAACAAGGAAAAGTGACAAAAACAATTGCAGAGATAAAAAAAGAAAAAAAAAGAAAAGAAAAAAGAGGAAATGAAGCAGGAAATGGAAAAAGTTTAAGGACAAATTGGGAAGTAAAAGAAAATGAGAAAAGGAAGAAAACAAAACAAGGAAAATTAAAATAGGAAAAGTGACCAAAAAAAAAAAAAAAGAGTAGAGATAGAAAAGATTTAGTAAGGAAAAACCGAGGAAAAAAAGCAGCAGGAAAGGAAATGGAATAAGTTAAAGGACAAATTGAGAGGGAGTAGAAAATGAGAAAAGGAAGAAACCAAAAACACAAGAGAGACAAATGGAGAGGAAGGAAATAAAAAAATAAATGTATAAAGACAAAAAGGAATGACAAGAAAAAGGCTCAAAGAGGAAAAAGTAGTACGGAAGGAAAAGGAAAAATTGAAGTAAGAGAACAGGCAAGCAAGGTAAGGTACAAAAATGAAAAAAAGAGAAAAAGAAAGAAAACAAGTAAGGAAGAGGGAAGCATAAAGAAAAAGGAAAAATCCACACACACACCTGGTCCAGATACTTGGACTGGATCTTGTGTCGAGCTTCACACATCTTGCAGGGCCGATCGCTGTCGGGGAAAACCAGCTGGTTGACGATAATGTTATGCGTGTCGATGCGACACTTGGCCAGTTCCTGAATCAAGCGCTCCGTCTCGTACAGCGACAGGAACTCTGCGATGCACACGCAGATAAACGTCGTCTGCTCCTGTAGGCAGCATGACAGGAGTCAACGTCTGTCACATCCCAGCAGGCATTACCAGGGACTACCGTGACACTCACCGGGTCCTTAAACTGCTCGCTGACGGAGCGGATGACGGGCAGCGTCTCCTCCAGTTTGGACGCCAGCTGATCTGCATTCATGTCTCCCAGACCCAACATGTTACACATCTGCAACGTTTGACAGCTGCACTTAAACCTTATTATTCATCTCGGTAAACCGTAGGTTAAAAATTCAGACTTTTTCCCAGCAAGATATTGCTCTACATGTGCCATTTCCCAGAATGCAGTGCTGATACCTGTGAGATGAAGGGGCTGATCTGGTTCTTGATCTGCATGAGGCGACCCAGGCCTCGCTCCACGATGGTGGGGAAGTTGAGCAGGCGTAGAGTGTGTCCCGTCGGGGCCGTGTCAAACACCACCACTGAAAAATTCATGCCTTTCACTAGCCTATGGAAGAAGAAAACACTGATGAGTGATGTAGATGAATGAGTAAAATCATTAAGCATTTAAGAAACACAAATCATTATTAATAATAAAATTTGAGATAGAAGTTACAAAAACTACACGCGCACACACACTGTGGTGTGAAAAAGTGTTTACCCCCTTCCTGATTTATTTTAGTTTGTTATACTTAAATGTTTCAGATCACCACACAAATTTAAATATTAGTCAAAGATAACAAAAAAAAAAGCAGTTTTTAAAAGAAAGTTGTTAAGGGAAAACAAAATCCAAACCTACATGGCTCTGAGTGAAAAAGTGTTCGCCCCGTAAATCTAATAACTGGTCCTTTAGCAGCAACAACTGCTATCAAGCATTTGCGATCACTTGCAATGTGTCTTTTACAGTTGTGGAGGAATTTTGTTCCACTCATCTAGGCAGAATTGTTGTAATTCAGAGACACTGGAGGGTTTTTCAGCATGAACTGCTTTTTTAAGGTCGTGCCACAGCATCTCAATAGGATTCAGGTTCGGACTTTGAATAGGCCACTCCACAGTCTTCATTTTGGTTTTTTTCAGTCGTTCAGAGAAGGACGTGCTGGTGTGTTTTGGATAACTGTCCTGCTGCAGAACCCGAGTTCACTTCAGCTTGAGTTCACGAACAGATAATTCTCCTTCAGGATTATTTGGTAAACAGCAGAATTCATGGTTTAATTTCTCACAGCAAGTCTTCCGGGTCCTGAAGCAGCAAAACAGCCCCAGATCATTACACTACCACCACCATACTGTACTGTTGGCATGATGTTCTGTTTCTGAAATGCTGTGTTGCTTTTACGCCAGATGTAGTGACACACATCTGGCGTAACAGATGTTAAGCCAACACAAGAAAAACAAGTTCTCTTCCCGAAAACTTCAACTTTTGTCTCCCAGAATATTTTCCCAAAAGTCTTGATCATCAAGACGTTTTCAGGCAAAAATGACACGAGCCTTAATGTTCTTTTTACTCAGCAGTGGTTTTCATCTTGGAAATCTGCCATGCAGGCCATTTTTGCCCCGTCTCTTTCTTATGGTGGAGTCATGAACTCTGACCTTAACTGAGGCCTGCAGTTCTTTGGATGTTGTTGTTGGTCTTTTGGATGAGTCACATTTTCACACCGAGCCATGTAGGTTTGGATTCTGTCTTCCCTTCATTTAAAAACTGTATTATGTGTTTACTTGTGTTAATCGTTAACTCATATTTAAATTTGTTTGATGATCTGAAATATTTAAGTGACAAACATGGGGAAAAAAATAAATCAGTGTATGCGTGTCACACACATCATTTAATATCTATCTATATATATATATAAAAAACTATCCATCTATACACACACAATTTTATTGAAACAAAACATTTACTTTTCATAATTGATTATTATACATTTACATAAAAAAATGTAATCTTATTGGACATTATTATTTATATATAATGCACTATTTATATATAGTACACTATGTGTGAATAGTGTACACCATCTAGATGTGAAACAGTGGTACTGCACATAAATACTAAGATAAAGCGCATAAAGATGAATTACATAATTTACAGTACTTCCCTCATGAAAGACTAAGCGCACACTTTCACCTTTATCTGTTTCTGAAATACTTTTTTGCTTTGAAAACATGTTTTGTGATTCATTTTTGGAGCTTGTTTTTCATTCATGACTTGTAATGGCCTGTTGAAGAACTGTTTGAAATGCAGATGGAGAAAATGAAAGCTAAAATCACAGCTGCTCCAAAAGAAACCATAACAAGAGAAAACGGCGCCTTTGAAAGAGTTTGAGACTATTACAGTGGAATAAGTTCAACACATGCTGCTCGTCTGACCTCATGACCTCTGCGTAGCTCATAGCCTCATCGATGCCGGGGAAAGCACTCATGGCTTCCTGCATCATCTTCTTCCCCATACTGAGCATGTTGTCCTCCTCAAAGAACTCATCGGGAAGCTCTGCCACACCCAGACTGGGGTCGATCTCCTACAGAGAGACAGAATTATCAGTCTTATCTCATCATGTAAATGCAGGGACATTAAATTAATTTTAAACAAGCATGTCAAACTAATATCTCAAACAACAGGGATAATAAACCAGACAATAATACATAGTTTCTGTAACATATCACCAATTTCTTTTGTCTTGCAACATCTTCAAGGTCATTTATTTTTTTTGGCAAGAACCGCACAGGTTCCTGATGTGAATCTCACACACACACACACGAGTATAAGCTTGTGCCATGCATCTCAAACTTTAATTGGACATGCAGGTCTTTGCTCAACTAGTTAACAAAACTAACCAGCTTAATAGATAGAGCTTTTTACGTGACATACAGCTTTAAAGGTTAGTTCACCCAAAAATGAAACGTTACCCTCATGTACGATACCCTCACGCAAGACTTTCGTTCATCCTTCAAAGACAAATGAAGATATCTCTCTTTTCAACCAAAACCGTTTGAGCCTTTTTTACAGAGACTGCTAAAATATCCTATATGAAACGAGCGGTTTAATCCAAGTCTTCTGAAGAGACTCAATCGCTTTATATAGTGAAAAAATGGCTTTAATGCCGGCTTTTATTTACATATAAAAATGTATCGCCAAACATAAACAGAAGCACAAACGTGACGCGCAACACGAGAACGAACCTCGTTGGTTCCTGCTGAAGCTCAAACGTGACGCGTAAGTGAACTCATCATTTAACATTGTTGTGTATATGGACTGCATTGATGATGCTGGTAAATGTAAAGCTGTTGTTTTTAAGCGTACTCATGGTATTTAGTGAAACCAGTGTGTGTAGATGATAACACACCATGGCAAAGAGGTTGTCGTAGCCCTTGACTTTGGTGGGCACCTTGGAGAACTTCTGGTCGAAAGCATCGGAGATGTTGTGTGCTGGATCTGTGGATATGATGAGGACACTCTCTCTCACCGCCGCCAACTGAACCGCCAGACTGCAACTACAACATCACGCCAAAAATAATTACATAATTACAACACATATCTAAATTACATTATTATCAAGAATAACTGAATTTTTCCCCAAAAACAAATGTGCTTTCTATATGAAGCCAACACACAAATGACAAGAGAACTTAATTACTCAAAGAAATCGAGAAAATAAGCACAGTTTTTGAAACAAAGCCATTATAAACACCTGTTGCAGTGAAACCACATTTTATCATATGATTAAAGTGGCTGTACAAGTGGCAGAGGTTTTACGACAAAAATGTGACTATGAATTAATGCCTATTTCATTCGTCTATCTGTTTTATTTGAATGAACTATGGATGAATTATTATGAAAAATAACTAGTCACAATGAAAGAGGTTTTAAAAAACTACTCAAACGTGACGTGCTTTTACTAAAAAAAACAACATCAGAAGTCACCATTTCGACTTAAGTTAGGTTGCAGGTAGATTATTCAGAGATTTTAAGCATAGATTTTAGAGTTTCAGTGCTTTAACACAATAAAGCAGCAAATATATCTATGAATAATCTTCACTGTGATGTGTTGTAGCTAAAGCAGCTAACAGCCTCTCAACTGTTAAACACTACCGTTCATTCACCCACCTGCATGTTGTCTTGCCCACGCCACCTTTACCCCCGACAAAGATCCATTTGAGTGATTTCTGCTCGATAATATTCTTCAATGTCGGCTCTAAAGGCTCTACATCAGGCGCATCTTCAAACTCGTCTTCCACTGAAGCTGCCATCTTGCTCTCAAGTCAGTTGGAACACACCGAAGCTGTAGCTGCACACTCCGCCATTTTGGCTCCGCAATGGCAGAAACGGCGCGCTTGAATGGACGGGCATTCGATCCGAAATGGCCAGGAACAGGTTTACAGTTTCGAACGGAAGTGCGCTGATTACGCTGATGACTCAGCCGGACTGGACCAACAACTTTCATTGAACAGGAATATTCCAGAAGTGATCATTTAGATTTATTTCTTATTTGTATGAAATTTAAACGCACTTCTAATAGTGATTTCACATTAGTATTTAGTATTTCTCTCATGCATTGTTCATTTGTGTATTTGGAAGAATCACACAGCACTTTGGAAGAATTTGGCAACTTTTATTACGTTATAATCCTATTCTTGTGCCATTATTGCACATGAAAAAACAGATCATTTAATAGCATGATATCTGATATCTTTTGTTGGCAAAAGTACATTTATATGGCACCAAGCAACTCTTTTTAAAAATTAAAATCATTTTATTGTGAAACAAAATATAATATTGTGATGATTGTACTTCACATATTTATTACATTTATTTTTACATTTTTGTTGAGTTAGAGCTACATTTTAATTCTGAATCGAACAATGGGGAAGAAAATTGAGTAAATCATCCAGTATGAAAGAGAATATGTTGATTTCAAGATTTTCAGATGCTGTTCTTGGAATTTAATCACATTTTAAGTCACAATGATTCAGTACAAAGATACAAAGGGAAGCTTGAGCAGGATGAAATATTTAGTAAATATAGTCTGAAGCCAAACATGGGGCTCTTAACACTGTTCAGTCCGATTAATCCAGCACGATAACTGAGCAAACAAAACAACGGAGGTGAAAATAGGCCTTTTTTGCACAAACAGTTCAAACTGTGACGGTTATACGGTCATGTATTCAGCTAACATACAGAAAATACATTATGAACAGTATCAAAACTGACTGAAACGTGTACTAATTTTTTTAATTTCAGTTCAAAAAAGGAAAGAAATAAAGAGTTTGTGCTAGTCAAGAACACAACTTTAAAGCCTTCACTGTAAATTTCGACTTTCAGTCGGCAACGTTTGAAAGGTGCACAAAGTTTGGTGATTGTATCATTATTATTCTCTTCAAAAATAAAGAACGAAAATCACTAAACACGGTCCCCACAGTTCTATCCACACAGACGAGGCAAGGTCAAGGTCAAGGTCAAGGCGAAGCTAAATGGGGACACACAGGATCCAACGCGTAACACCAAAAACAAGCATTTAGAGTAAAGGTGATCCAAAAACCAGTGTAAAAAGGCAACTTACATCCCAGAACTTGGAAAACAGCAGCTGACAAGGCAAAACTCAGAGTCTACCAAGAAACAACCTCATCACCGACCCCATTACGAACACAAAACGACATATCACGACACACTGCTCATTTATTAAGCTATTTGGATGTAGTGATCGGGGACAGGGAACGGAGAAAATCCTAGAACAAAATATTGGAAAACTACCACCTCAAACACCTGTTAGTGCATCACGAGCTTGCAAGTAAAAAGAAAACATTATCATGACACATGCTCTGCTGTAAATCAGGTTTTTCAGGCACATTCACAGCCAGCAGAAATAAAGCTCCGCCCACCGGACTTGTCAATTCAGAAAGGAGCGATCTCATTGGTGGAGTTTTGGCCAAGGGCGGGGTTTCATCCAATCAGAGTCCCTCTCGCATATATTGCACATATAATGAATCCGGTTTGAACGAAAAGTACATAATTAACCCTAAAAGGCCCTTAAAACACTACTTGAGTGGTTTTTCATTTTGCTAAACTTCACTTTGACATCAATTACGTGTAAATGTGTTCGAAAAGCGCTTTGACATGCAAATGACAGGCCTCTTAAATATATCACTGGATCCTGTTTTTACAGTCTGTCAGCAAACACCTTTATTTGTTCGTTCTACTGTCCGCCGCATGTTCACTGCGTTATCATCGGCACGTCCCTCGGTGTGCGCAGACGCTCTCAGTTCGTCTCGTAGGAAGACAGCAGCGCGGCGTCGACGGGCTCCATGCAGGACGGGCAGGTGAAGGAGCGCATGAGCCAGGCGTCAATGCAGTCCACGTGATAGATGTGCATGCAGGGCAGGAACCGGATCGGGTCGCCGTACTCAAAGTCCATCATGCAGATCACACACCTGGGGGCAAGATGGCACATATTTTTACTTCATACAAACTCAAAGCCGTTTCACACATACTTGGACGTTCCCAGGATACCACGCACTCTTTGATCTTCTTGTCGGAGGGTTCGGAGCCCGGGTCGAAGATCCCACGGGGCAGGTGTTGGATGAGGCCGATGCGCTGGGCGATGCGGACCTGCTCCTCCTCCGTCAGCTGAGTGGCCAAGCGCGTCTGACTGGGCGTGGGGTGGTACACCGGCACCTGCACCCGCTCCTGGGGGTCACGAGCGTTGGATCACATCGTTAATAAAGCCCACGTGTGGTTAGAGCGCACAGACACGGGAGGAACGGATCAGGGACATGTCTTTGAGGCAGAAGCATTGGAAACACTCTACAGTGTAGCAAAATACAGGGAATAGCATATACCGTATTTTCCTGCATATAACCCGCACCCTCATATAGCCTGCGGGTTTTGTGTAAAAAATCTTTGGCATAACCAACTCTCCCGCTGTGCAGCAGGACGTTCCTTAAGAAGCGATTCTACAGGTGTTCATCATCGGACGAGATGAGAAGAGCCCGCCCTCATGCAGCACAGCCAATCACGTCTTCTTGCATGATTGACAGGTCAGACAGCCAATCAGCAGCAGCTGTCAGAGTGATGTGATAGTACAAGCGCCAGAGACAACAACCCTCGCAAGAAAGAAAAACAGAAAGAAAATACCGTAACAAACCCTTACGTCCTTAAGGACGAAACAAATATATTTAAATATTATTACGTGTAAAAAGAAATCTGATATAGCCTTATATAACCCGCACCCCCCGTGGGGTTCGTAAAATCTGGTATAACCCGCGGGTTATATGCAGGAAAATACGGTACATGTTTTATCCAGTGAACGCAGCCATTTATCCATTCCGTATGTACTTTCTGCAAAACATATTTCTTTTTTGATTGCCCTTTCTCTCTCATTTCTGATTGACTTTAAAATTGACATTTTTTAAGCTTTAAATTTAGAGCCTTTCTTTTACAAAACCAAACTATTCTGAAAAACAAAATTATTCATAATTTCGTTATTTCTCACTTGGTCAGGGTTGACTAAAAACAAACCTCGGTAACGCTTTATTTTACAATTTGTTGTATTTACTGTAGTAATAACTATAAATTATGCATATTTACATGCAACTAACCCTAAACGAACCCCTATTCCTCACACTATAGCAAGTACATGCAGTTCATTATTATTACTATTGTATATTCATTTATAATAACACTTTAACACGGACATGTTTTGCGCTTTGAAACCCTTTTAAACATCAGAAGACAAAACAAGAAACTTTTAAAAACAATGAAAATTCTAAAGGTTTACAAATTCATTAACATTTTTTTTTTTTTTTTTTTACATGTTCAGTCTGTCTCTTTATGGTTGATTTTTGTTATTTTGCCTTGTTTCAGTGTAATAATTATACATTTAAGTACTGGGTAAAATTAATTAACAACATTTACTTAACCATGTAAATAATTTTTGGAGTGAACCTACATGTCATAATTATGTCAAGCTTTGTAGTTTTAGGGTTAGTTGCATGTAAATAATTATGCAAAATTTACTGTTATCGCTCCAGGAAGTTCATGTAATATATCGTCAACAAGAGCACTAAAATAAAGCGTCACCTACTTTGTTTTAATTTTCTTATGAGTGTATCCATATAGACACTGTAAACTCTACGGTTTAAATTAGTCATGTATATGTCATAAAAAATATGCTATGTCACAAGTTTTGTAGTTTTAGGGTTAGTTGCATGAAAATAATTATGCAAAATTTACTGTTATCACTTGAGGAAGTTCATGCAATATATGTGACAATGACACTAAAATAAAGTGTCATGCACTTTGCTTTATTTATTTATTTATTTTGTACCCAAGTAAAGACAATATTAAAAACACTAGTGTAAATCAGTCATGCAAATGTCAAGTTTTGTAGTTTTAGGGTGAGTTGCATGTGCAAAACTATGCATAATGTACGGCAAATTATGCATGAGTTATTGTTATCACTCGAGGAAGTTCATGTAATTTATGTAACAAGGACACTAAAATAAAGGATTACCTACTTTGCTTGAATTATTTTATGAGTGTACCAACATAAACCCCACATTAAAAACTCCATAGTGTAAATCAGTCATTCAAATATCAACACATCCATGTAAACATAAGTTTTGTAGCTATAAGGAAATGTGCTGCACTTTAAGCAACCATTTCTTAAAATGTAAAGCAGGCTTTTGGAGAAAAACGTTCTGGCCAAGAATGATCAGCCACTTGATTTATCCAGCTTCATCAATCACACTTTAAGATGGTATTTCTATGCTTGTTTGCCACAGAACAACAGTCAGAGGTCACTCTCAATGCAAGCCACTAAAGATGCACATCTACTGCTTTCCTCTAAGCCTGTGTGGGTCAGGATGAGTGTGTGTTTGGGCTGGAGACAGTGGTCAGTGTTTGACACACACACACCTGGTAGGGCGGCGGAGGCTCTCCGGGCAGACTCGCCCCCTCGGACTCGTTCAGCAGGGACAGATCATCAGCGCCTTGAGAGGACAGACAGTTCCCCATTGAGCTCACCCAAATCGGCACAACACACCCTCCAAATTCACGTCTACGCCGCGTTTTAAAAGACTCTCCAGGCTTCCCGGATTGCGCTTTCGGCAGCCTGTTGTGTCAGGAAAAAAACAAACGCCTCGCCAGGCAAACGGTCCGATTTTCCACACACAAAAACGACGTTTTAAAAAGCTGAAATGCTGGTAAACGTTCACTTCCCGACTGGTTTAATCCACACGGGTGTGTCCGACGTGCATGACAAATAATATGCTTTTATTATGGCCTGTACAGGGCAATATGTTTTAGGTAAGACCTCTTGACGACTCCATATCTTCTTTCATTGTTTACAAACTCTTGGACCGGAAGTCGGTTGATCATTGGATTGTGGGTAATGTAGTTTTTTTACAAAAAGCGGCTTTTGAAACTAAATATTTGGGAGCATAAGGAAGGCCGTTTCGCTTTATCCCATTTAATATTATTCGACAAATGCATTTTAGGATCGCAATTATATATTTGTGTCTATTTTCTGCTCTCGCAACCCAGTTAACATTTTTTGTTCCCAGTACATTCTGGGAACGTTAGTTTCTGGTTCCCAGAAGAAACATTTGAACGTTCCCTATAGGGTAGGTAGGAAATTATTCTTTATGTAAATAGATCTTTCCCTAAAAGATCTCTGTAGTTTCCCTGAACGTTCTCTGTAAGTTCCCAGAACATTCCTGGAAGGTTCCCAAAACGTTCCGAGAACATTCTCTTAACCTCTACAGCCTGATATGCCTGTAAACAAATAATCAGTTAACAAACTACATCTTTTAAATTATTGTTCAAAAACATAAGAATGAATTGTAAATGTGTAAAAGTGTAAGTGTAAATAGGTTATATGTTATCATAAACAAATTATCAAATATATCAAGAGAAACTCTAGCCACATACTATTTTAAACAATATTTACACAAATTTGTTTAATAAAAAACAAATTGACATTATTGCTTACCATTTTCAATTTCTATGTGTGGCAAATTGTTCTACTTTTTCTTTTTTATTATTAACATAAATACAATACAAAATCAAGGAACATAATCTGGATTGTATCTCTCATATTGAACAACCATAACTACAAAATAGAGAACAAAAACGAAAAAGTTTAGCATACATTAAATTTGCAATAACAGAAAAAGAAAAGCACAATAATAGGGTTTATTCATATTTTAAATACTTTGCAATAGTGCATTAAAAAGTTTGTACTTTTTTTACTATTAATAAGTTCAAGGAATGAACTGACAAAATTAAGTCCAACAAGAAACAGGAAAGCATAAAAGAGAATTAAGCCACTTTTGTTAGTGAATGAACCATTTTGCATACAAAATAAGGAAATTATAAGCATTGCAACATCACGTGTGCAGATGTGGTTCCGCTCCCTGCCGCAGGGTGTCAGTGCGTCCGAACTCCGCCTCACCCTCCCAAACACCACCGAAGAAGATGACGCAGCGCGTGTTTTTAGCTTGTTAGCTAGAGAGCTATTTTACCAAACGCTTATTAGCTATCCCTCGCTTTCAAACCACACATTTCCTCAGGATATAAAAGTGTAGGAAGCTCCCGAATCAGGAAGAAAGAAGACGCAGTCATGCAGATCACACTGAAGACTCTGCAGCAGCAAACCATTCAAATAGACATCGACGATGAGCAGACGGTATTTACGCCTTTATTTACGCGCATTTAAACACGTAAACAGACAATAAAAGCAGCCCGAGTGCGTGAGTGTCAATGACAGCCCGTGTTTAGTGTGTGTAGAGTTATGTGTACATGCTGTGTGAATATATTGATGTTTGTTTGGTTGAAATGCGGTGTTTCAGCGTGAATGTGTGGTTTGAGCCGCTTAAACCGCTCGTTTTGTCTCAGGTGAAGGCTTTGAAAGAGAAGATCGAGGCTGAGAAGGGCCGTGACAGTTTTCCCGTAGCTGGACAGAAGCTCATCTATGCCGGGAAAATCCTGCAGGATGACACTCCCATCAAGGATTACAAAATCGATGAGAAGAACTTCGTGGTGGTGATGGTGTCAAAGGTCAGAGGTGTTGAATTGGTAGTTAATCACGTGGTTAAGAAGATAAATCTCATTTTTTTTAAATCTTGTTTTCCTGCAGACAAAAGCAACAGGAGCACCCGCTCCACCCTCAGAACCTCCCAAATCTGTATCTTCAGTACCGTCGTCTTCCTCCTCTTCTTCTCCTCCTCCTCCTCCTCGTCCGGCTCCTGCAGCCATTCCCATCCCAATCCCGATCCCCATGGACGAGCGTTCGGATGACCCGCCTGCAGCCGTCTCGCCTGCGCAGAGCCCCGACGAGTGAGACTTCACCACGATTCCCTTCCCAAATCCTATATTTTTTTCAGTAGTGTTTATATAGTCGATATATTTGCGTGACTGAGTACGACAGCTTCTCATTCATGTTCGTGTGAGAGCCATTAAGTAAATTAATTATTTGTAAACGTACATTTTGGTCCATCAAGTTCAAAAGAAAAACGAAAGAAAATAGTGCATGAAGTCCCTTGGTAAACTATAAACAGTATTAGCCCAAATTAGGTATTAACACTTGGTTATTTAATATATTATTACATTAATATTTGAAATATTTAATCATTTTTCATTTTAAATGTCACTCCTAATAGCTTAATTTTTTTATATACAATATATACATTTGTAGATTGTAGTCTTTTAAAAAGGCGTCTGAAATAATAAACTACGTGCAATGTAGTGCCAAACATATAGATTTTTCGATACATATTGATACCGAAATATCAATATGAATAGATACACAACCAGCGGTGCTTCCTCTCTCTCTCTTTAATGAAGTAATATTAAAAATGTCCATATGGCAGCTTTTCCTCATGGTATCGATGTCAAAGTCACTAGCCACAGTAGCTGGAGAGCAAAATTAACCCTGATTCTTATATAGAATAATCTGAAATGAAAACTCTTTATTTTTCTTAATGGTAGTTATTAAAGTTGCTATGAAAGAGAAGTTGAAATAGACTTTTCTTGTCTATTGTGACACAAAACGGCTTTTCAAACAAGAACAAATGTAGGGCGGGGCTTGATTTTGTGTTTTTTTTATTGGAGGATCTCATGTGAGTGACAGGTTGCTCCGCCCTCATGCCAATAAACGCATCATCAGAGAAGAGATGCAAGAGTGAGGGGAATTTATTTTGAGTAAAGATTACGAGAAGACATTAATCCTTAAAAAATCAAAAATGTTTTATTTTGATTTCACGATGACTTTATTGTTTGTTGCTGAGCCTTTAAGTATTAATTCTAATCTAAGTCTGTGTGTTTTGCAGCCGCACAGGTATGGTGGCTGATGGGGAAGATGCGTCTTCAACTTTAGGTGATTAGAGAATGAAGCCGAGACCAATGTTGAACATTAGCAAACACAGCTGGAACAATCCAAAGTCTTTCTCTCTCAGATGTTCATGCATGTGTGTTTTGTAGTTACAGGTCAAGAGTACGACGCCATGCTCACAAATATCATGTCTATGGGCTATGAGAGAGATAAAGTGGTGGCTGCGCTCAAGGCCAGCTATAATAACCCTCACCGCGCTGTGGAGTATCTGCTCAATGTGAGTGTGTTTTCCTGATGCTCCTCCTTTCCAAATGATTTAATAATGCCAGGCACATGTTATATTTACATTCACACTTTTATCCAGAGCGACTTGCATTGCATTCAAGAAACACATTGACTTTCTAATCAATTCTTGCTTTCCCTGGGAATCGAACCCATGACCTTGGTGTTGCAAGCGCCACGCTCTACTGTTTGAGCTACAGGAAAACTTTTCTAGTTTTTATTCTTGTGCATGTTTTTTGGAACGCTACATGTTTGTGAGTCTGAGTGTGTTGTTGTGTGGCGTTTCAGGGGATCCCGACTGTCCCGGTGCAGGAGACCCGTCCTGCTCCAACCCAGCTCTCCACAGACACACAGCCCACTGAAGGTGAGCCGCGCTTCTTTCCCATGAGAGGAACCATCATTTCAAGCCATCAAACTCTACACTTTTAAAAGTTTAAGGGATTAAAAAAAAAATTATATTGTGGCTATAATGCGGTAAATGTGCTTCACAGACAACAAGACTTGCCGTATTGGGAGCAGAGCAATTCAAGCTTTTTTAGTAAAATGTATTAAAAAAGTAATGGATATCTGCTGGAAGTTCAATCTCTAAAGTGTTGCAAATAACAACTCAATGTGTTTCTCCTTAGACATTTCCGTTTAGAGAACATATGAACGTATTGTTCGATTCAACTTGCTCCTTAGATTTTTCTTACTTGGTCTTGAAATACAAGCCTTTGAGCAAATATTTGCTTTGAGATATGAGTACAGATTTGAGATACGAGCAGCTTACAGGCGCTAGCGGTGTTTGAGCACTTAGAGTCCACGCCGCCTCACTCGTTCACTTCACGTGTTCGTCGACTAAGATAAAACTGTTCGCCGGAGCAAAAACAGCAGTCGAGAGAAGATCGAGCGCGTGTGTGGGGGGATGTTCGCGCAGTATCGCTGCAGATGAGAGATCTCATGCGCGCGAGGGATCTAATTGAGCTCGCGGGCCCCCGTTTTTTCCGTGTGTTGATCTGTTATCCGCTCACGGATGTAATTTAATCGTTTCTTTTTGCCATGGATTTTTCCGCCATAGTCGACTTCCGTACGCATCTCCCGCGAGTTTCCCGTATTGTGTTTGCGTAATCTGCGTAATCCCTTCCTTCTCCGCACATGCCGTTACTGTATCGTCCATCTCGAAGGTAAGAACTCGTAATTAAAACCACATTTTATTTTATATCACAGGAATCCTTATATACTATAATTGTGTGTGTGTGTGTGTGTTATTAGCACTAATAAGGGAGTTTTTTTAGAGGGCCGGAACGGATTAATTTTTTTTCTGTTATTTCTTATGGGAAAACATGATTTGAGATACAAGCAACTCGAGTTACGAGCTCAAGGTATTACTGTATTTGAAATAGACATTTTTGAATGGTGGTGTGCATTAGGCAAAAATAGTCAAGGCATGTTTTCACATAGTTTGATAAATTAGCTTAAAAACAATATGTAATTGCACAAATGCAATAATGTTACATTTTAATAAATAGAAAAGCATTCAGACTGAGAGATTGACTAATGAGTGATGTCAATTTTGTGAATTAGAAGTTTAAAGCCATTTTTACTGCTGAATATTAAAATAATTTAGTTTTGACAACATCTCTTGGTTGTAAAGCACCAATAGTAAAACTTTGAATGGGGATTTAATGATTTTAATAAAAATAAAATGCAAATGTATTATCACTATCAGTGTTATTTATCAGTAGCATCACTGAGATACTATTATAGTTTTCATGCGTATTTTATTTGTAATCTTCTTTCTAAAGTTTTAGTAATTTTGTGTTTTTGGTTTCTAGTCATTTCGTTTCAGTTTGTTATTTTCAGTACATCAAGTTCAGCTAATAGGACATAAAAGATTGCTTTTGCAAACAGTTTTTTGTTTGACGTTGCTTTAGGCGAGAACCCTCTGGAGTTCCTGCGCTCTCAGCCTCAGTTCCAGAGCATGAGGCAGGTGATCCAGCAGAACCCGAACTTACTGCCGGCCCTCCTGCAGCAGCTGGGCCAGGAGAACCCCGATCTACTGCAGGTGATCACGCGTCACGGTCTGTTTGTGCATGCAGTCAAGCCGCTTACTCACTGTGATCATGTTTCACCCACCGCAGCAAATCAGCCAACATCAGGAGCTCTTCATCCAGATGCTGAACGCACCGGTGGGCGAGGGTGAGGGTGGAGAGGGGGCGGAGTTTGGGGATCTGGGAGCTATCGGTGAGGAGGCGCCTGGGAGTTTCATCCAAGTGACACAACAGGAGAAAGAAGCTATCGAGAGGGTGAGTGAACGCCACGGAGCAGAGTTTCTTTTACTGAAATAACCTTCGTAAATTACATATTAACTTCCAGACGTTTCTGCTGCTTAGTTTATCATGCATTAGTGCTATTTTAGTATCTTTGAGAAGATAATATAATCGTTTTTATTAATATATTGAGTTAGCTTTAAAAAAAACTGTTAATGTTAAAGTTTTATCTTTTTTTGTTGTTATATTTGTTGTTACAATAGTGTTCAAACATTTGGGGTTAATAAGATTTTGTAATGCTTTAGAAAGAAGTCTCTTTAAAGATACAGTAATATTGTGAAATATTACAATTTAAAATAACTTTTCTATTTGAATAAATTTAAACATGTATTTTATTCCTGCGATCAAAGCTGTATTTTAAGCATCATTGAAAATTAATTATTAGAAATGCATCAAATCATCATATCAGAATGGTTAGTGAAGACTGGAGGAATGCTGCTGAAAATACAGACTTGAATAAATTAAATTATTAAATGTATTTAAATAGAACACAGATATTTTTTAAACTAATAATATTTTACTGTTTTTACTGTCATTTGGATGAAATAAATACAGCCTGCAACCATTATTAATCATAATTATTCAAAAATGTTGATAGTTTTTATTTATTTTAAGTTTTCTATTTGAATATATTTAAAAATGTATTTTATTCCTGCGATCAAAGCTGTATTTTAAGCATCATTGATAATTAATTATAAGAAATGCATTAAATCATATCAGAATGATTTGTGAAGGATCATGTGACACTGAAGACTTGAGGAATGATGCTGAAAATACAGCTTTAAACACAGTAATAAATAAATTTTAACATTTTACAATACATAATAATAGTAATGATGGTGAAAATACGGCTTGGAATAAATTACATTCTTAAATATATTTATATAGAACACAGATATTTTAAACTGCAATAATATTTCACAATATTACTGTTTTTTTCTGTCATTTGGATGAAATAAATACAACCTGCAACCATTATTAATCATAAAAAATCATAATTATTCAAAAATGTTAATAGTTTTTATTTATTTTAATACGTAATACAACTAAATGAGAGATGTTTCCTTGCCAACTACTTGTTAAAGGTTTACATTTTATTTCAGTTAACATTTGTTTTAACTCAAGTGACCGATGTTCGTATGTTTTTAGTGATCTCTAATAACACGGGGTCACGCAGACGTCTAAATCACCTAAACTGTCCGTGTTTGTGTTTCAGTTAAAAGCTCTGGGGTTTTCAGAAGCTCTGGCGGTCCAGGCGTACTTCGCCTGCGAGAAGAACGAGAACCTGGCCGCCAACTTCCTCCTCAATCAGAATTTCGAGGACGAATGAGTCGCGGAGAGCCCATGTGCCCCTTCCCCCCCCCCCACCCCCGCCACCACACAAGCACTGCATCTACTCTGGACATTATTTCTTTGAGTTTACGAGTCAAGGGGAGACTGGCAGACTGGTTGGGGCTGGGGAGGATGCAATCACACGGTGAACAAACTCCAGTGGAATCGACGGCATTTGGGTTGAATGCACTCTAGCATGTTGAAGGGGTGTGTGTGTGCGTGTTCCCTTAGGAAATATTTCACTAAATCCGCATCAATTGAAAGCAAACGCTCTCATGGTAGTATTATGGGCTCTGAGGAGGGTAGAGGTAGGCATACGCATCTGCTTGCTTGTTTTTAGTTGGGAAAAGGACTAATATGTGTCTAATGGAGGTTTTTATATTCTTCTCTAAAACCCAGAGCTATTTCTGTATTTCTCCCAGCACACACACACATAATCTGAGTGATGATCATTTGAATGTACACTGATGGAGGATGTCATGAAATGTAAGACTGTCCTGATACAAAATGTGTTTGTCTTATTTAAAGTCAACATGAAATGGTAGATGCAAATGAATTTGTGAGTTAAACCGGATATCTAATTATACAAATTTTGAATGTGTCTCAGGTTAGTCGGGTGGGAAAATGAGTACCTCCTCGTCTGACGAGTTATTTTGATATAAGAATAGCACAGACTACCATGCATTTACAAGTCTTACATAATCGTGCGCTTTTAAAAACGTAAAAAGTCAATTTCATGTTGACTTTAAAGCTTCTTATTTAAACTCTGACTTCCATTATGTGGTCAGAACGGCAAAACAAAGGTCATGAGTACGAGTAAGATTTTTCCATAGATGTTAGATCTGCTTATATATTCTTGTATAACATGAGAGGACCAACAGCAACATAAAGCCACACTAAAGATGTATTTCACAAACAAAAAACAGAGACCTGTTCCAGCATGATGATACTTTGTACTGCCAGATTCTTAAATCCTGAGAGATTTTCATGAAGCACATTTTCGTGAAGCTGACAATGGGTTCCTCTGTCGATGTGTTTGAAGTAAAGTCTTGTGACGTTCACCTTTTGCAGACGGAAAGCGCCTTCGGCAGTGATTCACCATTGTTTTCGCTCATAGCAAAGAAAAGCTCCTTTATAACGTAGTAGCCAAACTGCCAGACAATACTTGTTTTTACTCATCAGCAAGCTTACATGATATCTGAATATTTGAGGAATGGTTTTAAAAATGGTCAAACGTTCTTTTCAAATCCGTTAACAAAGGAACGTGGTGGAAATGTGTGGAACAGTCTATGGATGCAGATTTCATGTGGGCCTGTTTATTAGTAATTAATAATTTGATTTACCATAGCTTTAATTCTCCTGGGATCAATAAAATTTTATTGCAAAGAATGGTTTTGTGGAGTGGTGGTGATTTCTCATCATAAAACAAACCCATACCAGGATCTTTACAGTCAAGAACATCATTTATTCAATCAGGTGCTGCTCTTTACAAATGTTTTAGTTTTTTATAATGGAAAAGAATCTGTAAATAACACATGCAGATTGCCAAGGGCTCTGGGGACGGAGAGCACTGGATCAGAGATGCTGGACCTGCAAACAAGCAAATCAAAAAGCGGAGACATAATCCAGTTAGATATGTAAATATGCATATGGCTACATGTGCACGAGTGAGTCGGGGCAGATTCTCAATAAATAAATGCAACTAATCATCCATGTCAGTATAGGTAATACTGATTTTGGCGCTATAGCAATTAGACAATTAAAACAATTAGGTAACGACCCTAATCACTTAAGCATGGTGTGCATGTAAAACAACTAGATGAATGTACATAAATTCATTGAAGCATTAATGGTAGATTAGTTTAATTTAGATGGCACTCGTCCAAAGTCACACATACATCGCAGGGACACTAGAGGTTGCTCGACTGAATTAAGCTTGTTCACACCAAGCATTAGCATTCATGCTAACGCTAACGCACGAAAACATGGAAGGCTAATAAGGCTAAAATACATGAAACTAGTAATTACGTGTTAAGACGCTAGTTTAAAATTATTTAGACCTATCGGCCTTCCATACGATATGAATCTGTTTATTACGAGCGAGATGCAGTTTTGTCATTTGTTGCTTTAAATGTTCAAGCTTTTTAAAGCAGGATAGAATCTAATTGGCTTTCAATGTTATCATTAATTAGCTTGAGGGGAAAAAACGATCTGAAAGTGAGTCAGTGATAACATTCATTATAGTGTGGACTCTACTGACGATTATTAAAACTTTATAAATGTTATAGTTGTTATCCTTGGTATGGCCAGGCCTTTATGCATCGCTTATGCTATTTCCTCCAAAAAAACATTGTTCACTGCTGAAAAATCTACTGAAATGATTAATAGGCCCTATGTTGCTTGCAAAAATGCACAGGTGCTTTTGAACTTATAGCTGTAATTGAACATGCAACCTGTCTGTTACCAGCCCAAGCCATTGACAACGAAGTTGCCACCACATCTGGATCAATACTTCTAAATGCATGGCATGTTATTCTTAGTGCATCATGTCTCCTGATTAAATCTGTGCATAAGGTGCAAATCATCAGTCAAGTTCTTTAAGCAGCTAGTCTCAAACAACCTCCTAAAAGGTGCTTTAATTACAAACGCAACTTTTATGAATAAAAACTGAAATAAATATAAGACAAACAAGCATGACAGAGTTGTTATGCATGCCCTGGTCCAGTGCTCTCCACCTGCAGCCAAAAAAGATCTGATACTCAGGACTGAACCGCTTCCCGAAACACACTGTAACTGCTGGTCTCAAATGTAGGAAGGGTCAGCGAGACAGTCCCGGGTGAGCTCCTACTCAGAGCCCGCTGCGTTTGACCGAAGGGAGAGATGTGTATGATATAAACATGTGAAGCATACAGACAGGGATATAACATTAGAGTTTACAACATCTTGCTCAAGAGAAAAAGAGGTCAACATTTTTCATCAAAGAAGGGAGAGGGAGGAAAGATAAGGATAGACATCTACATTGCCAAGAGCGAGAGACCAATAAAGACGGAGGTACAGAGAGAAAGGGACCCTTTTTTTTTGCTTTTTCACTTTTTTTCCATCATTGTACAATAAAAAGAACGAAATCACATCAATTTTCGTGTAGTACTATATACTGTGTATACGGCTTGAGAAAGATCAGAAGAAGGAAAGACGGGTGTTCATCATTTACAAGATGGTGTCTGTGAACAAAAGGCACTTTGAATGGGACAACCTTTAAATGCTCACCTATACACTACAGCACGAACACTATGGGAGCTCATTTACATACAGGAAGTGTTTCTAGGACCATACGGGGCAGCTGTGGCGCACTGATTTCCCCCTATCCACCCCCCCAATGCGTTACTGCCTCTCATCTCGAACCACGTGTGCTCTAAACTATGACTCACAAAACCCTACTCACGTTTACATCGACACAATCTCACCTAAATGAACTGGAGCGAATGTGAACTGATCTCTAGTGTATTCTGACGCTTAATAATGGCCGTTCCTCCAACCAAAACATGCTTTTCTGCATATTCATCTGGCATTCTGGTGCATTCAAGTCCTCCTGGGAAGTTCGTGTTTACAAGTTACAAAGTCATAATTATGATGAAACAAAGAAATACAAAGCTGTATTAAGTCACATGCATCGGAAATTTCCTACTTCCCACTTCTGAAGTCGTGATTACGAGTTGTCGGAAATACTATGAATCATGGAGGACGGCAGGTATATTCTTGGGAAATCTTATTAAAGCCTAATTGTATTGTAAAAATGTTTAAAAAAAATTAATTGTAGTGTCTCGTCGCTAACTGTTCTGATTATTTTCGCTGTGTATAAAACATACAATATGCTTCAAATGGTTATTTATATATGTAAATACGCTGTTGTGGAAAAAACGAATGAAGAATAGCAGTCACAATCATTCTTCTCTCCGCCATGTTTAAAGTTAGAAACTTGGGAATCAAAATCTCACTATTAAATATGACTTGAGATGGGCGTTCATGTACAAACTCCAACTAGGAAACTCATATTTACGATAAATCAGACAGCATTTAAAGTCAAAATGCAGGGTTTTTAGCCTTGTAACATCAATAACTAGCTATTTCCACAAAACGTCAAATAAAGAATTTGCCTCGAGTGTGTTTTTGTTTTTATTCAATTTCTGAAGGTGTCATTACTAATTGTGCAATACTATCATATTTTGTACAGTGATCCTTCGTTTATTGCGGTTAATGTGGACCGGAACCCCCCGCGATAGGTGAAAATCAGCTCACGGGATACATCCACTCGTGCTCTCATTGGTCGATCTCACGCCGGGAACCAATCACGTGTCTTGTCTGAGCGCCGTGGGCGTGTACAAAGCCTCTGAGAGAGTTTCTCTCTTTGTCTGGCATCCAGGGAAACAATTTCTCTCGCACATCACGATAAAACAACGCAGCTTTCCGCAATACGGCTACCGATATGGCAGTATTTTTTATTTTTCGATGAATATTTTTGAAAAATCCGCGATGCACTGAGGCCGCGAAACTTGAACCGCGAAGTGGCGAGGGATTACTGTATATGCAACTTAGACAGCCGTTTTCACAGACACTGCATTGATTGTTTGCTCCATGTCACAGGTTTTCCATTTGTAATGACTCGTAGTGCCTTCAACTCATAAACACGATCTTTCCGACATGACTTGACTATTTATCTGGATATTTCAAGGGGTAAGAAGGGGCACTGCTTTCTTAAAGGTTGTAGTAAAATGCCTTTTGTCAGAACCAATATATACTGTATATATATAAAAAATCTGAACCCACCTTAGTGAATACAAAAGAGAAGAAGAGAGAAACAGAGGTTGGTAAAACTCGTCTTTCTGGCGTGGTAATATTCGCTTACGTGTAACAGAAGCACCAGTATTTTCTTTCTCTTTTTTTTGTTGTAATACATTTGCTTTTGTAAAATCGTTCCTTCAGCCCCACCCCTGAAATATTTTAAAAACAAAAGCTTACAAATCAAACATTAAAAAAAGATAAATGAAAAGTAAAAATGTAATTCCCCAACGCTTACAAAGACTGGGATTCTTTTTCTTTTTTTTGTGGCCCTCGTGTTTAGAGTCCATGAGCTTACAGACTTTTTTTTTTTTGTCTTTTTTCACTTGCTTCGCTTTCTTAAAAATCTGAAGACAAACACAGATATCTACCCAACACATTGCACACGGCTCAGTCCACATATAACTTTTTTTCCTCTCAATAATAACACTTTTCGACAGAAATCTGAAAAACGTGTTTCTATTCTGTCTGTTTTGATCTGATCCGACACCTGCGCTTCTGAAGAGATGATCTGATATTTGTGGGTTTCGTATGTTTGGACATGTTTTCCGATAACCTCACTGACTCGGGTTAAAGGTCAGAAAATAACTAGACTGCCGTAGAGCTAATTTCACAGCGGAAGAACTATACATATGTCCATATATATATTTATATATATATATACACACACAGTATGATATGTTCTGGATAACATATATCTATAAATACGATGTTTGCAGTTGCTCATATGTTGTTTGCTAAGCCCATGATACATATTGTACATACTTTCTGTAGCTTATACATGAAGTGAAGACCCTGAATTGCATGTAAAGGGGACACCGAGGCACTTTGATGTGTTTCAAGTGGATGATGAAATCGTCAGCTCTCAGCCAATCAGAGTCCCTGACATGTGATTGACAGCCAGGCAGTCCAGTTATTTAGTGAGGTCAGTGGTTTCTAGTGTTTGCACTGAAAATGACATTTTCTGTTTTGATGTACATTTGCATACTGTAAAATCCTGTTTGATTGAGGGGTTTGAGTCTAAAGGCTTCCCTTTGTCCTTTAATGATGTGGGCATCATAGTGCAATGTTTGTGTATGTGTGCATGTATGTACCACTGTGCCGCTGATAGGTAAATGAAATGGCAGCCATACATAGATTGTCTCGTGAATCAGGCTGAACCGAAACAAAAAACTGAGTTGTGATGGAAAAGTTATGAACGAACTAAGTGATAGAGAAGGTGATTGGTAGGAAGGGCAGAGCACTGTCGACGTAATAGCGACCCCAAACATCAGGTTAGAGAGAAACTAGAGATTGTCTGTTTGTTCTTAACCTGTTATTCAAAGAAAAAAACACTTTAGAAAGCACAAATCCACATGCAGTCTGATCTGCCGGAGCAGGAGCGGCTACGTTATGCAAACTAAAATCGCGTAAAACCAGAAAACAAACACAAGTGAAAGGGCGAATGCCACAAAATCACACGTCCAAATCATATTTCACCACAGAATCTAAATAAATAGGTTGATAAAGAAAAAATTCCTAATGAAATTTAAGCCTATTTTGGGGTCACTGAGGGTCTTTTGTGTGTGTGTGTGTGCGTTGTAACAATTAAGCACATTTTCACGCATTAGTAAAGAAATTGTAATCACTATTTAATAAAAAAAAAAAAAAAAAAATGTAACACGATAATGAGAATACAATTTTTTTGCATTATGGTAATGAGGATTTTGACAAATAAAAGGCCTTAATTATCATGAAAATTTAAAAGTAAATAAAAATGTTTTTATTAATTAAATATAAAGAAAAAGAATATTTAATTCATAAAAAAAATATTTTATTGTGTAAATTAAATTATATAATTTTATATATTTATTTTGGTTTGGGGGTGAAATATGAGTTGAAAAGCTTTTATAACATTCACCAAAAAATGTACTGCAAAACCAAACGCAAAGTAAAGCAGAAGAAGCCTCTGTGTTCAGGGATGACTGTAAGATATTGATGCACAAGCACTCAGATCAAAACTAGTGAAGAGGTCAGCGATGGATGCGCCTAAATCCTTTGGTTCGCTTCAATCGATCGGTTTTATGACTCAAATCACTGACCTTTTAATTCATAAACACTACAAAATGAAAAAAGATTTTTGAGTCACAAGCTTGACATTAAGGTCACTCGTGCTTGACCCTTCCCATTCCTGTCAGCAGCGGTCTGTATGATGCTGTGATGTGCGTCTCAGTGTAGTGCTGTGTGTGTTTGTGTGTTCTATTGCTCTGCTGGTACTCTGTGTGTGTTTTACCTTAGAAACATGTAGTCTAACTCCACATCCCAAATCTAAGGCAAAACCATCTGTCATCCCTTATCCTTAATCATATATAGTGCATACGTTCAGGTGAATTGCACACGGTTAGTGTTATCTGTTGTTTCGCTCACAGTCTATTGCTTGTCAACGGGTAAACAGCGAGAGGATGTCGAGTTCGCACTGGACAGATCAGCAATCCAGAGCCAATCAGAAGACTCCCGCCGAGTCTCTCCAGCCAATCACACGCGTCCGTGATTGACATCCACCAGGTGCCATTTCCATTTCAAATGTCCCTTTTTGATGAGTTCAACTTCCAAATAGAGTTCTGACAGGGAAGAGATGGATTTTCCTCACCATGGCGTATGACTGGCGGATGCATGAACAAATGAAAAAAGGTAAACGGGATTGGTCAATGTGCCGGATGCCTCAGGAACACGACAAAGACGTAGAGAGCTGGTTCGTCACATTCCTTTGGATGGTTCTCCAGACTGGCAGGGTAATGCTGAAGTTTTCCAGATTTGCCAGCATTTTGGGAATTGTGTGTATATTTGTGTGTGTGTGTGTGTGTGTGTGTGTGAGTGAGACTTTACAGGGAGGCATGTGGGAGTTCCATACTTAGCTTCGTGACTCCATTTCCAGTTTTCATTGTGGTTTTTGTCTGTGTATTCATGAAAAGTCTTGTCAAAGGAACCATGACTGTAAGTAAGAAAAGGAAATGAAGGTGAGTCACTATATTACACTACATTTAACAGAAAGAAACCAATTAAACCTTAGTTCTCACATTCCTGCCTAATATTGGAGATTTCAACCCAATTCATCTTAAAATAATAAATAAAACAAGAGAATAAAGTTGGCTTGAGAACATCAGACCAGAATCTTTAAATTACCATGTTGGTAGCATGATTTAATAATGATATAGACCAACCACAACGCCAGCATGACATTTAGAACTGAAGATATCTTGCTTTGCATTTGGTTGCTAGGGTGCTCTGTTTGGTTGCTAGGGAGTTGCCAGTGATGTTACTCTTAAGGCTTGTCCGTATAAATGATATAAACCAACCACAATGCCTCTACGACACTCAGATTATCTCACTTTGGATTTGGTTGCTAGGGTACTCTGCAATGGTTGCTAGGGTCAAACGAGCCATCCCTCTTGTTTCTAAGATATTGTGTGTTATGTTCAATACAAAATTCCTATGCAATTTACCATAGTGGGAGTATGCATGATTTTAATGAAACAGGGAACAAGAAGTGCAAGCACTTCCTGTTTCCTGTCCTTTGCCATATTAGGTAGAATGGCAGCATCGTCGATTCTCATGAGCTTCAGTGTTTAGATTTGTCAAATTTACTCACTCGTGTCATACAAAACCTAAGACTTTCTTGCTTCCGTGGAACTTACAATTTAGCAGAACGTTATTTGCCGTTACAAATGTGAAACATCTGAACATACATAGACAGGCAAGAGATTCAGAAGCTACAAATTATGACTTCAATACAATTAAAGCACTAAAGCTCAAATTTTTGGGGTTTTGAAAGAAATTAATACTATTTTTAAGCAAGGAAGCATTAAATTGATCAAAAGTAGCAAAGACATTTATAATGTTGCAAAAGATTTCAGTAACACTAAGGTACGTTACAATGCATTATAACCTATGCATGTGTTGCATATAACCTATGCATATAACCTAAACAAATGCATTATAATATTTGCTTCCTTGTGACATCTCGGTTGCTTTTATTTAAACGCATTACACTTTCTAAAGCTGTAACATAAGTGTTACAATGTATTATAACATGAACATTTCCAGGTTTCAGGCAGAAAGTCATGCGGTTTTGGAACGCATTTCACTGAGAACCATTTCTTTAAAGTGTGACATTTCTATCAGTGTACTTAAGCCACACAATTCAGAGGAAATACTGTGCGAGTTCTCAGAATAACCACTAGAGTACAGTGGACACTGCTGAACACCCATACGACTACAGACCGGCTCAGAGAGCTCAATGTCGCTCAATGTTTGTGTCACTGCAAACAAATGGTTAAACAAAGATGGTATCTGAAGAGAAAAACAAGACTTATTGCTGTTTTGAGTTACTAGAAGCTTAACTTCTGAAATCTGACCACTCCTGCGGGACCTATATTATCTTTTTTGTATCTTTCTCACTGTAATCCTCGCCAGCAAAGTCCATCCTTTTTCTTAAGTTCCCTCCTGTTGAAGTTCATGTTCAACTACCTATGACATCATGTCTGGTTGCTGAGGGCAACCAGACAGTCGAGACGTGACACTCTCACTCTCTCTCTCTCTCTCTCTCTCTTTAGTATGTCAAGACTTTCTCTCTTGCATTGATCTGCATGTTAAAAGTACTTTTAACACATGTGAACTAGATCAATGCTCAGTCCATCTCAGCACATTCAGTAAGTTAAAAATGGCGAGAGATAGTAAGAACGACAGTATGACCCACACCGTGAGCTAAAGATGAGCTAAACTTTTTTTCTTAGTTGAAATGTTATAACCAGACGTTAACCAGGATTCATCAAGGACTTTTTCCCTGAAGAACTCCATATGGTGGCACATATGTGGAACATTCTCTGCAATGAGCCACCAAAACAAGAAGAAAAGCGTAATGGGTCTTCTTCACGGTTTTGTGACAGGTGGCGTTTAACCAAGAGATGGAGACTGATCTCATATATAATAGAGATGCACATTAATCTGTGCTGTCCTTATATAATCCCAAAACTATAAGGACAAAGTATACGTATACATTTCTATATACAGATGTGTATACATATACTTTGTTTTACAACTTAAAAAAAAAAGTTTGGAGACAGATTTTATCAAAAGTGAGATTAAACACATATACAATGCTACTAAAGATTTTTTTTTAAAATAACTGCTGTTGTTTTGAACTTTCTATTCATCAAAGAATCTTGAAAAACAAAAATATCGTGCTGTCCACCAAAATATGAAGCAGCGCAACTGTTTTTAACATTGATAATAATCATAAATGTTTCTTGATCATCAAATCATCATATCTGAATGATTAGTGAAGGATCATGTGACACTGAAGACTGGAGGAATGATGCTGAAAATACAGCTTTAATCAAATCATAATAATTATACAATTATTACTACTGAATTAATAATTGATTAAATAATAATATTTCACAGTTTACCTCCTTTACAGGAGGAACGAGGAAGCAGCCGGATAAACTCAAACTCACTTTATTCAAAAACCAATGAAAAACCAATACACTTTAAATACCAAAACAAAAACAGCACACTTGTGCAAATCCAGGAAAACTAGGATAACATAGATTAACGAGGAGAGAGGAACAAGGAGACGGCATCCACACGCGAAGAATAACGACAAGCCAGAGTCACAAAGACAACGTCAACAACCGACAAAGACAAGGGAAACACAAGAGGGTTTTATACACAAGGGAATGACAAACACCTGGGTAGACTAACGATGTAAGTGATAACAAGACAGGTGCAGGGAGGGCACGAGAGGATACACAGAGGGGACCCGGAAGTGAAAGAACACATGACATGATTGACAGGACGTGACAAATACCAGACAGGAAGTGTACAATGACCTTACTGACAGGAAGTGAAAAAGAACACCCGACAGACAGGAAGTGACAAAGAAGACACAGACAGACAGCACCAAGCATGACATTGTGACACTGAAGACTGGAGTAATGATGCTGAAAATACAGTTTTGATCTCAGGAATAAATTATGTTATAAAATACATTCAAATAGAAAACAATGGTTTTAAATAGTGATAATATTTCACTAATATTTTACTGTATTTTTGATCAAATACATGCAGCCTTGGTGACCAGAATTTTTTTTTTTTTTGAGTAGTGTATAATCTTACTAAAAACATTGGGAAATAGATTTTCACCGCTGGTGAATGTTATAAATTCACCCACTATCAAGAAATGAGTATAATTTGGACCCTGCAAGAATGTAAATGTGTATGCAGGATTTACGATACAAAGAAGAGGACAATGTAACGTCATTCTAACTTACATAATAAATCGGATGAATCATATAACATTTGGTTTTGGAGTCAGTGAGGAGGAGGAGGAGGAGGAGGAGGAGGAGGAGGAGGAGGAGAAAATTATTGTTTCCATGTGTATGGTCTTATTGGTAGTGCTTGTGGTTTTTGTAGCTGGTGCGAGTGGGAACACGGCCACAAAATCCATTTGACATGAGCTGCGTGTCCCTCAGCAAACCCCCAGAGAGCCGCTGACTGCTACCAACCACACGCACTTAACAGCGCTCAGACCCGCCGTACTCGCTGATCAAAAACACATGATTGATGGACGGACTGAAGTGCCTGCTATTTCCAATTTAAAGGAATATTTGGGGGGATTTTCACCCTAACGTCTATGCAGCGCATCTTTAACATGATTCTGATTACCACAGACTCATTCCTCAGTGTGTATAAACAAACAGGACATGCGTTTACAGTAAATACACTTTCATTAGAAGCCAAACAGACAAGCAGGCCCGAGGGTTTAAAACCAAAATGTGTGTTTGAGTGAAATCAAAATAGACAAAATGCTGCCCGCTTGCCAGCTAAGCTTCAATTGAAAGTGTATTTACTGTAAACATGTGATCAATTTGTTTATACACACACTGACTGTGGAAGGCTAATCAACAGCATGCCACACGTGTCCCTAAAGTAAGTCTGCGTGTGTGTACGTACCTGAGTCTGCTGTGGGATGTTCAGAAAGTTGTTGTCCCGTGATCCGATGCCGACAAACCTGTTGGAAGCTGTGGAGCCTGGCGCTGGGTATGCTGCTGGGACACACACACACACACGTCCGTCAGCATTCACAGATGTGATTTCTGTTTTGTAAAAACGAGTCACTAAAATGCAACATAAACATATGGATTGACGTGTGCGCTATATGGAATTGCAATCTGTTTGTTTAACTGAACCTGCAATACTGGAGGCTGCAGATCTAGGACAGCATTTCTAGGACCGTAGTTTGTAGTAGCAACACCTAGTCAATTCTACTCCACCAGAAGAGACCCCCCCCCCCCCCCCCCCCCCATGCCTGACAACATCTGGGCTCCTGATGAGATGGAGGAGGGTGTCCTGATGGATCTCCTCCCAGACCTGGATCAGGCCACCAGTAGCTCCTTGGCGGCTTCAGATGCTCCAATACATAATGCCCCAGAGGTTCTCAGTTGGATTCAGGTCAATGGCATCAATGCCTAAAAACTGCCTACAAACTCTAGCCACATGAGGCCGGGATTTATGATGAACCAGGAGGAACCCAGGGCCACTGAACCAGCATAAGGGAACCTTTGGCTAGAAGGTGCAGGTCTGTGTGACTCTCCGAGAATATTTCTCCCCAGATCATTACAAACACACCGCCAAACCAGTCACGCTGGATGATGGTGCACACAGCATAACGGTCCCCGCAGCATCTCCAGACTCTTGAATCTGCTCTCATCCGTGAAGAAAACTGGGCGCTGGTTCTGGTGTTCTCTGGCAAATGCCAGTCGAAGCTGATCTGTGAGTTCAGGTCCCACTGGAGGACGTCGGGCCCTCATGAAGTCTGTTTCTGACAGCTTGGTCAGAAACATGCACACCAGTTCCTGCAGGAGGTCATTTTGTAGAGCTCTGGCAGCATCTCCTGTTCCTCCTCACACACAGGAGCCGATACCAGTCCTGCTGCTGGTTTATTGCTCTTCTACATCCCTATCCAGCTCTCATTGTGTAACGTCTGTCTCCCGGTATCTCCTCCATGCTATTGAAACGGTTCTGAGAGACACAACAAACCTCCTTACGACGGCATGTATGGATGTGCCGTCCTGGAGGAGCAGGGCTCCCTGAGTAACCAGATTATGTTGTAGGAACTACCTCATGTTCCAGACAGAGACAAGGACCCTAACAAAACACAAAACTAAAGACAAATCAGTCAGGAAGAATAAGAAGAGAGCAATTGTCTATGGCCTCGTGCAAAATCATTCCCTTTTTGTGGGATTGTCTTGATGTTTCCTCTCCAGTGCACCTGTTGTCACTTTCATTTGCACCAAAGCAACAGAAACTGATTGGCAATCGCGTCTGCTTCATAACTGGACAGATTGATAGTCCTGAAGTTATACTGAAATGATTAAGTGTTCCCTTAATTTTTTTGAGCAGTGTATATCCCGATTAAATAACTAAATAATTCCTGAAATCAACAACACGACTGAAGAATTGAATAGTAAGTGCTCTAAAATAGTGTAAACTGCTAGTACATACAAACAAAAAGGTTCCTAGAAATGTGGCCCCACTCGAAGCAAGGAGAATGAACTCGAGGTTTGGCTGGTTAGTATTGCCAGTTTGCCTTCTGCTGCCTTTAATGACGCAGCTCAGGATAGTCGATATTCAAGGGCTTGGCACTGAGAACCCATAATCAAACATAAGCAAGCGCAACAGCCAAAAAACTGCCACTGAGATGAATGGGAATGCTAATGGATAGATTTCTCTAGGTATTATAGTCTTTGGACCAATGGCAGACAGGATGAGAGCTTTAAATATGTGTGAAATAATTTTGTCCCATTTTTAACAATAATAATAAGTGCTACACCAGCATCAACCTATAGAAAATGTATGTCATGATGTAACTATATTTGCCTGCTCAGTGCTAAAGTTTATCGGTGAATTTTGTAATTTAAAAGATAAATTAAAAAAAAATTCAATATTATTTTGAAAAACACCCAAAATTGAAAATAAAATAATTGGGCATTTAAATTCAAAAGTTAAAATTCACAGCAGTTGTGCGAAGCAGGAGGGACGATTTAAATGGAAAAAATTCAAGGGCAGGGCAGTTGTGTAAAATGGAAAGGGCGATTTGAATGAAAAAACAAAAAAAGAAGACGACGACGAAGAAGAAAAGTTTATTGTGACTTTTAATTCACTTTCAATGTGTCAAATTCAGGGCAGTTGTGCGGAGAGGACTCCATGAGAAAAGAGTTGTTTGAGAGTGAGTGTGTTTGCAAGTACGTGAATGTGTGTGTGTGTGTGTGTGTGTATGTGAGAGTCTAAAATATGACTGAAAAAGGCTGTTGTGTGTAAAAGCACTGAAGGATGGAAGGTAAAACAAACAAAAAAATGGAGGGATACAACAGGTTGAGACTGATACACCATTCAATAGATATGAAATGAAAACACAGTAAGAAAAAAAACATTCACTGTGTGAGAAGGGAGAAAAAGAAGGGATGGTTTGCTTGACCAGGCTCCTCCTTTTGCCCACCCGCCCTGCTGACAGCACCCGACACACACACATCCCAAGCAAAGACCCACAACCCAGTGCCGCCCGCTCTCACACACTGCCAGACACATCTCAAATCCCTTCACCTGCACGTCTACACACATTTCATTGATGTGTCAATGGAAATGCGCTTAATGTGGGGCGTCATTTTTGTTTGTTTGTTTGTTTGGAGTCCATGCCAGCTGCCCTGAATTTGATCTCTTGAAAGAAGAAAAGAAAGAAAGAAAAATGAAAAGTGAGAGCGATGAGGAGGGAGGCTGATCTATGGGAATGATTGGCTGTTTTATCGCTTTGCTTCAGCCAATGAGAGGCAGCAGAGTGTCTCCATCCCCATTCAATTGCAAAAGTCTGCGACTGATTGCAATCGGATAAATAAATGAAAAAGCAAGATGAAAAGGGAACTGAACGAGGGAAATGAACAAAGAAAAAAGTCAGATGGAGAAGAGCAGGGCATCTAAAGCCAGAAATATACTTTGCGCAAGTATGCAAAAAACAGACAGGAATGCTTCGTCTGGTGCTGTGAGTGTTAGTGTGTTGTGTTAACATTTCGGTACTCAAGGGGGCGCTAGAGTTTCCTTAAACTTGTTCTTTATTCAGATAACTAGATATAAACGTAGATTTTTTAAAGCAAATGCTCGCCATGCGCTCTGCGTTTGTGTACTTGCGTCGGGTATGTTTCGGGACTAGTAGTCAAAAATCGTGGCCCTAAGAGTTGTTTTCAGCGCAGCGGTAACGGGGCAATTTCGAGGGCTCTGGTGGGTCTGGTGCTTGAGCGGACACTTACAGGGCGAGGCCGGGGAGCCGACTCCGCTCTCGGGGTGTGTGTGGCTGGGTTTGTGCTCGGGCAGGGGAAGGGGCATCGGCACCGGTCGCGCTACCGGAGGAGGAGGAGGTGGCAGTAAGAAGGAGCCGGGCAGTTTGTTCTGACCGCTCCCGTTAGGCTGCAGATACACACACACACACACACATACAGATGGTGAGGGGGTGAAAGAGGCACACACACACACACACACTATACTGAAATGTGGAGGCGTGCAATCACAGAAGGTGAGATTGGAATGTTACAAACGTACAAAGACATTGAAAACTTAATAAACATACACACATACAGTGAGTTACTAAAGTGTCATATCGCATCAAATTTAAGTTGACTCCACTGTCAGTATTTCAGTTTTTAATTATATTATATTACTATATTATATTACTACATTTTATTTGTAAAGCAAATAGGCAGACATTGCAATTTTATAACTTGCATAAGACTAATATTATATGTTTACATACTTTTTAATTAGCATTTGAATAATTCTTTATTATTTGTCTCATTGTTATTCCAAAGTAATTATTATATGACAGTTGAATTATTATAAATGAAATAGTTTCTATAACTGAAACAATAACATCATAACAATACTATGACATTAGCTCTATAGTTCACGTCTTGTAAAGAAATACAATAACAGATCGAAATCACAAAAAAATGATGTTTATACACAAGGGAGAGCAAGATTTTGACAAAAACAAAAACTATGATGTGACTTGAGAAAGAGTGCACAAGTTGAACGAACTATACTTATTTATATTTTTTTGGTGATTTTCTCAAATTAAGTGTTCCCTTGTTTTGGAGAAATATAACTATTAATTTTAAGCTAAGCAGATGCTCAATGGACTGAACGACTAAACTGATATGGCTAATAATGTGTCCTTTTTATGTGACCATATGCGTTTTGGAAAATATATTTTAGTCCTTCATGACACTTTATAAGGAATGAAAGGATGAAATCAAACTCAAAACATGAAAAACGGAGACTGTCACGTGTTAGATAATGGAGAGAAAAGAAAGGAAGAAAAGAGAAAGAGAGAGGGACTTTAGCAGAGATGTGTGTCAGTGAGTGTGTGTGTCCTGTCCACTGGTGCTGTGATGGTGTGTGTGTGTGTGTGTTACCTGTGCCCCCGGCTGCCCCGAGCCGTCAGCACAGACGAACTGGACGAACTCTTTGAGCGGGTCCTGATGATGGTGATAGCGGATGGTGGGGTGGGTGAAATATGGACTGGACTGCTGGATGATAGAGGGAGCGGGGAAATGAAGGGCAGAGGCCGAGGCACGTGGACTCCCTGGGAAAAAGAAAGAGAAAGAGTGAGCAATATGTGTGTGAGATACACAGTGTTTTGTGATATTAGCATTTGTGTGTGTGTGTGTGTGAGAGAGAGAGCGAGAGTGAGTGAGTGTGTGTGTGTGTGTGTGTGTGTAAGAGAGAGAGAGAGAGAGAGTGTGTGTGTGTGTGTTTGTGTCTTAGAGAGAGTGAGTGTGTGTGTGTTTGTCTGTGTGAGAGAGAGAGAATGTGTGTGTGTAAGAGAGAGAGAGAAAGAGAGAGAGAGCGAGTGAGTGAGTGTGTGTGTGTGTGTGTGTGTGAGAGAGAGCGAGAGTGAGTGTGTGTGTGTGTGTGTGTGTGTGTAAGAGAGAGAGAGAGTGTGTGTGTGTGTGTGTGTGTGTGTGTGTGTCTATGTGAGAGAGAGAGAATGTGTGTGTGTAAGAGAGAGAGAGTGTGTGTGTGTGTGTGTGGGTGTGTAAGAGAGAGTGAGTGTGTGTGTGTGTGTGTGGGTGTGTAAGAGAGAGTGAGAGTTTGTGTGTGTGTGTGAGAGAGAGAGATAGAGAGATTGTGTGTGTGTGTGTGTGTGTGTGTAAGAGAGAGAGAGTGTGTGTGTGTGTAAGAGAGAGAGAGAGAGAGAGAGAGAGAGAGTGTGTGTGTGTGCGTGCGTGTGTGTCTAAGAGAGAGTGAGAGTTTGTGTGTGAGAGAGAGAGAGAGAGAGTGTGTGTGTGTGTGTGTGCGTGTGTGTCTAAGAGAGAGTGAGAGTTTGTGTGTGAGAGAGAGAGAGAGAGAGAGAGAGAGAGAGAGAGAATGTGTGTGTGTGTGTGTGTGTATGTGTGTATGTAAGAGAGAGAGAGTGTGTGTGTGTGTAAGAGAGAGAGAGAGTGTGTGTGTGTGTGTGTGTGCGTGCATGTGTGTGTGTTCATATAAACCTAAATTCTTCAAACTCATCCTTCTAAAAATAATTCCCTTTCCTTAAAGGAAAAGTTCACAAAAAATGAACATGAAATCCAAAGGAGACCTGAAGCAGAATGTTCACAAACTGTTTTCCATATCATGAAAGTGAAAACCTTCTTAAAACCTCTTAAACATAATTTGTTTAATTACAAATGGTGCCTTTAAACCAAGTAGGACAAAGATTCTCAGAAAATGACTTCACTTCAATGGAGATATAATATACAAATCCTACTGTTGAAAAGTTTGGCGTCAGTAAGATTTATAAAATATTTTAGAAAGGCTCTTCTGCTCAGCAAGACTTAACAAAAATACTTAAAAATGTCATTTATTCCTGTGATCAAAGCACTACTACTCGAGTGTCACATGATCCTTCATAAATCATAAATCATAGGATGATTTGAGGATCAAGAAAAATGTTGTATCATTATCTGTGTGAAAAACTGTCATATTTTGTGTAAACCGTGATTCTTTATTTTTTTCACGATTGACAAATAGAACGATAAAAAAGCATTTATTTGTAACAGAAATCTTCACTGTCACCTTTACTCATTTTAACGCATCCTTGCTGAATAAAGAAATAAAGCACATAAGTTATAAATTAGCAGTGTACATGTTTGCACCTTCACTGTTGTATGGAAAAGAGCAGCATGGACATTCTGCGTAACATCTCTTTTCATCATCCACGTGAGAAAACGAGTCACACAGGTTTGCTAAAACACTGGGATGAGTAAGTGTTGAAAGATATTCATTTTTAGATATACTGTTCCTTTAAATGTCATTTTCACCATATTCTCTTTCCTCTTTATCTATCTCATCCTGTCCCTGTTTTTTGTCTATCTCTAACTCCCTCTTTTTCTTCAGTCTTTCTTTTTTTGGTGCTTCTTAATCTCATTAGGTACTGGGCAGGAGCCAGGCGCTATGGGGTGCCAACAAGCACACACACACACACACGCACACTCATAAACGCCCTCACACACACACACAAACAAAAACGGTATCGTCTCAATCTCCACAAGAGTTATTCATCAACCCACAAAAGCAAACCACAGTATCTCTTTCACAACAGCAGCCAACATCCATCCATAACTCACACAAACGCATTAGAAACGTCTTTCTCGTACGCACGCTTTCTGCCCTCTTCCTCCGGCTTAACGCAAACCTTGCCGTCTCGACTCTGCATAAACATCCTAACCAGAAGCGTCTGCCGAAGAAAAACTTCCATAATCACACGCACATATAATCCATTTAAAGCCGCTGCTCTCTGTCCCGCTGACCTTTACTTGATTAGGCCTCGCCGACTGCAGTCGGACCCGAACGGATAGCAATTCTGCGACGTCCCAGGGCCATCGGATGGGATTAAACATCCGGGACGTCGGGGAGAACACGAGAGGGAGCTTTGAATCGCTCTCCTTTGGGTGGGAATGGAGACGTTTCGAGTGGCCTGTGAGACCGCAGTCTTAATGCTTCTGAATATCAGCGTTTTACGGACGGGATTTTCATGGCGTTCCTGCCAAGAAGAGCCCGATAAGAGCATCATCCCCCACAAACACACGCTCTCCTTCACATTTTGTCCTGTGCCAATATGAATGACAGCATGCCTGTGTAACAAGCAACATGCTCGCTGGCTAATTTTAAAAACGGGGAGAGCGAAACGTACAGTTTTTATACGATTCTCTCGGTCACGCATCTGTTACGCATTGAGAAGCTTTCTAAACATTCCCTCATGGCTTCTCCCTCTCAATAGCAAGTGATTCACGTCGAGTGAAGCAAGAACTCGACTCACTGATATTCTGCACACCGTTCTTTAATGATTAATTGACTCATTCATCACAAAGAGATGGTGAAAATTTTGCATTAAATCAAGTTTCTGGTTCTGATTGGACCTATTTTTACATTTTTATGCATTGGTCAGATGCAAAAGCGATTTGAATTGCATATAAAAAGTGGTGAGAAAACAGCAGCAAGAAAGCATTACATTTCTGCATTTGACAGATGCTTTTACCCGAAGCGACTTGCATTGCATTCAAGAAACACATTGACTTTCTAATCAGTTCTTGCTTTCCCTGGGATCGAACCCATGACCTTGGCGTTGCAAGCGCCACTCTCTACTGATTGAGCTACACGAAAACTTTTCGTAATTCTTTTAGAGTAAAAAGAAATACAGTTCTTTCTGCCCTCAGAAGCCTGTCACCAAATTATAAGATAAGATTTCAGCAGAACAGAGATAACAAATCCGAAACAATACAATACGATTCACACAAAATACTTGAGTTTATAGTTGAATGCTAACAAATATGAAAGCAAAAGAAAGTACAACGTGACAAAGTGCATTGAGGAGTCAAACAGGGCGAAAGAAATAACTTGCAACCGAACCGAAATTCAATAAAATAAGATAAGAATCAATACGTGGCTCGAAGCCAAACAAGAGTTTTAAACTCCAATGTATGTGAGATTTCTCGGATCTTGGATATTATTTCTACATACAGCAACACAAAATTATCTTAAAATGAATAAATTTAGGTCACACATTTAAAGAAACGTGAGGACATTTCCACAAAGCGCTTGAAAATGGAGGGAAAAGCTGTGGATGGAATGATGATGAAAGAAGAGAGGAAAAGATGGAGAGAAAGGGGGTACGTGGATGGATGTAGCTCGTTACTCTCTCGCTCTACCCAGCCAATCAGAGGTCTCATCAATAACTCACCACTGTTTTGAGCCAATCAAAAACCACTGAGGGTAATTTTGGACTAGGATGGTGCCATAATGGGATTTTTTTCGACCAATCGGATTCCTACGCTGCAATCTAATACTTTAAATCCCTCCATTCTCTCTATCTCTCTCTGTCTCTCTCTCTCTCTCTCTCTCTCTCTCTCCCTGCTGGAGTGTGTCTGTCTCACCTGGTCTCACGCCTGCCAGCATGGGCAGCGGGTGGTGTGTGAAGGCCATTCGGGGGGACCTCGTCTGTGCTGACAGGGCGCTGAAATCGAATTTCCCCGCTGGCTTCTTTAGAGACCCAGGAGAGGACAGCCCTGCCAGAAACCACACGTCAACAACAACAACACAGCACACACCAATCAAACACTCACTGACTAGCTCAACTAGCTAACTTAAATCATCAGTTTGGGTTTTTGAAGGGAGGGAATGATGTGTGACTAAACTAAATAAGCAAGTCTCGAGGTAATCGTCTCAGGTCTCATCTCTTCTCGAACAGGACAAATCAAAACTTGATTTTATTTAAAAAGTCATTTTATGTATCACGATATATATTTTAACAAAAACATTTTGTACTTTAATAACTATTTGGTAATGTTTTTTAGTTTAATAATATTATTACTTTTTTTTATAAAATAAAAAAATCATGACGGATTATCACTGCAATAATAAAAGCCTAAAAACAGCATAATTTATATTATAAAACTGATATTTCTGACTCTAAAATCTGGATGAGCCACGCTGAAAAATAGCCAAAGAGCACACACTCCTGTACAAGTTATTCAACGACGAAAAACAACTTAAAAAAAAAAAGTTACTACACTAATAAAATAGCCAAGAGTGTATTTTTTGGTATTTTCACATTCCCCTATGTTTCTTTGCCACTCTTAATGTGTAAATAGCGTAAAGCAGTCCTGTCCTCAAATATAGCCGTGCAAATATAACCTGTAGCAGTATAAACGTTGACACATTTCTACCTTCGCACAGTGTGGCGCGTCATTGCACCCAACCGTTGTCTTCTATGAGTGTTCCTCAACTATTAAATTAGCAACACCTCAACTGGTTCAATCCATCACCAGAAAGATGAAAGAGAGATGAAAATAACATGAAAAAGTGAGAAATTGCAGGAGAAAGTGATAACAGAGCAGGGATGGCTCATAATTGGAAGATAACCAACACACACACACACACACACACACACTCCTGGCACCCATTGCTCAGTGTTACTCATACACACACACTTGAACTTCACTTCAGTTTGATGCTATTTTTTCCTCTCTACATTACAAGGCATTAAATCCCATTTCAGCTTAATTCCCCTTTCTCACTGCACTTTTGAGTGCATTTGTTCTCGCATGTGTGTGTGTGTGTGTGTGTATGTGTGTGTGTGTGTGTGTGTGCCGGAGAGAACACCCGTGTGTGTGGGAGTGTGTAAATGCGTGTGAAAGTGTTAAGTCTGTATATGTATATTTATCACAAAATGTGCACACAACACACTCTTGCCTCCCGGATCTTTTGAAATAAGAATTTGATGCTCTATAAAAATAGATGTCAATATTCCCAGCGCTAAACATTTACAAAAACTAAGCCTGACTACTTTTAAGCTTCATTTACTTAGTCATTTGAGACCCTCAATCTATTTCAAATAAATGAATTAAATGAAATCAAATTAAATGAAGTAATTTGATCCTTCAGAAACATTTTTTGTGGAAACAGGGATATATATATATATATATATATATATATATATATATATATATATATATATATATATATATATATATATATATATAGTGCATACTATATACTATATATATATATATATATATATATATATATATATATATATATAGTGCATACTATATACTATATATATACAAATGCACTCAATATATATATATATATATATATATATATATATATATATATATATATATATATATATAAATTTGTTTGTTTGTTTCAGGATTCTTTGGTAAATAGAAAGTTTTAAGATTCTGAATGTTTTACTGTTCTTTTGTACTTTTGGTTGATTTAATGCATCCCTCCTGAATTACAGTATTAATTCAAATAAATATAAATAAATATATAATCTTACTGACACCCAAACTTTTGAACGGTAGTAGATTGTGACATCTATACCAGATAACTGGACCATGAAAACCAACCAAACCTTGACTAGTTAACATGGAGTGAAGTTCGGTTTAAAACAACAGTATAATTTTACTAACATTATAAACGGTCAAATGCAAATGCAGTGAAAAAGCATTGCTTTCTGATTATGACATTCACACACAAACGCAGAGCAGATGTCTCTCACTACTGTAGATACACGGAAGAGCCATCTGGGACCAGAACACAGACTGAGCGTGTGTGTGTGTGTGTGTGTGTGTGTGTGTGCGGTTAATGCACGGACAGAAGGTGCACCTGTGTTGTGCCTTTTCTCAGTGTTTGTTTGTGTGTGTGTTGCTCTGACTTCGACTGTCCCATCTGGGTTCTTCCAACACTACTTGCTGATTGTGACTATGGCGATTAGTTGAGTGCCTTCCGTACCCCCAAAGGCCATCAATGACAATAAAAACTCTCATTTTACACTGAAAAACATTTAACATTGTGATTTTAATGATGCTAAACAAGAAACGACTAAATAACATGGGTGAAAAACAGACTAAGCTAGCAGTTTGACAGCACTACTGTCCTGTCCTGTCTTCTCCCACTGCTTGTGTACATGTGTGAGTGTGTGTAGTGCGTGTTCTAACCATGGTATGGAAACTGCACGCCATCATTCTCATGTTTTATCTTCCTCTCTTGAACACTCGTCAAATGGTGCTGTACTGCAACTGGAGAAAGCAATTGTTAACACGAAAGAAGGGCATGGTTTATTTACCAGTAATGCCTTTTCCACCGACAGTGCTGGTGCCCAATCTGCCCATTACACACATTTCCACTGCGCTCAAAAACCATCTTGCTCTTCGGCACTTGCTCATTGATTGTCTTAAAACACAAACTGCAATGATGTGAGTGACTGACTTAAAGGTTCACACTAGATATAACCGAATTTATAGAGTTGGGATACGAGAAGTGGTTTTTATTAACAAATTACTGACATTATTATTATTATTTTTTTTTTTATATTACAACCAAATCATTTTCATGACATTTGGTTCCAATAATAGTTTATAAAACCAGTTTTAAGACTGAAGACCTGAGGCCAGTTGCATAAACTTCTTAGACTAGTTTAAAAGTTAGTCATCTCTTTGTTTTCCTTCAAGATTTTTCTTTTTCATAAAACCATAGATTGGTCTGAATCCCAAAAGTGACTAATTAGCCCTAACTAATTGCTAGTTGGTCAGACTAGTTCTTCAGACACAGTCTTAAATTAGCGGCTATATTCAGCCGCTAATTTAATGTAATTTAATGAATGCAACTGTTCTCATTCTTCCTGTCCCGTAACAAGACTGCCGAGAAAGAAGCTACAAGAGTTTATGTTTAAATTAAATGCAAGATATAGTTTACTGTGTAACCAAAACACCAATAATAACCAGAAAAAAAGAGTGTATGCATAATGCAGGACTTCAAAGGGACACTTATTTTGAAATGTCTATTTTCCGCTGCATTTTTGTAGGGTCATGTGACCCAGGGTGAAGAATTTTTATTTATTTTTATTTTTTTATCTTTTGAAATAACAATAGGGGAATACGGAGTCATACAAAACCCCCTGAATCTATAAAACAATTAAATCAAATTCAGCATCTTATATCAAGAATTTATCATACATCTAATGCATCAAGTACCGTAGGTTATACAAGATTTTACAAATGCCGCAGAGGGGATGAAGGTTATGTAAGGGTGTGGGCTATATCACACATTTTTTACACATAATAATATTTCAATATATTTGTTTTGTCCCTAAGGACGTAAGGGTTTTTTTGCGGCATTTTCTTTCTTGTGAGGGTTGTTGTCTCTGGCGCTTGTACTGTCACTCTGACAGCTGGCACTGATTGGCTGTCTGACCTGTCAATCATGCAAGAAGACGTGATTGGCTGTGCTGCATGAGGGCGGGCTCTTCTCATCTCATCCGATGATCAACACCTGAAGAATCGCTTCTTAAGGGACGAGCTGCTGCACAGCGGGAGAGACTGCTTTTTCTTTTTCTTCTGATTCTGACTTGTGTTTGTTTTCTTATTGTGTGAATTTTGCACACAAGCACTGTGTACCGAGCCTGAACACTTATGGATAATTGATGTCATGCGAGCAACATTCGAAATTCAAAATATAAACTTACACAAAAAAGTTAATCAATCTATGGGTGCGGGTTATATAAAGGGTGCGGGTTATATAAGGGTGCTGGTTACGATTTTTTACACAAAACCCCAAAACCCGCACGCTATATGAGGGTGCGGATTATCTGCGTCTGCGGGTTATATGCGCGAAAATATGGTAATTCTGTATTGAATAGTCTAGAATAGTCTGCCAACTATCTACAACAAATTACAATATAAACAAAGTAAGCATGTCATAATTCATAATCAATAGATCATAAGCAATCTAGCTAAATTTGTTAAGCTTAGTGTGATTATTATAAAAAAGTATAATAATATTCACATTAGGCTGAATCACAATTCCTGTTTTTATATAGTATATATATCTCACGAGAACTAAATCAATGTTCTTCCGCAAAATGCATGCTTTTTAACACAACACTAAGTTACATAGTGTACCTTTAATTGTAGATTAATTATACATAAAGTAACTGAATTAAGTGGTTTTAAGGGCATGTAAGATCCTGCCTTCAAGACCTGTATGTTTATAAGAAGTTTATGTTTTACCAAAGTAATTTAATTCTCTGTTTGGATCTGAAGTCAGTGGAAATGTGGGCTGGTGTTTAAAGGTGACGGCTGCAGTTTCGTACAGCCACCGGCCGAGACCAGATTCAGACATCAGCGCCATTCCAGTGGAAAAGCCTTATTTTTGTGTTAATGCAAGGCACCTGCGTCAACGTCATTTGGCCAGCCGCTGGACTGGGAGCTGGTGCCGGCCGGAGAGCGACTAGAGTAGAAGACATCATCAACGGGACTCTCCATCTCACTGTCATCTATAGACTTGCGCTTATTAGAGCTGCAGAGAGAGAGAGAGACCGGCCGTGAGGTTAGTCAATGCCACTGTGAGAGATTCCTGCAGACAGGCAGAGAGAAACACAGAAAAGGTGCAGAGATACAGAAAACTGTGGCAGACGGAGTACCTCCGAGGAAGACTGGCGTACAGCTCCACCTCAGACCTACAGGGAAAGAGGAACAGAAGACAGACAAGGTGGAAAACAGAGGGAAGGACAAAAAGGAGAGCAAGACAGATCAAATTTCCACTGAAGAGAGGCTGAACAGGCATACACAGCAAGTATATGAGTGTGTGTGTGTGTGTGTGTGTGTGTGTGTGTGTGTGTGTGTGTGTGTGTGTGTGTGTGTGTGTGTGTTCACCTTGTGGATGGAGGAGAGGCAAGCGAACGTCTGCCGAGCGCTACTTGGTTGATATTGTAGTAACTGGGACTTTCTAGATCCGCAAGTGAGAAATTCGGACCTGATGCTGTTGCGACTGGGGCTGTAGAAGAGAGACGTAACATTTCTGAAACGCAAAACTTTGAACTGAGAGAGAAGTTACTAATGATTTTATGCTAAATGAATCTAAGATGGATTTCCTACAGTGTTTCCTATAGAATTTGTTTGCAAAAAACTACAAAAGCAGTCACTGGGGCACATCTTTTACCCTTAAATATATTAGTAGCTTTTGAAAGGATAATGTCCCAGAAACAGCTTTTCAACATTATTTTCTGAGCCGACCTCATAAAAATTGCTAAACGTCAGTATGCGTTTTTTTCAAAGTTTAGTATTTCTAATTAAAACAAATAAAAAAAATTCTTACTTGAAATAATATAAACATAAGCTGAAATATAATATATATATTTATATATATAAAAAGCCATTTTATTTGAGCTAGTTGCCAAGGAAACATTTTTAATTTTTATTTAGTAAAATTACAAAAATAAAACATAGAAAACAATGAATAAAAATTACGAAAAACAATAACTAAATGGAAAATATAAAATGAAAACTTAACAGTAAATTAACGACACTTTTCCCCAAAAGTTTTTACAAAAAAACCTCTGAAACGTTAAGACTAATTTAAGATTCACTAACCTTACAAATTAGAAATTGGATCAGACAGGACAGCGTTAGTGAGGAAGTTTTCTGATTGATTCACTCCACGATTCAGATCAATGACTCTTCTGATTCAGTTCATTTACAACAGAATGATTCCTTCATGAATCGAGCGATATAACTGAGCTGAAAACACTGTTACAGTACTTACTCTGAGACACTCGCACCAGCTCGGCTACGTTCCACACCCCTGACGTCACAAAGCAGTCCTGAAAGCTCAGATGTCCTGCAGAGAGGGAAATAAACGCATGCCTCACTCCACTGGAACCTGGGATCTCTGGTAATAGCATGTTTAAAGAGACCAGTACCACACGCATAAGCATTAGTTAAACAAATGAGCAGTTAATATCAAGTTTACATTTACATTTATTCATTTTGCAGATGCTTTTATCCAAAGCGACTTACAACTTGAGGAATGTAGAAAGCGAATAATTGAAGAATTGCTCACAATACAAAGTTTCAAGTAGTTTTGAAGTAGTATAAGCCTGGAGAATGCAGAGACTAAAGTTTGGTTTTTTAAGATACTTAGATACTTTATTACTGAGATACTGCTGTATTACACTAGCATTCAAAAGAATGGGGACAGTGAGATTTGTTTGGGTCAAAAGTGAGAGTAAAGACATTTATAATGTCACAAAAATATATATTTTAAATAAATACTGTTCTCTTAAACGTCAAATCATCATATCAGAGTGATTTATGAAAGGTGCTTTGAAAAGTGATGCATTACAATATGGAATTACTCCCTTAAAAAGTAACTAATTGTACTTTTTCTCTTATCTGGGCTGGGCTTGTTTGGTTTTTTTATTAGCAAAAGAGTGTTATTTTGGGGAAAATCTGGAGGCCTTTTCACACCGAAACTGAAATGACAAAGCTGAGGCAAATCCAAATTCACATGTGCACCGTCGAGAGCGCAGCTCAAACATAAATACTCACGTTTAGTAGGACTACAATAATTATCGTGTTCACATGTAACTGATTTCTCTCAACACGAGGACAGGAGACAAATGGGAAAACAAAGGAACTTGCGTTTCTTATTTGAAAAAGTAACTCAGATATTTTGTTATTTAAAAGTAATGTGTTACTTTACTAGTAACTTGGAAAAAGTAATCTGATTACATAACTTGTGTAATTTGAAGTATACACTGATCATGTGACACTGAAGACTGGAGGAATGATGCTGAAAATACAGCTTTAATCACAGTTAATAAATTACATTTTACAATATATTCACATAAAAAATGGTTCTTTTAAATTGTAATAACATTTCACAATACTACAGTTTTTACTGTATTTTTGGTCAAATAAATTCAGCCTCGGTGAGCAAAAGAGAGTATTTACATTTATGCATTTATTAAACGCTTTTATCCAAAGCGACTTGCATTGCATTCAAGAAACACATTGACTTTCTAATCAGTTCTTGCTTTCCCTGGGAATCGAACCCATGACCTTGATGTTGCAAGCGCCAATGCTCTACTGGTTAAGCTACAGGAAATTTATTTTAAAAACATTAAAAGTTTTGACGCTGGTGTTTATGATATTGTTTCTCACCGTTTGGTGGGGGTTTGATGTCTGAGTCTCCTTGTTGACTGGAATTGTCTGATTGCCCAGATTCTGCATTGAGACAAAAAGGAAAAAGATGCATTTAAATTGCAAAAAAACATTTCATATTCAATGATTACTCTTCGAATTGGATGGTTCAGTGATGTTTAGGCACTTGGACACAACAACATTGCGAGCGGATATTTTCAAGCACGAGAAACGAGTATCAGCGTATGAAAGTGCACGTTATCAGCACAGTTTACGGCAGGCTGCGTGTGCATGTGTGTGTGTGTGGAGGTGTTTATCGGGCGGTTGTGGGTGATAAGGGAACACACTGGCCTATGCCAGCTCGATTTGATAGAGTGTGCAGAGATTAGGACAAATACACTCGCACAAACAAAAGAACAGCAGACTAAACGGAGGAGAAAGAGCGAGACGGTCTCTCTTCTCTCCATTTAGCATGTTGTCTCCATCTCTCTCTCTCTCTTTTTCTGGAGTCCTGGCAGCCATTTTAGTCTTTGGCAGCCATCTTAGTATTGGCGGTGTACACACATTCCTGCTAGCTGACGACACACACACATACACACAGGATAAACATAGGCCCAAACCCGGAAAATGTGTACAGTAGGTTGTGTTTCGCGTGGCATACAGCATCCCAGTCCTGTTTGAGCTCACTGATGCTCAGACTGAGAGCAAAAGGAGGACGAGACCATCCGACCGAATGACAGCGACGGTCATTCAATCTCAATAAGGATTCGAAAGAAGCCCTGGCTGGTGTCGCTACTTCTAGAGCATCGCTTTTTTGTCATTTTGGAACTTGAAAGCAGCCGTCGCACCGTCTGCTATCGATATACAGGAAAGAACAGCAGGGATGTTCTTCAAAATGTCACCTTTTGTGTGTTGCATGTTAGGAAGAAAGTCATACGGGTTTGTAGCGACATGACGGCGCTGTCATTGAACTTTTACCTATAAACTATTATCTATCGTAACGTATTGTAAATCAGAGTTTTACTACAGATAGTCTCTCGATCTGTATGAATTTGTGATCTTTTCACACCGTGTCAAAAGTTACACATGCACCCTGATCAGAGCAGACTGCAAACATTCCAAATTATGTTCAAACAGCATGTATTGCTCATCTAGAGCAGCTTTAAGTACCTTTTGTTTTAGCTGTGCTGTAGTAGGTGAGCTACAACACAACCAAAAGAGGAGAAACACCTTTTTAACTACTGTTTCTTTAATGTTTTAGGTCTTTTTTTTTTATTATACACAACTGTTGAAAAGTTTACAGTTATATTTTATGTTTGTGAAAGAAGTCTTTTCTACTCACCAAAGCTGTATTTATTTTATCAGAGATACAGTAAAATCAATATACAGTAAATATTACAATTTAAAATAATTGTTTTCTATTTGAATATACTGTAAAATGTAATTTATTCTTGTGATCAAAGCTGAATTTTCAGCATCATTCCTTGCATGATCCCTCACAAATCATTCTGATATGATGATTTATGACTACTAAACATTTATACTTATTATCAATGTTGGAAGCAGAAGTGCTGCTCCATAATTTAGTGAAAACTGTGAAACTGTGCTTTTTCAGCATTTATATATATATATATATATATTTTTTTTTTCAGCATTTATATATATATATATATATATATATATTATATATATATATATATATATATATATATATATATATATATATATATATATATATATATATATATATATATATATATATATATATATATATATATTTATATATTAATATATAAAAATAAAAAAAATTAAACAAAAACTGAAAAATTCTCCTTTATGTGACCTTTTCCTAAAAACTGATCATAAACATTTTATAAAAGTACACCACATCAATTGTAAACTATATTTTTCAACTTCTAACGGTGATCAAACTTCATTATCCTCATTGCATGAAGTTTCACCATAAAGCGCGAGTAGATTATTTATCACTATCATTCCAACTGACAAGAGATATGACCCGTCAGGTGTGTGTTTGTGCCTATAAAACGACTGTCAAACACGTCTCTCTCTGACCCACACAGATGTTAAACCCCATTCAGCCACGTCCCCCCCCCCCCCCCCCTCCTTCGTCCCCATTTATCAGCATGCAGTTGGGTTTCACTTAAGAGGTTTAGCATTATGTTGCTAAACATTCTGACCTTTTTTTAATCCATAATGCTCTTAAAGTGTTCCAAAGCGCCCTAATCCCCTCCGCCTTCTCACTCCGCGGCTCTCGCACTCATTTATCAGCCAATAGTCATCATTCTCCAGCTTCCTTTCAGCTCTAATTATTTATTTCTCATCTTGAGCTCAGTGTCACGATGAGAAATATCTCGTAGCTCGAGGACATCCGTTTGTATACGTGCGTTACTGGGCTGGATTACAGATGTTCGGGAGTTACAGAATCAGCCGAGACAAGCATCTGTCTGCACTTACACATGAAGAGCTTTAGGGAGAGGCTTAGCGAACGTAAACTCATTTGTCAGGTTATTTCATTAAAAGCAAGCTGTTTTTCAATGTGCATTTGTGTGTGTACATTTTTCTATGTATGCATGTGTAAGTCTGTGTATGAAGGAGCAGGTGTGTGAGATTGTTTCGGCACAGCCTGTCACCCATCTGTGTGCCCGTCTGCAGCCAGAGTCTGCCAACACACACACACATATAGAGAGAGAGAGCGAGAGAGAGAGAGGATGGAGAAAGAGACACACACATAAGTAGAGAGACAAGACCAGAAAGCAGAAAAATAAAAAGGCATCTTTCTCACATAAATCCAAGTATTTCCATCAGTGCTGACATTACACACTAATTTAACACACACTCAACATCAGCGTGATTCACCCTGGCAACTGAAGACGTGTGTATTGGGCTCTTTACAAGCTTTTGACTGGATGAGCACATCAGATCTCAAAGGAACCCCGGGAGGACACTTGTCCACAAAGATAGACAGAGAAGGACTGATAATAATCACCTAAAGAGAGATTATAATAGTTTAGAGGAACTATTCTATTCTGTGCTATTCTGCTTTTTGTTCTATTGTACCATTTTCAATTATATTCTATAGTAAAAGCCTGGCAAGGTCACATTTTAACTCAAATTCAAGAAAAACTATTCAGATTAAAAATGTAATTTCCACAGCTATATTAAGAGCACAGCGGTTTTAAAAATGAATATAATCATAAATGTGTCTCAAGCATCAACTCCTCATATCAGAATTGTTGGGTGCTGCTCCTTTAAGGACGCTAATTCTGTTGCCATGGTGATCACCGTGAGGAAAAAGGAAAACAAAAACACTTTTACTACAATTATAGTTCAAACTTACAATTTAAACTTTATATTCCCATTGTGGTGAGTAATTAATATGTTGTTTAAGTAAATTGATAGTTTCTGATGTGATACTGTATATAGATCGCTATTTGCAATTAGCGCCTAAACGCCTAAAATTATATGCTTGTTTTTGTTTTTGTAGCTATTTACTGTGTTTTACGTTGCTTGTTGAAATGTTAACGCAATATATGTTATATTTAGTTGATAAAGTTTAGTGTGTGTTTGTGACGTAGAGAATGTTTTGATGAAAATAATACTAAATACTAATTGTAGATTGTTTTTTGTTTTTACAGTTTGACCACACACATACACATATACACACACACAAACAAATACTCAACAAAAATCTAACTACAACAACGATCAAGTGTGTACATTGTGAGTTCTGCACAAGAGGAATAAAGGACAAAATCAAAATCCAACGTAATGTTATCATTTCATCGGTAACAAGAATGATTAGTGAAGGATCATGTGACACTGAAGACTGGAGGAATGATGCTGAAAATACAGCTTTAATCACAGGAATAAATTATATTTTAAAATGCATTCAAACTAATTTTTGAATCATATTTCACAATATTACGGTTGAACTGAAATGATGAGACTTAATTTTATATATTAAAATTAATATAAATATTAAATAATATATTTAATTGTGAATTTAAAAACATGCAATTCTTCATAAAATAGAAGATATAATTGTATTTATGCATATATATAATTATATATATAATTATTTATTTAATTTATTTAATAATTATTTATTATTATATTATTATATATATAATTATAATTTATCATTATAAATGAGCATTTTTTCCCCTTAGGTTTTCACCATTCAGTGTGACCCGCTCATGGTTTCCTGAGGTTTACCTTCTACAGTTATTTGATGTGTATTCTGCTTCAGTGCAGTAGGGGGCGCCTGTGAGCTCCTGAGTCAGGAAGTCAGGCATGTAAACAGCAGAATGAAAACCCCTAGAGCTTTGGGAGACAGCAGGTGATGTGATTTGGGCCATTTCAGGCAGTCACAGGTGTGCAATTTCACATCAACAAACATCACCTTTCAATGTCAATAAAAATAAACACAGCTTGTTGACACTTGCGGTTTGATCGCTGGGCTTGTTTTTCTCCACACAGTACAAGAGCAAGGCCAATAAATGACATCATAAACACACTCTTATGCAATACAAACAGAGATATACTTTCCTCAGACTCTAAGAGTGTGTCGGGAGAGATACAGCAGGATGTGCATCCATTTGTGTGTGTGTGTGTGTGAGAGAGAGAGAGAGAGAGAGAGAGTGTCCTCAGAGCACCCTGCGACCCAGACAGGATGTGACTGTTAAATAGGCTTCACAATAGTTCAGTGTGTGAAGGGTTGCACAGGATATCAGGTATAAAACATTCTCACACACACACACACACACTTATACAGGCATGTGGTTAATGGGGACCATTTTATACTGTTCAAACTGTATATATTATATCCCCTTACTTTAAACCCACCCATCACAGAAACTTCCTGCAATTTTACATCAAAAAAACAACATAATTTAACATGATTTACAAGCCGTTTTCCTCATGAGGACCAAAAATGTCCCCAACAAGGACAAGGATTTCAGATTTTTTGTTTCTGTGGAGACATTTTATCTCCATAATGTACAGGAAATACCTGAACAACACACACTTTTTATCAATTTAATGCACCTTTGCTGAAAAAACTATTAATATTTATACAAAATGTAAAAAAAAAAAAAAAAACTCTTCCCCAAATACATTAGCATAATAGCGGTGAGGTTTGCGGACAGCAACACCAAAATCATTTTGGATAGTGCGCCTGAGATCCACCGAACTGATCATGTGATGTAAAAATGCCACTTTGTGCCACAGAAAGAGAAAGAAAGTGATACAAAGAGAAAGAGCCCGAAGGAGGTCTGGGAACAGAAGGTTCTGCCAAAAAAGCCGGGAGAGAGAATTAGGAGGGGGGGGGAAGGCAGACGGAATCTGTTGCCAAGGAAAGTGAAGAGAAGAGAGGAGTACACAACATACATCCAGACAAAGAGAACAGAGAGAACAGACAACTAATAGAGGAGGAGAACAAACAGAATAACAGACAGAAGACACACTGATACATGAACACACATGCACTTTGACCCTCATTCACCAAGCCAGAAACCTAGCATGCTTGTACGTGGAAGGTTCTAGCCAATCACAGAGCTGGAAACCAAATGCACGGGCCAATGGAATATGGGGGTACCGATCCAAGCTCCGCCCCCTCATAGTTCTTTGTGTATTGTGTAGTTGAATCACACAGATGCTCAATGATGTCATGAGGTCACCGAGGGTTAGCGAACTGTCATTCGTGACAGCTGGACGGGAAGACATTTTAAACACGGACACACATCTTCGCATGAGCTTATCCTCATGTATAAATATAAATGTAGAAATTGGGGCAACATGCATGCATGTATGCGAGTGTGTTTAAGCGCTTATCGGTATGATCCTTTAGTGCTACTGCTCCAATAAACCTCACTGCATGATTAGAGGATCCAATAAGCTTTTCCCAGAATCCTCAGCGGCCCTAAAAACAAGCATGTATCAGAGCGGAAACATACACAAACACAACAAACATCTCAAAAAGGAAGTCTAACGACTTGCTGACCTGAGCTCAGTGTGTGTGTGTGTGTGTTATCTTATTAAATGAGATAAGGAGCTTGAAGAGGAGTCGAGATTCTCGCTGTTTGTCCCGGCACTAATAATTGACTGGCGTCTATCGGCTCTTGAAGTTGATCTGGGACCTTCTCGTTTCTAGCGCCGGAGTGGGGAACGAGGAGTAGGACGTCCCCTTCCAGAGCCCTTCCAAATGAAACTAGATTTTTACATGTTCTACATAAATATAAGCGGTGTTTACAAATGCTAGAGGGTTTAGTTGGTTGCAAAGGCATGTTATGCAGTTTCTAAAATAGGGATGCATAATAATGTTTCTTTTTGCATTCCATCAGATTGCTTGCATTTTCACAAAAGCCAATATATTTATTATGCATAACACACTCTCTACTGGTAAAATCTTAAGAAGCTTCTCTTAAAAGTTAAAATAGTGACATTCCTAATATTAATTTCCAAAGTATGTTTGTATTGAAGTAACAGAGGTTGAGTAAGAGCATTTATTCAGTGACCACAACTGCAAACAATGATTCATGTTTGGATTTATTACAGTTTGTTACTGAGAAGGTGTGCAGCCTTGTTTAAGAGGAAAATCACAATGGACTTTCATGTTTATGTATCGGAGTTTTCAGTTCATCAGCAGTTATTTTGTCTTAGTGCGGAAAAAGCACATGCTCATTGCTGGGTTTGGAAGATTGTCATATTTTCTAACATATAACCCGCAGGTTATACCAGATTTTACAAACACCGCAGGGGTGCGGGTTATATAAGGGTGTGGGTTATGTCACAAATGTTTTACGCGTAATAATATTTCAATATGTTTGTTACATCCCTAAGGACGTAAGGTTTTTCTTGCGGTATTTTCTTTCTGTTTTTCTTTCTTGCGAGGGTTGTAACAGGGGTGCGGGTTATGTAAGGGTGTGGGCTATATCACACATTTTTTACACGTAATAATATTTGAATATATTTGTTTCGTCCCTAAGGACGTAAGTTTTTTTTTGCGGTATTTTCTTTCTTGCGAGGGTTGTTGTCTCTGGCGCTTGTACTGTCACTCTGACAGCTGGCACTGATTGGCTGTCTGACCTGTCAATCATGCAAGAAGACGTGATTGGCTGTGCTGCATGAGGACGGGCTCTTCTCATCTCATCCGATGATCAACACCTGAAGAATCGCTTCTTAAGGGACAAGCTGCTGCACAGCGGGACACACTGCTTTTTCTTTTTCTTCTGATTCTGACTTGTGTTTGTTTTCTTATTGTTTGAATTTCGCGCACAAGCACTGTGTACCGAGCCTGAACAGTTATGATAATTGACGTTATGTGAGCAACATTCGAAATTCGAAATGTGAACTTACACAAAAAAGTTAATCAATCTATGGGTGCGGGTTATATAAGGGTGCGGGTTATATAAAGGTGATACCGACAAATTTGGGTGCGGATTGTCTGCGGATTATATGCGGGAAAATACGGTACTCATTGCTGGGTTTGGAAGATTAAGTAAAACACTGGGCAGAACTCTCACATCTGGCAACCACAGACTCAATGCAAGATAACATATAGTATTTCAAATTCAAAAAAAGAACAAACAACATTTTCAGGATAAATAACCAGTAATATTTACAGACAATTATCCGATCGAGAGGAGGAGAAATAGTGATAACGCTTTAAATTTGATTGATCGTGCAGTCCTTTTTTCTAAAGTGTTTTTTTTTTTCCCGTGATGCTATGTGGTTGCTAGGGGATTGTGGGTGGTTGCTTGGTAGTTACTTGCTGGCCCAAGTCAAAAAATTACTTTCCTTGCCACAAATGGTGGCAGATGCATCTAAAACGTTACATAATATGACTTCTGTAATATTACTGAGTGAAACAATTTGATTGGATCAAAACTGGTACTGATTGGATCATGAAAAGTTGGTAGGGAGTAGATGGGATAGGGGATCTTAAACTTTAAGAGGACTTGGTGACGTCAACTAAAAAAAGAGGAGCAAATTATTGCATTTTGATGAAAGATTCTTCTTTTTCTCTGATTCATTGTTTACCGTAAAACCAGGTTTAGAGAGTCAATTTTAATTTCAATTTGAGGTTTAGGGGTTTTTCCATAATAAACACCACAAATAGCATCTAATTCATTTTGTATGAATGACAAATATTGACGGAGCTGTAGAGCGATCAGAAAGCAGCAAACCATCATCCTTTGAAAATCTGTCACAAACAGATCTGAGAATGAGGGTTTGAGATGCAGAGAAATTGAGAGAACGAGGGCAAAAGAGCCATGAAGGTTTCTCTAGTGGAACTGCAAGTGACTGCATCTGTTTGGCAGTAACTCAGAAAAGTCTAGTGTTTCAGCCTCCACACACACACACACACACAGAGAGAGAGAGAGAGAGAGAGAGAGAGAGAGAGAGAGAGAGAGAGAGAGAGAGCTCAGAGAGAGCTAGTGTTTCAGGCCTCGGCCTCAGGGACTGCTATTCCAGGCTAGTTTATGAAAAACAGCTTTATGTGGAAAAAAGGGGAAATGTTGGAAGAGAGAGAGAGAGAGAGAGAGAGAGAGAGAGAGGTTGAGCCTGCAGTTAGAAACAAAGGCCACGTACGCACTGCAAAGTTTTGGGAGTGATAACCTTATTAAAATGCAGGAGTGACTCCCCAAAGTTAGCATTATATGTGTGTGTGTTTCTGGTATGCAGGAGTTAAACCTGAACCTTTAATAGCTGACAAAGTGATTAGCATTTAGTGATGGTGCAGAAGACACACCGATGCTGTTTTACCTGGTAGAAATTGTACCAAATTATGCAAACGAGTCAAGATTTGCTCACGTTTATGCTTTTAATTACTTCATAGCTTCTGTTAAAGCTGCATCCTGCACTTTTGTTAAAACCTTTACATGAATTATTCACTCAATACCTATTCAGGCATATCTTTACTACAAAGCAGATCAAAAGTTTAATAAATAGGAGTTTTAAAGACATTAATACTTTCATTGAGCATTTATATGTACCGGTAATGTTACAAAATATATTTACAGTACATAATAAAATAGAATTTTCTATAGAATAGAAAACTGTTACATTCAATTGTAACAAATTATTGTATAAAATATTACAATTGACATCTTATATTGTGAGTAAATGACAGAATGATCTCTTGTCTTGTATTTGCACAATAAGGTTTAATTAACATCCGTTAACTACTTTAGTAAACAAGAACAAATAACGAACTGCACTTATTAATCTCTGTTAATGTTAATACATTATTAACAATCCACGAACGACTATTTTTATGAACTTACATTAAAGATGACTAAATACTGCAATAAATGTGTTATAAACCTTATTGCAAAGTGTTATCCTTTTAGTCTGTGGCTATACTTTTAAAACGGCATGTATTTTAATGTTTATTTCCAAGCAAGATTTGAAATATTTGAATTATTTGTTCTCCCTCCACCCAGAAGCAAGCAGGAAGTGATGTTCATGTTTAACGTGAGGAATAGAGATCTGCTCTGTCCTTAAACGGGCCGCAGATGCATCGGCTCTGTGACTCTCGGGCCTGTAGAGCACAGCTGGGAGGCAGGTGCCGTCTATCATCTGGCATGAAGCGAATCCCAATAACCTGGAATGAACCGGCTCTAATATTCCCGCCCTCGGGGTGAGCGCTGCTCAGAAACACCTACAAGCCCAGATGTCGCGCACTGCTAGCGATATTCATCACTGAGCTTTCCAGAACATGAGGACTTCTGAAACATGGATTGTTACAAAAAGATCACAGGCGATTTGTAGTTTCCTATGTTTAGACTTATAGCGATAGTTCACCCATAAATGAAAATGCTTTTATTCATTCACCCTCATGCTGTTTCAAACCTGTTTGACTTGTAACCTGTAAGATATTTTGAAAAAAATGTATTTTCTGTTCTTTTTTTGTCCATATAATGAAAGATATTGCAGTCTCATGTTGTTTTGCAGCCCACTGACTTTCACTGTATGGAAAAAATATTCTCACAGTACATATAGTTGAAAGAAATTAATACAGGTTTGGAAATCTAATTTTGAACTATCCGGAGAAGATCTACGTAAACCATTTAAATGTTAGTGGCTTTTTTTATTAAAGAAAGAAAGAAATGAATCCCTAAGGATTAGATTGTGAAAAGTTACGTCAAAAGTGCCAGTCAAAGCATTTATAATGCTATAAAATATCTCTATTTCAAACAAATCTCTCTATTCATCAATGAATCACGTTTTCCACCAGAAAATATTAAGCAGCACAACATTTTAATTAGAAAATAGTAATAATATTTCACAATATTACTGTTTTTACAGTTTCTTTCCTCAGGCCCATGAACAGTCAAACACCCCCACTGGGCAATAAACGTGCAATATACAACACTATTTATACTCTTTTATATTTAGCATACCATACTTATTCACATTCCATTGTATTTGTATATAACTGTAGATATAAAGTGTCTTCTGTCTATTTTGCATACTGTGTATTTTCATATATCACTTGTCACTGTCATTCTGTCTGTGGAAGTTTCTGTCACCAAGACAAATTCCTTGTATGTGCAAGCATACTTGACTATAAAGCTAAATCTGATTCTGATTCATAAAACGTGATTTTTTTATTTTTATCTTTCCAACCCAAAACTTTTTTGGTGCTTTCCTGACAGACAAGGTCACTATGAACTACATAAAAATGTCTCATTCGAACAGCTAAAAGGTTTGGAACAAAATGAGAGTGAGTAATTAACGACAATACTTTCTTTTCTTTTCTTTTTTGGGACGAACTATTCCTTTAATGGTGCCAGAGTTCACTTGTATTCCTTAATTTGATCTGATGCATGTGATTTGATTTCTTTTCAGCTACTAGGAGCAGGAGTCCAGCCCTTCAGCTCACAACCCCAGATGCAGCTCAGACATCTAAACATTTGCTTAGTGATTTAGTTTTCTGTTTTAGTTGGGTGGCGTTCACCTCACTGGCAGCAAACGCACATACCCTGCGGCCGAGAGGCTGGGTTTTCCCTAGTTTTCTTCCTCTCCTTTTCCATCCCCTGTTCTTTTCAAGGACTAGTATTTTTGTGGCGCTGTAGCGGCCCCACCGACATCTGCAGATTCTCACAGAGAGCGCAGGAATTCAGTCACACACTCACGGTTACAGAAGAGCGTCCCACACACTTCTCCCTTTTCATCAAGGGTGATGAGAGAGAGAGAGAGAGAGAGAGAGAGAGAGAGAGGAATTGAAGATGGAATAGAGAGAAAAAAAGAGATAATTACAGGAAAGTGGGATTATTAGGCCATCAGTATCCTTTCAGACAGAAACTTCCAGATAAGTGAAATCAGATGGCTAGAAAGAGACAGCGACACAGCGCTGGCCAGATGCTTGAACGGTCAAGTGTCCACCTTCTCGTCTTAATTACAGTAATGCCTTGAGATACGACCATAATCCGTTTCAAGACGAGTTTGTAACTCGAGTTGCTCGTATCTCAAATCATGTTTTCCCCATAAGAAATAACAGAAAAATAATTATCGGTTCTGGCCCTCTAAAAACCTCCCTTTTTAGTGCTAATAACAATGGAAAAACACGTAGATAACGCAAACACAATATGGAAGACTCGCGGGAGATGCGTACGGAAGTCGACTATGGCGAAAAAGAAACGAGCGCAAAACTGATGTTTGTGCGTGCGTAAATTACATCTTACAACAGTGCATAATTACAATTACAACAGTGGATAACAGATTTACTGATCTATGCAAGCTCATTTTAATCCCTCGCCCGCATGACATCTCATCTGCGCGATACTCACGCGTGCGAACATTCCCCACACACGCGCTCAATCTTCTCTCATCTGCTGTTTTTGCTCACACGAAGACCTTTATTTTAGTCGAGGAACACGTGAAGTGAAGGAGTGAGGCGGCGTGGACTGTAAGCTGCACGTATCTCAAATATTTACTCATATCTCAAAGCAAAAATTTGCTTTAAGGCTTGCTCGTATCTCGAAACACTCGTATGTCAGGAAGCTCGTATCTCAAGGTATTAACGTAATGTTGGGAACTGATCGCTCTCCGTTCATCGCTACACTGCCATTCAAACGTTTGGGGTCGTTACGATTTTTAAAATGTTTTGAAAGAATCTCTTCTGCTCAGCAAGACTGCATTTAATTGATCAAAACTACTGTACAGTACATATTATGAAATATTATTACAATTTCAAATAACTATTTTCTATTTGAATGTATTTTAAAATGAAATTAAATCAAGTGAATTTTCAGCATCATTACTTTTATACAAAGTTCAATGGAAATGCCAATTGCGCATTAATTCAAGAAAACGTGCACATAAACTACGATGGAAACATCAATTCCTTGACGCTCATCAAACAAATCATGTGACTATGTGTGATGGGAAGGCATCTTTTTGCACATGTTGTTTTGGTAGTTCTGAAATGCCTGAGCAAAAAGTCTATCGTCAAAGAGGTTCGGTATAATTACCTTCTAGAACCGTCTTAAACGACTTCGTTCCCAAACAGCAGCACCTGTTTCCAAAAGCAAATGCATTGCGTTTCATCTGCAAGCTCTGAAATGCAGGTCATCTGTTATGCACGACAATTATTATATACATTGGCTTTTTCTTCTTTTCTTAGCGGCAGTTTATTACGACGTTCTCTTCAACACATTAGATAGAAACGGTGATTTATTCGCAAATGTTTTATGCGCAAATGTTTTATGCGATATTCCAATTTTGCGCATAAGGTGAATACTTTGGAAGCATAGCTAGTGTCATAGCTAGCATCATAGCTAGCATAGCTAGTGTCATAGCTAACATCATAGCTAGAATAGCTAGTGTCATAGCTAGCATCATAGCTAGAATAGCTAGTGTCATAGCTAGCATCATAGCTAGCATAGCTAGTGTCATAGCTAGCATCATAGCTAGCATAGCTAGTGTCATAGCTAGCATCATAGCTAGAATAGCTAGTGTCATAGCTAGCATCATAGCTAGAATAGCTAGTGTCATAACTAGCATCATAGCTAGAATAGCTAGTGTCATAGCTAGCATAGCTAGTGTCATAGCTACCATCATAGCTAGAATAGCTAGTGTCATAGCTAGCATCATAGCTAGAATAGCTAGTGTCATAGCTAGCATCATAACTAGAATAGCTAGTGTCATAGCTAGCATAGCTAGTGTCATAGCTAGTGTCATAGCTAGCGTCATAGCTAGAATAGCTAGTGTCATAGCTAGCATAGCTAGTGTCATAGCTAGTGTCATAGCTAGCATCATAGCTAGAATAGCTAGTGTCATAGCTAGCATCATAGCTAGCATAGCTAGTGTCATAGCTAGCATAGCTAGCGCCGATTTGCTACTTGAGAAACATTTCTTATTAGCATTGTTGAAAACAGTTGTGCTGCTAAATACTCTGGTGGAAACTGGGGTTTTGCATCCAGTATTATTCAAAATCTCACCGTATTTCTGAACGCCTGCTAAAGATGATCAATCGCATGATTTTGAAACAGTTGAAACGCTGAAGAATCTGTGAATGGGAGTCACTTTACATTTAGATACGAGGCTGTTAGAAAATGTTTTAGAAAACATTCATCATTTTCTCATTAGCTTTGAGTCGAGGTAATTACATTCTACAAGTTAATTACTCCCTGAATAACCGGACAGTAAGTTCTAGAACAAAAGTGACCGTAAGTTGTGGGATCTCGAAGCCTTCTCCGGTTCTCTGATAAAAGCAGCTGGAACCCATTAACACATTTACAACTGAATTGCACTCAATTTCTCTTGCACGTCTTTCTCTTTACCTCACTAATGTTTCAAGAGTCCCTGGGGGCCAGTGCATGCCGGGACGGATGGGACCGGCAAAAGCTTACAGATTTCCATCTTTTACATCATTATCCCATTCATTTTGCCCTGGCAAGTGTGTACCGGGGTCAGGCTGAGTCTGCGTGAGCGTATTTGGGCTTTATCTATGCAGACAGTCCGTCGGTTTAATACTTTACGGCTTGTAGCTGTTGATCTGCTGTAGGTTTAGCTATAAAATACCGTAATACCCTGCAGTCACAAACACACTGCTAAATACAGGCCTGCAAAACACACTTTGATGGGTTGGTGCGTGTGATTACTCAACTCATCCCCAAATGCTACTCTGCTCGTGTAAGAGCCTTACAGTTCTGGAAAGGATAAATATATGGATAAAATTATACAAATATGGCTAAAACACTACACATGCACGCACATGGAGACACAGTAATCATCTTAGAATAGTAAAGCGGTCCGAGAAACTGATGACTGAATAAATACGCGTGTTGTGTTATGCGTGACTGTTATTGCACACAGAAGCTTCAGATCAGATTCGAGGATGAATAGTGCAATTGTTTTGGCTGCAGATAAACTATTGACAATAGAACATGGCCAGCCTGGTAATCTCTTTAGGAAAATCGCTTTAGGGTGCAAATCGCCTTTCCTGAAATATGGCTCGTTTTACAATGGCTCATTTTCATGATTTATTTGCACTGGTTTTATTTAAAAACGGTGGCAGCCCTAATAGATACTATTGCATTCGTTTTAACTGGGATAGTGATTTAAAAGAAGCGACAGATGTATATCCTTGCATCAGTGCATCCTTAAGGGAATGAATGGACAAACGAGCAAATAAATGTTCAAAATTGATAGTTTTAGTCAGCAAGAATGAATTCATTTGATCAAAAGTGACAGTAAAGACATGTATAATGTCACAAAAGATCTCTATTTCAATTAAATGCTGTTCTTTTGAACTTTCCATTTGTCAAACAATCCTACAAAAAATATGAATTGTTAATGATTTGTGAAGGATCATGTGACACTGAAGACTGGGGGAATAATGCTGAAAATGTAACTCTGATCACAGGAATAAATTGCATTGTTACATACTGTATATTCAAATAGGAAACGACTATTTTAAATATTAATAACACTGTTTTCACCGTATTTCTGATCAAATATATGCAGCCTTGCTGAACATAAGACACTTCTTTCAAAAGATTCTTCCCGACTGCATACTTTTGAATGATAGTTTCTATTGTCTGCGGAAAAAATATTTACTGGGGACAAAAAAGAGAGTTGTTGAAGAAAGTGTTATTGAAAATGTTTATTTGTATGTTGTATGCGATAAGCACACCGGTTTCTGAATAAACTCCCTCTCTCTCCATAAATATTTCTGGGAAGTAATAAAGCTCCCATTGTTTGAGACAAGAGGAAGCAGGAACTGTATCCTCACTGACCTGAATATGACATGTGTGTGTGTGTGGATCAGGTATACCCTACATTACGGGGACACGGTATCTCCACAAAGATGGCAATATCTGAAATCCTTCACAGGGGAAAACAGCATCATACTAAGTGGTTATTTGAACGTTTTCTGTGCTGGGGAGGTTTAGTGTAAGGGATATACAGTTTGTACAGTACAAAAATCATGTCTGTGGAAAGTCCCCATAAAACATGAAAACACAGCAGGAGAATGTGTGTGTGCTGACAGCGCTTCCTGCACACACTTTGATGCCCCATCACACACAAATACGACACACAGTGTGTGTGTCAGTGCCGTGATCTTGTGGATATGTTGCTTTCACAGGCTGGTCACGCTTGCTTGAGAAGATCTTTAATGTGGGTTCTGCCTCACATGCCTTAATGACACTCTCTCTTCAATTAAATACTCACGAGGAACCGGCACAACATTACATAAACAAGTCATGTTTCAGAACAATGTGGTAAGTTACTAACTTGACAGCTATTTTTAATGGTGCGCAATTATCCCGACAAGTAACGTGCTATAGCGGTTTTTAACTGCTGCACACGTAACTTTACTGAAAACTAAATATGTAGCCCTTCTAACATTTAACATTCGAACATATACTAATATACAGCATGTAGTGTAGCTAACTAGTTTTAGTTGTTATAGCAAGTGAAGGGCCAGTCACACAGCGAAAACGCATGAATCACGCACGAATTACGGACAGATTTTCGTTTCTGCGCGGAGCGTGCGTCGTATGCGTAATTCGTCGGTGGAACGAACGTGGACCGTCAGTGATTGTAAGTGGATGTGCGTCGAAGGCGGTTTGTGCATGATTTAGAGTTTTGAACGGTCAAAAAATTTTCCGATGCACAACTGAGCGTCGGTGTGCGTTATTTGTGTGTCGGCGTACGTAGTTTATGCGTGGAGTATGCGTGACTATGCGCGGGACACGCGTCGGCCGTCAGTTCTTATGCGTCGGAACTGGTTCGAAACCGCTCACGTCCACTGACGCCCCACCTTCATATCACGCATGAACCGCGCACGTATCACGTTCATTCCTCTGACAATGTGGATTCTGAAAGTGCTTGTTTGGACGCTCCGTCAGTGATTCATTCGTGCGTCGAATGTTCGTGGAATACTTTGGTCAATTTCTCGACGCACAAACCCAATCTGTGCGTGATTTGTGAGTGATTCGTGCGTGATCGGCTGTGTGACTGGCCCTTGATGGTAGAAGAAGTAAATGAATGCAGGAGGATGAGAATAGACAGTTCTCTGGCACTCGCATATCTAATGAGTTCTTCAGCCAACGCTCTCTCTCTCTCTCTCTCTCTCTCTCTCTCTCTCTCTCTCTCTCTCTCTCTAGTTATGGTTATATTATTGCAGTGCGAGTAGACAAATGAAAACATTTGTCTGCCAATAGCAAGACCACAGAAGTCTCTCAACACGTCCAAATCTCACACTCCTTCATTTCCTTTCATGTTTCATCTTTGACAAACACACCCTTACAATGCAGCAAACACACATCTCATGATCCCCCCCCCCCCCCCCACACACACACACACTTGTTTCTGACACTACAACACGCTCTTTTAACACTCGCTTACACACATCACTCCTATTATAACACACTAAAACTATCTATTGCATTAAAAACACTCAGAAACTGAACTAAATGTACGCAAATCAATGCTAAAATAGTGGCTGGAAAATTAAAAATAAATATTATTTTAAAAAGTATATAATTTTTAGGTAATTATCTTTATGTGACGGAAGGTCGGATCCCACCTGCAGGTGGCGACACAGGTTATTTTAATACATATTGCGCTAAAAATGTGAATGTTTCGGAAAAAAAACGGAACAAGCCAAAAGATAATCCGCTGATAATTGTGGAAATATTTGGAAACGGAAATGTGGCCGTGAAATAAAACTCAAAGTTCAAACAAATCGAAAATGTAACAAAAAATACTGAAATATTATTTTCCCAAGAGCATCATTTCAAACACACCTTTCAAATTTTCAAAGTTTGACTAACTTGTGCAAACTAGCCACACAAAACAAAGCGAAAGCGAATGAATTTGCACTTTAAGAACACAACGACACTGTCTGACATTTCAGATTCAACAAATGTAATAAAGTGTCTCTTGAATGTACGTAGACATTACGTGTGTAGAATATGTTTTGGCCTTACACCTGCATGACCCCTAAATCTTCTTGTTTTTCACTTGCCACAACCAATTCTTGACTGACGCTTTACACACACACACACACCTGACTGATCTGACTGATCCTCAGGGTCACTAATCTTTACCGACGGGACACTACATGACCCGAGCTCATCAACACTCAACGCTTCTGCACCCAAACCAGTATTGTGTGAAGTTTTTGAGATGTTTTGGGTCTGTGTACATCGACCCCTGACCTGAATCTATGGTTCTGAAATGTTTGTGAGATTGTGTGTGTGTGTGTGTGTGAGGTCAAAAGCTTCGAGGGTGTTTAGTCTCTTAATGGGGGATTTAGTTGCATAACAACCCAAATCTCAATCAATCAGAGCTCAACCTAAATAACATCCTAGCACAGTTAGGTAAGGCTGAGTCGGAGCACACGTACACACGGACTTTACTTGATTCTGGTGGGAGGATTGAGAGGATATACAGAAAAAATAACACTGGGCATGTTGGCACTTTTAAACCACACGTGCAGCTTAAATCTACTGCCAAACCACTGGCACTAAGCTGAGACACACTGTGCAATTATGTGTGTGTGTGTGTGTGTGTCTAATGTCTTGTCTAGTGGAGGCCCTTGAGAAATCTGTTTTTAATCTGGGCCGCAACATATTACAAACACACATGAAAAGAGAGAGAACGGAGAGACTATAGAGATACTGATGTTCTACATCATGCCAAAATACACATGAATCCCTGAAATTAAACAAATAAATACTCTTAGCAATGATAAATGTGAGCAGAGACAGAACTTTGAGTCGGGGTGTGTGTGAGAAAGAAGCAGAAAGAGAGAGGATATTTTAAAATATTAACTATAAAGCTGTGTATTAAACTTTGGCACATTCTTCACCTTTTGTGTCATGGACATGAATTATGCCTCAAATCATTTTCAAACTGGACACAATCAGGGTTAAGGGGTCAGCCAAAAAGTTTAGAGAATATGAGAAAATACACACACCTAAATTCATGTCACTACTTTCTTTCTGCTTTGTAAAGGCTAGTTGGAAATCCCAATAAATTATTTTCACAATAAATTATTTTCAACTTCAACTTTAAAAAATGCATTCAATTACATTTGGTATAAAAAGATACTTACAATAAATGTATAAATAAAATGTTTTTTAAATTAAATATAAGTTAAAATCAATCAATTTGGTGTAAAAAAACAAAACAAATAAATTAATTGTTAATTAAAAAAAACTAATGAATTAAAATAGGTAAAATAAGTCAAATATTACTAATAATAATTATATTTAATTAAAATATAATTAATATGTGTGTGTGTGTGTGTGTGTGTGTGTATATATATATATATATATATATATATATATATATATATACACATATTACAAATAAAAGTAATTTTTCAAATCATAATTTTCACATAAAATCCATAGAACGTCTCTATCGTTGAAAATGCATAGCTTCCTTCACGGGCTGCTTTGAAATGATAAAAAATAAATAAATTTGGTGTAAAAAAAAACAATAAATGACTTAATTAAAAAAAATATATATATAACTTAATACAACTTATAATAGGTAAAATAAGTAAATTAATATAATATATATATATATATATATATATATATATATATACACAAATAAATATATAAAATGATTAAACATGTTTTCCTTCAGGTCTATAACTCTACATAACTACTCCAGGTACAGAAAAAAACGATAGGGTAAACATAATAGAAAGTAATTTTTAAAAATCATAATTTACACATAAAATATCTTTTTCATAGAATAAATGTCTCTATCGCTGAAAATGCATAGCTTCCTTGACGGCTGCTTTTAAATAGAATCAAATTTAGAGGTCTATAGTATCAAAAGATTTAAAAACGTCAGCAAAATCAAACTTACAACATTCACCTGCCAGATTTAAAAAAAAACAGGCTTCCAATGATACAGTAAAACAGTTGCTGACCACCTAGCAACAAGCCAGAACCACCTAGAAACTACTCATATCATGTTCCCGTAGCAACACTTCATCATGGTGTTATGTTTTACGCGGCTTCTCTTCAGAAAATGTATAAATCTACTAGTCAAAGCTTGTAAAAGTCTGACATGTAATAATTATCCTATTTGCGAATGCACATGCGCACACACACACACACACAGCTGCCGTGCCTATCAGCTATTGTAACCTTTAACCTTCTGCTTGTTATTGTTAACATGTCTGCATGACCCTCACACGTGCTGTTGTATTAACCTCTGACCCCGCGACATGCTTCAGTAGCCCCCAAGGAAACACTCCTCAAACAAAAGCAGGGATTACTTTCACACTAACACAGCACCGTATTACATAATCCACACGGACTGGGCTCGGGAATCCAGGAGCAAAAATCCCCCTTTCAGTGGGGAAACCAAACTGCATTGAGGAGGCGAAATGGGAGGAACATCATAATGCATCCTAATAAATATGCTAGTAGACAGTTGTGGCCTTGGAAAGGGAAACACATGGGAGAGAAAGGCAGGAATCCAACAGCAGGGATCTGGAAATCGAGCGGGAAGTGGGCAGCTGTGTGACGTCAGCCATATTTGCAAAGACGACGCCGATATCAAGCTTTGCTTTCGAGTCGTCATTCAGTCTAAGGATGATTGAAGAATACAGGAGAATCTCATCTAAAGAGCTCTGATAGTCTGAGAAGTAAGAAGAGATCAACACCTTTGTTTGTGCAATTCACTGATCCGTAATATTTAATTACACAGCTCTGTATAATTATATCACTCTCCAGAGGGCAAGAAGTCTTTCCTCTCAGAACATTAGAGGTAATTATCATGTGGTTTATGTCAACTAGACAAATACATCCAACGGGTGCATGCCACACTCAAAATGTGATGTTAACAAGCAATTCATTAGTTCCTTTTAACACTCTTCACTGACAGGTTCGTTTAAGAGTAATTGAAGGAGAAATTAAACCTTTTAAATGTTTTTGTGTTTTTGAAAGAAGTCTCTTCTGCTCAGCAAAGCTACATTTAATTGATCAAAAGTGCAGTGAAAACAATACTATTGTTTGTAATTTAAAATATCTGTTTCTATGAGAATATATATTACAATGTAATTTATTCATGTAATTAAAGCTGAATTTATTAGATGATACAGTAAAACATTGTAATATTATATTAGTGTAAAACAGCTGTTTTCTATGTGAATATATAGTAAAGTGTCATTTATTCCTGTGATTAAAGCTGAATTTATTAGATGATAAATACAGTAAAACAGTGTAATATTATATCAGTGTAAAACAGCTGTTTTCTATGTGAATATATAGTAAAGTGTTATTTATTCCTGAGATTAAAGCTGAATTTATTAGATGATAAACACAGTAAAACAGTGTAATATTATATCAGTGTAAAACAGCTGTTTTCTATGTGAATATATAGTAAAGTGTTATTTATTCCTGTGATTAAAGCTGAATTTATTAGATGATAAATACAGTAAAACAGTGTAATATTATATCAGTGTGAAACAGCTGTTTTCTATGTGAATATATAGTAAAGTGTTATTTATTCCTGTGATTAAAGCTGAATTTATTAGATGATAAATACAGTAAAACAGTGTAATATTATATCAGTGTGAAACAGCTGTTTTCTATGTGAATATATAGTAAAGTGTTATTTATTCCTGTGATTAAAGCTGAATTTATTAGATGATAAATACAGTAAAACAGTGTAATATTATATCAGTGTAAAACAGCTGTTTTCTATGTGAATATATAGTAAAGTGTTATTTATTCCTGTGATTAAAGCTGAATTTATTAGATGATAAATACAGTAAAACAGTGTAATATTATATCAGTGTGAAACAGCTGTTTTCTATGTGAATATATAGTAAAGTGTTATTTATTCCTGAGATTAAAGCTGAATTTATTAGATGATAAACACAGTAAAACAGTGAAATATTATATCAGTGTAAAACAGCTGTTTTCTATGTGAATATATAGTAGTGTCATTTATTCCTGTTATTAAAGCTGAATTTATTAGATGATAAACACAGTAAAACAGTGTAATATTATATCAGTGTAAAACAGCTGTTTTCTATGTGAATATATAGTAAAGTGTCATTTATTCCTGTTATTAAAGCTGAATTTATTAGATGATAAACACAGTAAAACAGTGTAATATTATATCAGTGTAAAACAGCTGTTTTCTGTGTGAATATATATTAAAGTGTCATTTATTTCTGTAATTAAAGCTGAATTTATTATATGATAAATACAGTAAAACAGTGTAATATTATATCAGTGTGAAACAGCTGTTTTCTATGTGAATATATAGTAAAGTGTAATTTATTCCTGTGATTAAAGCTGAATTTATTAGATGATAAACAGGAAAACAGTGTAATATTATATCAGTGTGAAACAGCTGTTTTCTATGTGAATATATAGTAAAGTGTCATTTATTCCTGTGATTAAAGCTGAATTTATTAGATGATAAATACAGTAAAACAGTGTAATATTATATCAGTGTAAAACAGCTGTTTTCTATGTGAATATATAGTAAAGTGTCATTTATTCCTGTGATTAAAGCTGAATTTATTAGATGATAAATACAGTAAAACAGTGTAATATTATATCAGTGTAAAACAGCTGTTTTCTGTGTGAATATATATTAAAGTGTCATTTATTTCTGTAATTAAAGCTGAATTTATTATATGATAAATACAGTAAAACAGTGTAATATTATATCAGTGTAAAACAGCTGTTTTCTATGTGAATATATAGTAAAGTGTAATTTATTCCTGTGATTAAAGCTGAATTTATTAGATGATAAACAGGAAAACAGTGTAATATTATATCAGTGTGAAACAGCTGTTTTCTATGTGAATATATAGTAAAGTGTCATTTATTCCTGTGATTAAAGCTGAATTTATTAGATGATAAATACAGTAAAACAGTGTAATATTATATCAGTGTAAAACAGCTGTTTTCTATGTGAATATATAGTAAAGTGTCATTTATTCCTGTGATTAAAGCTGAATTTATTAGATGATAATCAGGAAAACAGTGTAATATTATATCAGTGTAAAACAGCTGTTTTCTGTGTGAATATATAGTAAAGTGTAATTTATTTTCTGTGATGAAAGTTGTATTTTCAGCATCATTCCTCCAGCCTTCAGTGTCACATGATCCTTCAAAAATCACTCTGATATGATGATTTGATGCTCAACAAACATTTATCATCATTATCAATGTTGAAATCAGTTACAAATACTTTTGAGGAAAATTACATATCAGGATCATGATTCAACATTTCTTTGAAATATCCTTTTTTGGTAATATTATAAATGCCTTTATTGTCACAATTTAATGCATCTTTGCTGTAAAAACTAACCGTTCAACAGCTCTTGTGTTTACCAAATCTAAAATATGAGTGAAAGAGTTATGAGATGTCACGGCCGCGAGGGACTGCAGACGAGGACGAGTACAGTGAGAAATGTGCTGCAATCAAAACAAATGACACAAATGTGTGATTGGTGGACGGCACAGTCCAGAGAAAGACATCTTGTGTTGGGAAGGATGACACTGCCAGTCATCAGTGACACTGAGACACACACACACATTTGTCGCGATTAAAGCCGGCAGACCCTCACACTCTGGCCTGCTGTCTCTGTACGGCTCTTTTACAAAAGCTATTGTGTTGCCGACATAGACGTTATTTTGAGGCATCACTCCAGATGCAAAGCCTGTTCCACAAGGTTGTGGTATAATAACATTCTAAGGTATTATTACTTGCTTTACACCAGTGATTTCCAAACTTGTTTTAATCAGCCAAACCACACTAACCTAAAATCTATATTTTTTTAAAGTGTAATTTTAATGGTAAAATATTGTAAATATTGTAAACAGGAAGTTCCTGTTCAAGGTAAAATTGTAAAAGATCTAATTTCATTGTACATTTCATGAAATTTTACAGTAAAATACCTAATGTAAAGTTTTTAGAAGCAAAATGAAATGCACAAATGAAATTATAATTTACAGTGAAAAACTGTAAACTGACATTTCTAACAAAAAAAAGGTATTTTTTTCAAATAATTTCCTTTAGTAGGCAGTTTTCCTGTTTTATACTGTAAATATCTTTACATTTTTACTGTAATTTTGGCTGAGATTTTAGGTTAATATTTCAATAATTTGACACGGCAAAGTTCTCTGATGTTGTTTAATTATCACATAATGGTCTAAAAAAATTATTTTTAGAAAGAACATTATTTTAATCATTAATTTATTTTATAGTTAATAATTGAATCAATTATTAGCTTTTTGTCTTCTCACAAACCCTAGTTTGAGAAACCAGCTTTATGGAAAAGTATCTAAAATATTGGACAAAAGGTCGAGAAATGACAATGAATCATAAAATGTGGAAAACCTTTTTTTCATATGTTTATATCAGAGGTGCCCAAACTAGGGCCTGCGGGCCAACTTTTATAATAATAATAATAATAATAATAATTAATTCATTACATTCATAACTTTAACAACTTTTACTCTAAGTTGAGTCAGTCATGTGTTTTATTTGCATGGAGTTTCTTTTTTTCGCTGTACATTTTATAACTCTCTTTTTTCAGTCCTTCTAGTCATTTTCCAAGTTCTCAGTCCAAACGGGAAAAAAAGTGTGTTATATAGAAATAAAGCAGCTGTAGGTTTTACTTCGCTCTATATTTCCTCTTGGATGTCGCCCCTCTGATGATTTCATTAAACCCTGCAAATGGTCAGAGCAGGTATAAATTACTCTCATCTGGAAAGGCCGAAGCACAATCACGTCTTCTGCAGCAATACCATACTCTCTCTCACACTCACACACTCACGTAAACATATACATGAACTGTAAGAATCAATCTTAGTCCAAACAAGTAACCCCTGTGGAGCCAGAGGTGCCCCGCTGGTTAAGAGCCGCCCGCCTACAGCGAGTTCACCCGCACGCACACACACACATCTGCGCACACACAGGTATGGAAACATGAAGACGGCGAGCGAGAGAGCGAGAAAGCACATGGAAAGAATCGTTTTCTCAGATGTGGAGCTATCTGACGCTCCTGTATGGAAAAATGTCATCATACTGAACTTACGGAGAGAACACGTCACCGCCACACATTCAAACACACACATGCTATACTTACACCAGTTCTAACCTATACGCTTCAGGAGCCAATATAAGAAAATAAACTATATATAATATATACTAAGGTAGTGTTAATTCGGCATTCAGGATGTATTAAATTGATCAAAAGTGGCAAAGTCGTTTATAATATTACAAAAAAAGTATTTAAAATAAATGACGCTTTTGAATGTTCTCATCATCAAAGAAATCTCTTTAAAAAGTGTCTATAAATATATTGATAAGAAATAAATGATAAAAATATAACATTAAAGGAATTAAATAACAGGAATTAATTACATTTTAATATACATTCACATAGAAAACAGCTGTTTTACACTGATATAATATTACATTGTTTTACTGTATTTATCATCTAATAAATTCAGCTTTAATCACAGGAATAAATGACACTTTACTATATATTCACACAGAAAACAGCTGTTTTACACTGATATAATATTACATTGTTTTACTGTATTTATCATCTAATAAATTCAGCTTTAATCACAGGAATAAATGACACTTTACTATATATTCACATAGAAAACAGCTGTTTTACACTGATATAATATTACACTGTTTTACTGTATTTATCATCTAATAAATTCAGCTTTAATCACAGGAATAAATGACACTTTAACATATTTTACAATAGAAAAAAATAATTTTAAAAACATATTCCACAATTTTACTGTTTTTACTGTATTTTTTTTAAATGCAGCCTTGGTGAGCAAGAGAGACTTCTTTCAAAAACATAACAAATTCTTACTGACCACAAACTCTTGAACCAACACACATATGTATACATATTATATATAATAGTAATAATAAATTATGAATATCTAAATCTTTAAACACTTAAGCATAAAAAGCCTAGAATAATTAAAATTCTACAGTCTTTTTGGCTACACTTTATTTGAAGGGGTCCTTGTTTCACTGTAATTATCCATTTAAGTACAAGTACAGCGTAATATTAATTAAGAGGAACTTACTATCATGTAGCATTACAATTAGGGTTTGGTCTAGGGCAGTGCTTCTCAATTATTTTCTGTCGCGCCCCCCCTAGGAAGAAGTAAACATTTCACGCGCCCCCCCTCCCCCTATTTTGGAACTTTCGCTTTATTGTTTCCATGGCAACGCGTCATGCTTGTCACGTGACAGACCGCAGTCACAAAGAGCGCTGTTTGATAGATGTTTCACATTTATTTCTTTTTTTCTTTTTTATTCAAAATAGTCACCAACTTGTTGGCTCTGTTATCAACTACCTGATATTCAGATTCTCAGATATGTGGAAGTGAATGTTTGTCGCTTAAAAACCTTTATAATGATCAAGTTCTCTGAGCGCGTCTTTTTTGGATCAGTGCCAGATAGCGCGTGAAAACACGTGTGAATTTAGCGATTGATCACGTGACACATGAACATCGGTGTGATCGTACACATCAACGGGTGAAGGGTTTGTTATCTGAACTTCATATCTGCTGCTCTTGTTCAGTGCAAGAAAACCTACTCCCTGACAAAAAAAAGCATGTTCCCCACGGTCACGCGCGCCCCCCCTGGCATCGCTCCGCGCCCCCCCAGGGGGTCGCGCCCCACTATTTGAGAACCACTGGTCTAGGGTTAGTTGTGTGTAATTATGCATAATTTACTCTTATTGCTTTAGTGAGTACATGTAATGTGTAACTAAAATAAACTGTTTCCATGTTTAACAGTGTTTAACTGTGGCACTGGTGTGTTCTGTACATGTTTACAGAGCTCAAAAAGGACATACAGACTACAAGTAGTGTAAGACTCTTACACACCGGTGAAGCATTTGTATTAGCAAACTGTATTAAAACACCAAATTTTCGGTCTCTCTTTAATCCTTCATACCTTTCCTACCTGTCCAGAGTCGTTCTGCTTCACAGCTCGCTCTGAGAATACTAAATCGATTGCAAATGTGCCTTCTGACTTGTATTCCTCCTTGGCTATAACATTAAGGGCGCATGGAACATTTTCTTGGCAGGAGACGGCACTTTTTTACCGTTTCCTTCATTTCTCCTTATTTTTTAAAAGCACTCTCCGCTGTTTTATACCACTAAATTTTGTGCTTGCGCCATTGGGAAGAGGAAAAAATAATGTGAGTCTCCAGAGTCTTTGGAGAACATCAAACAAATGAGTGTGTGTGTGTGTGTGTGCACCATCTGATTTACCTGCAAAGTAAACAAACAGCAGAGAGAGAAATATTGTAAATGAAGAGCAGGCCTGGGCTCTCGCTATGTGAGCATGTTTCTGATACACGGTTTGATCCAGTATGTGTGCATGATACACTGTGTCTAATGTATAACGTATACAGAGCTCTCAGACTGGACATAATGCACATACTAAAGCACTTTTCATAACACAAATGACTGAGTCAAGAGAGGGGGAGTGGAGAGAGAGAGTACAGTGTGTGTGTAGTTGATGTGCTTGTGTTGGCAGTGTTTCAGCATTCCACATTCCAGTGTGATATTCTGCACTGTGACCTTAGAAAACCCACCACACACACACACACACACACACATACACAGTGCTTTCCTTTGACACTAGTTTTTATCCCGTTCTCTACCCCTCTTAATTCAGTCTCTGATTTCTCTCATCAGATCTTTAACCGTTGCCTTCAATTTTCCTTTCTCTGTCTGACTTCCTTCCATGTCAAGCCATGACTTGTAAATATTCAGAAGGACGGTGTGTGTGTGTGTGCATGAATGTGTGTGTATTCAGCTCTCAGAATTCCTCACTCTTGATTACAGTCCATCACTTCTGCTAAACTCTGATAGTTACTACAGAATATTGAGGTTCTCATGTGCTAGAGTTCTACAGACATGAAAGTCTGTTTACACACACACACACACACACACACACACACACACACACTGAGCATGCTCTGGTAACAGCTGCAGTTAAACACACTGTGAATGCTCCCACTCACTCCATCTGAGAATTCTACAATCAACTTGACCTCTAGAACTCAAAATCAGATTCTAAAGTGTTCTAGAATCAAATGGAGTAATGAAGAACTCCCAGAACCATGTTCTGTAATGTTCTATAATTCTTTGAATAATGTGCTAGATATCTTAGAGTAATGTTTTAGAACTCTCACTGCTAGAAATCTCAAAATAATGATCTAGAACCCTCAGAGCGATGTTACGTGCTACTGAAAGCAATCAATGCTACATTACTTACAAAGTAAAAATAATGATCTAGAACCCTCAGACCAATGTTGCATGCTTTTATACAGCACTCAATGTTTAGACCCATCAGAACAATGTGATACAGCTCTCAGTGTTGTAAAATCCTCACTGCTAGAACTCTCAGAGTAATATTCTAGAACCCTCAGACCAATGTTGCATGCTATTGTACAGCACACAATGTTCTAGAACCATCAGAATAATGTGATACACCTCTCAGTGTTGCAAAATCCCCACTTCTAGAACTTTCAGAGTAATATTCTAGAACCTTAGACCAATGTTGCATGCTATTGCACAGCACTCAATGTTCTAGAACCATCAGAATAATGTGATACACCTCTCAGTGTTGCAAAATCCCCACTTCTAGAACTTTCAGAGTAATATTCTAGAACCTTAGACCAATGTTGCATGCTATTGCACAGCACACAATGTTCTAGAACCATCAGAATAATGTTACAGCTCTCAGTGTTAGAACCCTCACTGATGAATTACTCACCCAACACTTTAATGTTCTAGAAACCTCAGAGGTCCATGCTAGAGCCCTCAGAGTTATATGGTATCCCTTCTGATGTTCTAGAACCCTCAAAGAAACATGCTATGGTTCTCATTGTAATGTTCTAGAACCCTCATAATTGGTAAGCACTTATAATAGTGTTCTAGAACAATAAAGTAACATACTAGATCTTGCACAACAATATTCTCCACTCAACACAGCACAATGTGCTAGAACCTGCAGTGTTCCACAACTCCCGGTGCTTCAAAATTAAACTCTTTTACTAATACAAAAGACTTTTAATAAGATTTATAATTAATTACAATATATGAAACCAACCATCAAAAGGATTTTGCATACTTTATTTGTTTAGTTTCAAGCTATTCACTATTCACTTGCTAAATAAAGTCACACCCTCTATGCCAACCTTAAATGACCCAAGTGTACTTACACAGAACGCCTTTGGGCGCTCACACACACCAAACCCTGCACACACACCTGCGTGATAGAGTGCATCAACTGTCTGAGTACGTGTCAAAGAGAGGAAAAAGACAGAGAGAGGTGACAGAGAGAGATTAAGAGGGCTGAAGATAAAAAGGCAGTTAATCCAAATCAGTACAGACACAAATACACTCACAGACACAAACACACATACACACAAGAAGAGGAAAACACAGACACACACCCAGCATGTAAGCACGTGATCCAGATATCACTCTTGTATTTGTCTGTATAAGTCTAGACACTTCCTTTTAGGTGAAATTTGGGATTATACACACACACACACACACACACACACACTTACTTAGCTGTCTGAAAGACATCTTTTGTTCTTGTTCTTTTATAACTTGAACAGACTAACTCTTTTGCAAAATAACAATAAATAATAAATACAAAACTGCATTTTTTACACTCATACAAACACAAACTGAAGGCTGAGAATTTGAAGTATCGTTAAAAAGTTTGGGGTTAAGAAATTAAGGCCTGGTTTCATATAAGGTTAATATAAAAAATAGAATAAAAGAATAGAATGATTTGTGAAGGATCAAGTGACACTGAAGACTGGAGGAATGATGCTGAAAACACAACTTTGATAATATGAATAAATTACAGCACATTCAATTAAAAAACAATTAGAAAATTGAAATACAAATTTTCACAATATTACTGTTTTACTGTAAAGATATAGTTGTATTAGTCGTATTATTTAGTGCATTAGAGCTACAAGTCAGAGAGTGAAATATATAAAGGGTAAGTACGTATATTAAACATATATAAATAATAACAAGTATAACAAACATTTATCTTCTATTCTTTCTAAACACACATGCAGAAGAAAGGCCTGCAAAATGCTATAGCATAAAGAACCAGCCAGAATGTGTGTGTGCATTCTGCAAATTAGACTAACACATGCTCCCTGCCAGATGTGAATTATTCTGTGTGGGTGTGTGTGTGTGTGTGTGTGTGTGTGTGTGTGTGTGGTTTGCTTAAACATTGCTCAGCATCATTTAAAGTCAAATACTTATACTGTAATGCTAAAATTACCTGACCAGATCCCCTGCATGCTTACACTGTAACAGCATTGTGTGTGTGTGTGTGTGTGTGTGTGTGTGTGTGTGTCTAGGTTTTACCTACACTAAACGTCTCCACAAGGATAGAAAAACCTGAAATCAACATTTTGGGGATAACCTAACATAAAAAGGGTCTATGCTATATAACCACGGTATAAATATCACTGTAGTCTCCCACACTTACTGTACACACACACAATTGTGCACGGACGTTACACCTGTAAAATTGAACAAATGATTTAAGAGGATTCTGTCAGCGAGAATATTTGGCTTTCAACGGATAGAGCAGATATTCCAATTTGTTTGCAGTTACAGAAAACCAAATAAAATCCTTGAACTGTGCCATGCTAAACCACTATCTTTGTTTGCACAATGTGTGTGCGTGCGTGTGTGTGTGTGAGAACGAGTGCAAACGTCCCAGTGCCTGTGCGACTGGTTGCAAAAGGGGAAAGATTGCAAAAGTGAAATAAATAAATGTTCCTGAGCTCTGATCAAATCCAGAGCGCTTGTGTGAACAGCATAAGGTGGTATTAGTTTGGCTCCCAGACGGAACGTGGCCTACAGATGGATATTTCCTTCATAGCTGCGGGCTTTTTAATGTGACAGAAAGATTGCAAATCATATGCATGCAGCTGAATATTCATGCGAGACGAATGGTGCGGTTCAAAATAGAGAACTGTACAGTCGTTTATTACGGAAGAGCTCTCTTTTCTTTCTCACATGTAGGAGGCAGCTCTGGGCAACTAGCCATGCTACATAAATACGCGTGACGCTCAAATCCTTCCTCTCTATATTTGTAAATGTATATTTCTCTCTGCCTCTCCTTCTTACTGATGTGGTGCTTAAGATATTAGCCTTAAAACCCCATCGGAGAGAAATGGTGTTTATCCCAACCAACATTCGGCCATGTGAACTGCTGTCGGCCTTATAGAAGCCTGAATGGATTGAATACCCAGACAAGGTATGTTGGGTTTTTTGGTTGCCATGACACCAGCCTAAATCAGAGCCAATCCCATCACTGCCAATGGACTGTGGAGGTGGAGCAAGTGTTTGTGTGGGACTGTTGTAACCACAGATTTTTTTTTGCTTTTTGTTTTTTGTTAGAAAACTCTGGAACAGACTTTATGGTGAAGACTTTTTTTAAAGAAGCTGTTTTATTCAGCAAGGCTCCATTTAAATGTTCAAATGTGACAATAAAGCAAATACACGGGGTTAATTCATCGCTCATGTTGTGACACGAACGATTTTAAATAGTCAGAATATTTAGTCACAGTATTTCTGAATAAAACAAAGCTTAATTTAGAAGGTTTGAGGGATTACAATACACTATGTGCATGTTAATAGCTGATTAAATTTTTAATGAAACATTTAGACCCGAAACATTATGATTATCCTAAACTACATTGTCCAATCAAAGAGCATATCTCTCCCCTGACAACCAATCAGCAACTGTCAAAAATCACATTTAAAGGCTGTTTGATTATCCTAAACTACACTGTCCAATCAAACGCATGTCTCTCCCCTGACAACCAATCAGCAAGTGTCAAAAATCACATTTAAAGGCTGTGACGTAACTAAAGCCTTTTTTCAACAAAGTAGACAGAAAACGTCTTGTCTTGCTATTTTATAGGTTTTAAATAGGTTTTTATAGGTTTTCAATCGATAAAAGTAGAGAAATCTGAAAAACACAGAGACCAACAGGTGCCTAAGGCCTGAACACACACTCTCTCTCTCTCTCTCTCTCTCTCTCTCTCGCACAAACATACACTCACGCCCGCTCAAATGTATGCCGAAACATGTGCGTATGCAAATGCACACCGATTCTTCTATGTGAGCTCACACACACAGCTCAACACACCCAAAAACCGCTTCTGTATGTGGATGCATATGTATAAGGCCCAGAGCGATCTAACGCAAACACACACACAGACACACAAACACTTTATATTTGCCTATTAACATACTAATCATGCGCTATCCCACCATCACTTCATCCGGTGGCATACAGGGGCCCTCTGTCTCGGCGCACACACACAAACTTTATTTCTCACACTCTCTCTTTCTCTCGTTTATCCTGTTATCTCTGTAAACAAACGACAGACTCTCCTCTGCTTCGACGGAACGGGGGGGTTTGCCTTTCATTGTTTTAAGAGCGGGAAGATGCTCCCGTCAGATGAATGGGGCTTTCTGGAGCTGAGAGCCATGAAGCTTTACACACTCTCATTTACAGGCCTATTTTTCACACTCTTGTTATGAAACGCGCGCACACACACACAACAGCTTTTCTTTCCCTTGTTATCCCATCCCCCTGTTCCTTGCCGTTTTCTCTCCGGTTTCATCCCTTGTTCTCTACGTTTTTTTCCCGCTCGCTGAGACGGGCGGCCTAGATCTGTGTCCAAACTGCTTTCCAGGCCGATTCCCTTACACACAAACGCATGCCAAAATTGATTCGCCGTGTTTCTGTTGTGCTTGTCAAATGTTTTCCCTTACTAGGAGCTCCAAAAGAACACAACGCCGTCTCTCTTTCGCATGCGGTAAGTAACATCGGTTTTATTTACGACGGCTCGGCCTTTCACAAGCCGCAGAGTTTTGTGCCTTTCCTGCATCTGCTGGAGGAGGGAAAGTTTGGACAGAAACTGACCTTTGAGAAACGGCTCAGGTTATTCTGAAAGACCTGTGGTGGGTTTTTTTTGTTGCTGTTGTTTTTGTGAGAGAGCATGACTGAACGGTGGACCCTGTCTTTTTTTCCCCATATTAAACAGGTTTACACAAAAAAAAACTGCATTTGCATGAGATGTGACCAAATAAAAGCATTTTCTTTAACATGGAGGGCTGACATTTTGAGATCATGTCCCTTTATCGGACACTTTTAGTCATGAAATGAATTATTCATGGTGTTCTACTGTGATTTCAAAGCTTTGTGAAATCAATCAAATATGATTCAATGGAATCTGACCGAATCATCTGAAAGCTTTTGCAACAAAAACAGAATTACTAAGTGCACATTTAACGAACGCAACAAACCTAAGCTTATCACTTTCCTTTATTTTAACGACTCCTTTCAGTAAATCAGTCCAAATGAATGAACTGACTGACTCACTGAACGGCAAGTCACCTTCAGGCTTGTAGTGAACTATAGACTAATTATTCAATCATTTAAAATATTTTTTTCTGAAAAAGGGGGTTTCTTCAAAAGTTGCCTCTTTGGAGGAATCGTATAGGATGTCGATGGTTGAAAAAAAGGCAACTGTCGTTCGGGATAGAGAAAAGCCGGCAGACCTCCTCGCACACGTCCGTGCAAATCCGCAAAACAAAAATCGAATTGTATAAAAAAATAATTGACGTAACTGTTGAGCTGAAAATAGGAGGACATATCAAGACGACGGGGGCGACACTGGGGTTGAGCCCCCCGAGAGAGCCGTAGAGAATGGGTGAAAAGAGAGGGAGAGGGAGAGGAAGAAAGGATCAGAGGGAGAGAGGTTGGCAGCGATGAGGTTCTGGCACCTTCTACATAGAGCTCACCATACAGGGTGCCAAAAAATGGCAGACGAGGCTGCCCCCGTTCCCTCGCCTTTTCTCTGTCTCCCTCTCTCTCGCCCCTCGGCGATCTTGATCATCCCTTTCTCCTCTTTCTAAAGAGGTTTTATCTAATGAGCTCCATGAGAATTCAATCTAACAGCACTAATGCAGAACTTCTACTCCTATAGATTTGAGTTATGGCTCAGCTTTCCAGAGCCGTCGCGTTGCAGTGTGTGTGTGTGTGTGTGTGTGTGTGTGTGTGTGTGTGTGTGTGTGTGTGTGTGTGTGTGTGTGTGTGTGTAATGAGTAGGCCTGTGCTGTTACTGAGCTTGGTATTGTGTTCTTTGACTCGCAACCAGAGTCGTTGTGAGTGGGCCACATTACTCTCTCTCTATATCTCTCTATCTCTCTCTTCTCCAGAGACATGCAAACACTTTTTTTACATTTAAGTTTGAGTTAAAAATTTCTGATAATTCTGATAAAATTTCAGCCTTTCTAACCATCTTTTAAATTAGTTGCATGTTTTCAAAACATTTCCAAAGTTTTTCAGAGCGAATCATACATACATATAACTGTATACATACATATTAATACTGTGTATGTATATATATATATATATATATATACACACACACACACACACACACACATACACACATATATATATATATATATATATACACACATACACACACACACACATATATACACACATATACACGAACACACACATACAGACACACATATACATGTATATATATACACACACACACACGTTATATATGTTTTCTCAGTTCTTTGCAGCAATATAGTAATTAAAAGGGTTAAAAAAATATTATTTACGTTCATAATATTTATTAAAACATTTTAATGCATGAAAAATGCATGCAAGAGCTGCATAAATATAGTAAATATACTAAATATAATATAAAATATAATACATTTTTTGATCCTATTACAAATCCCTCATATTTGTATAATAAGAAAGGATTGATTTTTAGTTGTTAATTATTTTATCAAATAACTACTCTCAGATACATTGTGAATATTTTGCTCAGTGCTATTGTAGACAGACAGATTTCATGCTTTTCATCACACACTAACACAAAAAAACTAAAGAAAGACCAGCAACTGAGAAAAGAAAACATTTGCTCTTTTTCAGTGACTCTCCGCTTCAGTTTTTTACGTTTCTTTCTCTGTCTGTCCCTCCCGTAGAGTTTAAAAGCAGGTGCTCGTTCAGTAGAGCTGACACTGGTTTGTTAATGCGTTTCACTTTTACAATCCTTCCTTTGTGCTCTTAAAAAGCCCATAAATGTCTCCTGTGAGTAGAGAGCTGAGAAAGAGAGCTACAGTTATACTTCACGTCTTTCTTGAACAAATCCACTAGAATGAATCAAGAATAAATCCCAGAAGCTCAGGTGAGTCAGAGCCGAGGACAGTCCGAAATAAGAGAAATGTTGCATTACGGAAAAAGATTCTCAAATAAAAATGCTGTGCAATCTAACCTATGACCTAAAGAGGTGGATTTTCCTTTCATTTCAACAGTCTATCAGACTTTCAGGAGGAGCAGGAAGACAGGAAGAGTGACGGAGACAAAGAAAGACAGAGGAGGCACTTGGAAGCAGAAAGAGTGATGAAAGAAAGAGAGACGCGTTATGTACACTGGCTCGAAGTGAA
>JAWRVZ010000235.1:277500-332500 GCA_037043235.1 Rhodeus uyekii
CTGCAGGGTGCCAGTCTCCGCCGGGGCTATTTGGAGCCTGATAAAAGCGGCAGTGCACACTGGAATTAGCCTGATAAGATAAGACCGCAGTACAGCAGCAAACATTCTGAGCGGGCAGCGCGACGGCCAACCCTGCCGGGCACAGAGTGAGCCGGTGCGTACGCTGACCGAGAGACTGAAAGACAGACTGTTCTGTGGAGGCAGCGGATAATATTTTATCAATGGTTCTTTTAATGTTTTCAATTGAAAACAACTTTTAAATGTTGTTCCAGAACTGTGGTTTGTTTGCTGTACTATAAAACTAAAAAGAATGAGCAACAACAGCAAAAAAAGAAAGCAATGTCGGGATTTGTAATCACAGTATTATGGAGCTGTTGGCCTGAGTGTGTTTGGCCGGTCTTGAATGCGTCAGAGAGAGTGTTAGCCGTGTCAGAAACCGTGTTTGGCAATGAGCGTATGAGACTGTGTTGGTAACTTGAATACACACTCTCTAAAACGATACTGGCTTAAAACAATGAGAAAACAAGACGGCACTGAAGAATTGAAAAGGCCAGCTGCTTTGTGTTTTCTTGTAAATACAACAACTACAACCATATATGTTATGTACCATCACAAAACGAAAGAAATCGTAATATTGCAAACGATAAAACATCCCAAATATGATAAAATTACCCAAAAGGATTCATTAAACAAGCATTAGATTTATTCATATTTCAGAAGGGAATTATTCCAGCGGAGTGCTGAATTTGTATTTTTTTACATTTCTGAAAGCCAGGTATTAATCTGTAGAATTAATAGTTTTAAGCAACTTATTAGTGTACAAATGTCTCTAAAAAGCACCAAATCATCCTGAGATTTGAATGCAGTTTGATAGGATTTGTTCCTTACGGAGCATAACCAGAGAGATTATAAATGAAACGCATTCATTTGCATGAGTTTTTCCATGCCTACGGATCACAACTCTTCCCAGATTTTTCCATAACCGTGGGAACGCTGTTTGAAGTGTTGACTCAGAAGCTCAAAGCAAGCCTTTACCCGCGTGCTGGACGAGATGGTGATTATTGGGGGTGTCGCCTTACCCTGAATTCTGGCCCCTCTTAAATAAACACGTTCAAGTATCAGTAGCTGTAGGACAGGGAAAGAGAGCGTAACCCACTGACCTGGCATGTGGACGAAGTAGGCCAGGTACAGGTCCAGCTCCTTGACGGACACTCCGATGTGGTGCGGCTGCACGCACAGGCTGTGGTTGGAGCACTGCGGCGACTTGACCAGCCTCTCTCCGTCCGTGCTCTCCAGCGGGCTCCCCTTAAACAGGATCACCATCACCAGGTCCAGGCGCCAGACCTTGTCGGCCTGCCTCAGGCAGTCGATGCGGCGGATCTTGCCCTTCTGGTCGGGGTTGGACAGCACGCAGCACGGCGCCTTCTTCCCCGTGATGGTGAGCACAAAGTCTTCGCGGAACTCCGGCCGGATGTCCTTGCGCAATTTGGCCAGCAGCCGCGACGCCCACTTCTGCTTGATCTCGGGCTTCTCGCCCAGGAGTTCGTCTTTGACGGCGCGCTCCTCGTCCTTGGACATGCGCTTCTCGTGCTTTTTGAAGTACTTGCGCTTGCGGGCCTGCAGGTTGAACCAGGTGTAGGAGAAAGCCCGCACGTGCGGGAGGAGAGCCTCGATGAAGGGATGGAATTCATCCTGTAGGGAGGGAGAGAGGGAGGGAGAGACGGGAAGCAGGGAAGGGGAGAAGACGTTAGAATTGTGGAGCATGAGCCGAACGAGAGCGAGCTTGGCTCGGCGACGCTCTGCCAAGGAAGGTACGGGAAACGTGTGAGCGCGTGTGCGAGGATCACACACACACACATAATAAGCGTCACATAAATACAAACACTGCAATGCTAATTTAGATTGAACAACAATTCCTAACAAAATGTGTCGTAAAACTATGGACACAGTATTAAGACATTTTTAACCTCACTTTTTCTGACATTGTAGGATTTCAAGAGATCCTTTTCTCAGTTCGAAACAGACAATGATGTTTTTGAGGGACAGGCGTAAAGAGCCCGTAACAGCTGCTCACTGACGTCTGTGCCAAACCGCACGACCAACCCCTGCTACCGCGCGTCCTGATCCAAACTACATCGCCACACAGACACAGAACACCACAGACCAAACACACAAGACATGCAGCAAAACAGCAAAATAAAAATAGTTACCATTCTGCACTTTCATCATAAACCCTGCCGCCGATATGGAGTGGAAAAACAAGTGAAATATCTTCTCGCCACTCAACTCGACACTACATGCCGCGATTATTAGTTGTGGGTTTTTTAAGAATTTAAAAGATTTCAAAAAGGGAAGAAAAAAAAGCCCAGTTGTTTAAGAAGAAAAATTCAGAAAATCTTGGAGGACCCAAAGAGTGGCATAGCTCTGGAGATAGAAAACAAGAAATGCAATATATTTAATAGCCTAAACAAAAAAGAGAGGGGGAAATGAGAGGAGAAAAAGTTAGCAAAAAAAAAAAGTGGGGATATTGCCAGTCACCAAAAATGACAAAAAATAAAAAATGACATATGAACACAAGAAGGCGGACAACGAAACTGCTCGTAATCAAAAAGCATTGTACTCACTGTTGGAGAAAAAACGTACACAAATAAATACACAAATACCGCAACAAAGAGAAAAAATGTTTGGCAAAGCAGTAAGTGGTGTTTGTTCAGATATGCGTGCTCTGCATTCGACTCACAGAGAGCGAGAGATAGACAGAGAATGGGAGATAGACAGAGAGAAAGAGAGAGAGAGGGGGGTAGAGAGGAGCGAATGGAGAGCGAAAAAAACGAGAGAACCGAATCAATGTTGGAAGAGCGCGTACGACCGCTGGCAAACCCGATAGAAGCTTCTTTTTTTCCCCTTTTTCCTCTCCAACTCTATCTCTCTCTTCCTCTCCATGCTCTTTTCCTATCCATTGCCTCAGAGTGTGCCAGCGCGAAGCTGAGCCCACCTATTTGGCACCGGGTGCCCGATCGCTCAGCCAATACGCACGCTTGAAGGGCTGAATGGGAGGGAGGCAGGGACGGAGGGAGGGTGAAAGAGACGGAGTGAGAACGAGGGGGGATAGTGTAGGGTTCGGTCAGTGGGTTGGCTCCTTACTTTGCCAAATTAGCAAGTTCCTATCTTGTGCAACTCCAAAGTCCAGAGCACATTAATTTTACATACGCCAATCAGCAGCGCCGCCCGTATTCCATTCCCACCCCAATTTACCTCCATTTCCCCCCTCTTGTCCTCAAGAATTGCACTCAGATGCACACATCCACTTTTGCCATTTTCTCCAACACGGTTGCCATCTCCTCCATCGAGCGAGCGTACAGCAGTGTCCCCGTTTGCCCCGTCCCTCCCTCCATTGAGCGGCGTGTGAACGAGCGGGCCAGAACTCCCAGCAGACGCTACAGACCAGCAGCTGCCTTTAGACTCGCCGCACAAACAAAGAGCAAAGAGAGAGACACAGTCCACGGCAGAACAACACTCTTGCTCTCTCTCGCTCTAAACTTTATCTGAAGACATGTCAGCATCAAATCCAACACAATAAGCAGTCTTTCTGGTAACACTTTATTTTAAGGTGACGTAGTTATACGGTACATGTGCCTGCTATAGTAATAACTGCAAAATATGCAGAATTACAAGCAACTGACCCTAAACCAAACCGGAACCTTAACCCTATAGTAAGTACATGTAGTTCATTAATATCACTCAGTACTTGATTGTGTAATTACACTATAACAATGTCACCTTAAAATAAAGAGTAACCTTTTTTTAATCACCGGTATTTCCTATTACAAAGGTTTTCCTATGAAAAAATCGTATTAATATTATTGCCTTTAAAGAAAATAATAAATTAATAATGCTTAGTTCACATTCTGCTTAACGTACACCGACATCATAGCAGCACTCAACAATTAACTAGAGTAAATATGCATTTATATATATTTAACAATGTATTCCTTGCCAAATATAGTATAAATGCAAAATAATAGCCAGACAAAACAAGTAAATAAAAAAGACTTCTACACTTGTTTTAAAATATGAAGTATTTTTACCAAAATAATGAATTCATTTATAATAGAAATGATACAGCTTTTGCAGGAAAACAATGACATACTATTTTCAACCCATTCTAACTCAATCAATTTCTCAATTTCAACATCTTCATTTAAGTCAGACAGTTAAATTTACCACATTTGCATATTTAAATCAGCAGGACTTGTACTACATCACTGAAAACCAAATGTATAAGTTTGCAAGGCACATGCACGTGACCAACGAACACCAGACGCAATGACAACACCCGGCATCAACCGGCCTGAAACCCTAAATCCTCTACCAAACTACACATACAACATATTTAAGGAATTCAAAGGCTGGTCAATCCCTGTTCCCAATGATCCGTTATGATCCATGGAGAGAGCCAGGGAAGAATCGCTAGTTTGGGAAGATTCACATATCAATTGATTTAATCTGGTTTAATCCTACAATGAGTTTATGCAACATATGCCGCTCTCTCAGGGTTACGCGACACCTTAGGGCGACCATCAGGTCCACCCGAGACCACCGGGTGAAGCCGCCTCGTTCTCACGGCAGACCATTTTGCAGTTGCCAGTAGGAGCTTGCTATGTAAACGCAGCGTTTCCAAACAAAGCGTCTGGTCATTTTGTTTGTAAATGTTCCATTGGCTTACAATTCACTTTGCATCATTCCAATCCAAATTAAAAAGAAGGTTCTCCACAATTCATATCAGTTGACTGTGTACAGAACAAGGTATCTTGGTATTTTGTTTTACATGCATTTCGTATGCAAAACCAGGAATCGTTCTGCATGTTGTTGCAGTACGTATCTGATTTAGTTGGATTATGCGTCTGACACATTTATTTCCGTGAAATAATTTCCATGTCTCCAAACAAAGAGTTTGAAAGTGTCTGCATTAAATGGCCTAGGAGGAAAAGGTGTCGGTAACAAGTTCATTGCTCTTGCTTGAAATATTGATTGAACGAACGCATCAAACCCGGCTCTATTTTGGATGATGCAAACTTTATGATGACAGCATGAACTTTGTGTTGTTATCATGAGATTCAATTAGTATGTATGCCATAAACGGCACATAAAATGGAGTTTGCTCATGTTCCCCCACAAGCATGTCGGATTTGTTCATTGCCGAATGACCTTATTCAAACTCTTTTATACCACAGCCTATCTTATCTTTGTATGACACTCTCCTCTCTAAACAGCGCCCTTTGTTTTACCCAAGAAAAAAGAAGAGCGCTAGGGGAAGATAAAAAAAAAAGTTTGAGAAAGAGAAAGGCAGACAAAAAAGCAAGATTTCCACGAAAGGCGGTCTCGCTCTGCTGCGTAGCGCTTGTGTGTTTTTTGTCTGTATGGCAAGGCCTACTTCTTCCAGAGAAAGAGGGAAAAAGGCTGAGAATGTGAAAGGAAAACTCGCCAACATGCTCGCACACTATTTACAGAATCTGTGCTGAAATTGCCTGAACTCTACATTACACCACACATGATGTATACACAAAGGCCATCAAAGTTAAGTGCTCTAGCACATTTATGAATTTAGTTTGAATCAAATTTCGACTCCACTTCAAATGATGGATGTTTTAGGCGCCTTGTGACCAGGGGCTCATCAAATGTCCATTTTTAAAAGTTTCAGTTTGTATGATTGCCCTTTTAGTGTAGCCAAAGTAAAGACAATAACAGTTTGGCCCACCTCACTGAGTAACACTGAAAAAACTTAAATATAAAGCCTTTTTTATTTTCAAACATAACACTGACAGAAATCCAGCTCTGGACGAAATTCAAGGCGACATAAAATGGTTCCTTGTAAATAGGGTCTTACATTAGGTACCATACCTTTGGCCTGTTCTTTTAAAATAAATATATTTTTATTATTTTCTATTTCTTCAACCGTATCCGGCTTCATTAAAGGCCAACGGAACTGTAAACCGCTAACGGTTATTTTTTTAAATCGCGTTGGCGGGAGCTCGAGCTCATTATGGCGCGAAACGGAAAAAAAGGCTGCGGATGGAGCGAAGACACACGTCGAGGGATCTACGTAAATTACACGTAATATTGCCTTGAAAATGTATACGTTTCATCCCCAAAATGAATGTTACCTTTATTAACATACGTTTGACAACGGGAGAAAAAAGCCCTTCCTTATATATAAAAAGAACAAACACAGAGATTTTATATTTGTTTGAAAAATTAGGCTACAAAACACCACCCATAATTTAGACATTAACTGGATTTTTATTCCCGTTTTAATATACAAGAATTGAATAAACAAAATCGAACAAAAAATCGGGAGCCAGCCGAATTGAGAGCATTCAAGAATAATACATAACAGGAAAAAAAATCTAATTACATTTATTTAAATACTATATTTACTCTGCTGACTCATGATATCAACTATATGTCAAATACAAAATGTACATCTTATTACATCTACAATTGAACTAACTTGTAATTAAAATCGGTTTTGAAATGGAGACAAAAAAATAAAGATCTGTTGTTGTTTTTTACACCGTCATATTTTTAACTATTCGTAGAATATCTTGACTGTACTTTATAGACACAACTTTTTAAAATAAACACCTTTATTTAACAAAATTAAAAAATAATAATTAGTTTAATCTATGATATAAACTGGAAGAAATGCATCAAGTTAACTTAATATATAAATCAAATGTATCATAAATAGCCAATAGTGCAAAAAGGAAAAATTATTCTTCATCAAGCAAACATAAGAAGAGGCAAAGTAAAGGTAGTCTAACCTTTCAGATTTTTAACCAAAGCCTGTAACCTTTCAAGATCAAATAAATGAAATATTATTTTCCCCTAAACAGAAAGTAATAGAGGTGTTTTTTGGAGAGCTATCTGTGCTTTGCGTGCAATTCACTCCATTTTATAAACCGAGACGTTTCCAGGACGCTTGGAAATCTGGGAGTAATTTAAGTGAGTTCAGTTCCGCGGGGAAATATTCTTTATGCATACAGAAAATAAAAATAAAACATATCTGAGGTGCAGATTGAGGTTCCTCGGGTTTTGCACCCGAATGGGTGTCAAAACAAAATGTAGGCAGTCTAAAAAGTACACGTTTCTCTCTCTCACACACACACACAAACACACACTCTTGATGCTATACATTTCCTCTCTTTTTACTGTTTCGGTGACCACAAAAGTTACTCAAATGGAGAATTTTCACCTGGCGGTAAACCAGTAACCATAGCAACAGGAGGCCGCGTGACGTTTTTGCGTCAGGATTCTAAAAAGAATTCTCACTATGCATCACTTTATTACATATTTACATACCACGAAAAAATTATATTTCTTAAAAAACAAAACAGTTTGACTAACTGCATGAGCGCCAAAAGACACCCTCAACCGAACATTTCCTGCAAACCATCTGAAAGTTATCCAATAACCCGCACACTGCACTTCATATTGATATTAATATCGTTATTCATTTAGAAATTATATGGATTTTCTAGAGTTTTATAGTCCATGTGTCATTCACTCAATTTGATATGCTGCATGATCATTGTGTTTATGTATGTATGTATGTGTGTGTGTGTGTGTGTGTGTGAGAGAGAGAGAGAGAGAGAGTGTGAGAGAGAGAGCGAGAGAGAGAGTGTGTGTGTGTGTGTGTGTGTGTGAGTGAGAAAGAGAGAGAGAGAGAGAGAGAGAGAGAGAGAGAGAGAGAGAGAGAGAGAGAGAGAGAGAGAGAGAGTGAGTGTGTGTGTGTGTGTGCGTGCGCGAACGTGTGTGTGTGTGTGTGTGGCGGTCGGTGAGATCAGTCAGGACTCGGGAGACTGATGAAGTGTAAACTGGAAAAAATGCCGAGACGAGCACGGCGTGACACCACAGCATTGAACCGCTCACGCAGCGACTAAATACAGCCGCTCCGACTGCCCGAAATATTCATACTGAGAGCGCAGTGAACTCTCCCCGAGTGCGTGTGTGTGTGTGATAGAGAGAGAGAGAGAGAGAGAGAGAGAGAGAGAGAGAGAGAGAGAGAGAGAGAGAGAGAGAGTGTGTGTGTGTGTGTGTGAGTGTGTGTGTGTGTGTGAGAGAGAGAGAGAGAGAGAGAGAGAGAGAGAGAGAGAGAGTGCGTGCTTGCGTGCGTGTGTGTGAGAGAGTGTGCGTGTGTGTGTGTGTGAGAGAGATAGAGAGAGACATGAACACCATTAATGATTAATGGACATCCTCAGAGATAAATGATCCATAAAGAAATAAAAAATAATATTTTTAATATTAAAATGTAAAAAAAAAAAAAGAAAACTGAAAAATTAAGAAAGGAAAAGTTGGCACATCACAGCTCCAAAAACAGAAAAATATTTATTTCATATTCTCACCACAGGTAATGTTTCGAGCCCAGTTGTCATCAGACAATTTAATATGGTGTAATATTAAAATGCAAACGGTTTTCATTTGGGAACAGGGATAGTGTGTAAAAGTACCATTTAGTAAATGAACATTAGATAAAAACATGGTATTATTCAGAACACTAAATATTATGCATTAGAGGCACAAATCTAATGGATTAAAATACATGCAGTATATATATATATATATATATATATATTATGTGTGTGTGTTGATGATCACAGAGGTTTGTCAATCGCTTTGACATCATTCAATTCATTTAGTAAAATAGCTTAATTTAGGCTTCATTCACTTTGTTTTTCAATTGGTTTCATTTTTTCCTATAAAATGTAAAATAAAAAAAGAACAAATCCAACAAATCAGTGTTTTTACACAATCAATATTTTCACTGACAATTTGATTTAAAAAAAGGAATTTCAGGCCACATTGTTCCACATTCATGAAAAGGGCCATAGGCAATAATTAAAACGCCCTAAAAATCTGTGATGAAAGATTTTTTTTTAAACCACACATAAATGTTATTGTTCCCTGACAAATATCACTGAAATGTGTGGGTTTTTTTCAGCGTCAGCCCTAAGCTCGTAAACAATCAAAATTAGTGTCAGTTTCCTGACATGGATGAGTTGATCCATCAGACTTACTTCATCCTGAACCCCCACCTTAACAGTCCTTAAAACACTGTAAAGTTCATTAAATGAAGTATTGTGGTGCTGCTGGTGGAGAACCGAGATATTGGAAAGATCAATGTTCTCAATCAAGACTGTAAATCAACATAAAATGCGACCAAACAACCAAACGCATCTGTGTAAATGAGATTGGACAGTGGGCGGAGCTAAGCGGCGCAACGGCGCAGAAATACCCCAAACAAAACGCTCCATCACAGTCAGTTGCCCACAACAGAACATACAGAATCTCAGCTTTATCCTTTGTCGTTTGCAAACGATATAAAACTGAAATCCTAGAATCACCAGGTACGCAGTCATGAGGAAGTCGAGTTCCCGCACATGCGTCCATCACAACCTGTAAATAACTGCAGTGTAATTATGGTTGATATTTCAGTGCCAAGTGCCAGGTTTAAACTAGAGATGTTCTGAGCTCTCCAACACACACCCCTCCACCCTCGCTTTTATTCCCATTCTTTTCTTTTACCTCCGCCACTCCGCGAGGCGAGGTGCCAACCCTTCTCCTAAACTGGGCATCGTGCCCTACCCTTTATGCAAATCAGGCACCCACCACCTCCTCTTTTTCTGCCACTCTATCTCTCTTTCCATCTTTCTCCTTCACCCTGTCTCTGTGTTGCCCCCCCCACACACACACACACCCGGTCATGTCATTTGTCTTTTTTCCTGTGCATTTACACTAATTTTCTATCAGTCATTTTTTTATTATTCTATCTTTCTATGAGATATCTTCATGTCTTGCTGTATTCACAGAAGATATAAACCCTGTATCGTTATGTCACTATTACACCACACTCCTCCAGCAAAGTGCAACTTGGAAATTTCATTAATTAAGTTAGCAAAGATCAAGCTGACGAACATGCACACTTTTCTCTTTTACGCACATCCATTTTAAGGCAGGGATTCCCAAACCTTGTCAGCCGAAAGCACTTGGATGTAAAGTATTTACTTGAAGTATTTTGAAATTAATTATTTTAAAATGCATGCGTTCTTTGATCTCAGTTAGTGGTCATGACAAGTAAACAGATAACATATCTAATATTTTTTAGTATGGTAAGTGATACACACACACACACACACACACACACCAATGAAACTCTACTGGCGCAGACTGATGGCAAGCTCTCTTTAACGCAACCTGATAATATTTACATAATTAATTATAGAAATAGAGTTACAAGTAACAATAAAAAATCTTTTTGTCTTAAACTCTTCACTGTCAAGCACTCAAGCTTTGAAAACGCCATAACCTTCAGCTTTTTTTGTTTTGGCGGAATATATTGGTGAAATGCTTTACATTTCTGTCCGAGAAAATGCTGGAAATGATGTGAATGGGAATGCATCCGAAGTGTATTTAATGCTCGATTTAATCAAAGTCGGGGTTGCTTGCTTCACTGAGTCTCCCAGTCTACAAAACTGCGTTTCCCAGTCACAACTCCAACATTTTTACAGTTAAAAGCTCCTACTGGGAACCACTGTTGTGCAACGGATCACTAAACTCACAGTTCGGATCATATTTGTTAACGTACAAATATTATGTTAATGTTAATATAAGTTTGCCTAATTAATACACAGCAAAAATCTAACTTTTAGGGACAAGTGACCGGTAATAAAGTAAGAACAAATACACAAATTACAAGCATAGACAATATAATGTAACAAAGTTAGGAATAAAGTAGGGTCAAACTGTGGTATTCTGGTCCTGATATAACTGGGATCAACTGGGATCCGTTGCTCCCCTAGAACTAGAACTTTCCCACTAATTCCAAGGACAAATGGAACACATAATAAGGCTTTTTTCGCATCTCAGCTGCGCAGACACTCTCTCCAGCCGCACATTTACATAAGATAAACATTGGCTCGCTGAATAGTCCACCACTTTTTTGTATGACTAGAGAAAATGAGTAGCCGTGCAAGAGCTAGATCAACAACACAAACAGAGAACACAAATGAACTCACTGGTCACACACACGCGCGCTCTGTGATGACTGGATATAATTACATTACAATGGCAAAGGTGACGGTGAATGGCCGCTAGCCGCATGAGCATGACACGCTCACACATGTGCACAATGAGCTACAATGCCTATGATAGAAGCGTTTGTTACAGAGAGAATAGAGCTGATGCGGGAGTGTGTGTACGAGTGTGTGACAGAAAGCGAGACAGGTTAAAGAGTTTTGATTAAATCACTTAAGAATGATTGTTGATAATTAGGCGGGTTTCCAATTAATTATGCCAGTAATTTAAAAATAAATCTAATAATCAATGTATAAATTATTCTATTTAAAAACTCCATAAGACACAACACTGTTGATACTGAATAAATATAATACTTACTAGAAATTTTAAAAAATGACTTTTTTCATACATTTTGTAACTATATAATGATCTCAAAATGGATGATTAATTTTGGTGAATCTTGGAGATTGTAATATAATTAGGATCATGTGAGACTGAAGACTGGAGTAATGATGCTGAAAATACATCACAGGAATACCTTTTAAAATTTAAATAGAAATCAGATATTTATATATATGTTTGTCAAATAACTGCAGCATGAAAAACATGAAACATTAGAGTATAAAAAGTGTAACTTTGATTCCTGCGTGACAATACAAGTTCAGAAACGTTTCTGTTTCACTTCTGACAGTGAACTGTCTGTCGGTGTCAGTATTTGTCTCATCTGTCAGCCGCTTTCTCTCATTAAGTGCCGTCCAGCATTAGTTCTGTCAGTTCAGGACAGGTGCAGTGGTAATGAGAGGGTAACACTGCATGCACTGAGGGCTTTCCCATTATAGTAAGCTTAATCCAGGGTTAGGGAATGTGTGTGTGCGCGCTGCAGCTGGGGTAAGAATGTGTATGTGTGTCTGTGTGTGTGTGTGTGTTTATAAGTGGGAAAGAGACTGGAGAGCGAGACAGAATAGTTTTTTGTGCGTTTACTGGCACTATCTTTGCGACTGTATTAGTGTTCTTCTCAAAACTTGAAGTTTTATTACAGTTCTTTGCTTGTGTCTTACTCTGCCAACTTAGAAACAAAAACAAAATAAATGAAAAAATATATATTGTACAGTGGATTTCACTTATCTCGACTCACGGTTAACTCGCCAATCCTATTATGTCGACGTTTTTGAAGTGGAACCGCCAAACTCCCTATTTGTCTAAGTATTTTCTTATCGGTAATGTCGATTCTTTTATGTCGCCGAACCCTGATATCTCGAACACAAAAGAGGGACAAATTCACCTCTTCACATGGTTATCTCGCGACTAATGATCGTACAGAGTTCACTGCGCATGCGCTGAGTTTGCGTTGCACGTCGCTCTGTCAGTGACGCTTCTCTCACAGCGCCGCGCAGCACTCTCTGAAGTGAAAGCACATTTCGTTCTTACGCTTCTCAACAAGCAGCGAGTGCTTCTCTGATTTGATTGGTTTTCTCAAATATTTTGACATTGGTCGGTAGCGACCGGTTACCGACCAATGAGTATGAGGCTTATATGAACACACACACACATAAACACATCCCTGTTTCTGTTCTCTACGGATTGGAGAACCCGGTTATTAAAAGACGGGACGAAGCCGAATTTGTTGAGAAAGCACATTAGACAGGCAGAACGCAAGAAAGCAATCTAGTACAGCGTGATGACCTCACGAATATGTTATGATTGTTTACACTGTGAGCGAAATTGTGTTTGCAATGTTGGAGAATATAATTAAAGGTTTGTATGGAGAATGGAAGGTGTTTTTTTATTGTATTCTGGTAAATCTCTGCTGTTAGTTGGTGCATATATGCCTTTTGTTGTTAGCAAACAAATACAGTGTATGTACATTTTTATAGCATGCCGATCGCTTCATCAAATAAATCGCCATATTGGCTGTTGGTTTTCTAGATCATCGGTTATCTCAACACTTTTTTGCAACCCCAGAGACCGTCGACATAACCAAACTCCACTGTAGTTCTTTACATGACAGCCACAACATCATCATCATCCACTCAAACAGCTGAAGCTCTTTAGAAAGCTCTCATCTGTGCTCTCACAATCTGAAACCTACAGGAACCCAGAAGGAGAGAAGCAAGAGAGACAGCGAGTAAATGTTGTAGGCCTACAAAGGAAAAGCATAAGCTACAAAAGGCTAAAGAAATACACGCCAGAGTATCCCGAAGAATCCTGAACTAGACGTGTCGACTTAAATGCTCGGCCCTTTACATTGATTTGTCACTGATCGTGTGATTTTGACTGAATTTCAGAAGACTGTTCTGACTTAGTGTGCTATATCTTTTCTAACTGATGGAAGTTAAGATTTTCATATAAATGACAATAAAAACCCATAGATTTGCACTGGCTGTAAGACTAATGATGTCCTATAGAGGAGGCCAATCATTGAAATCCACTTAAACGCTCAGTTTCCATCAGTTAAAATTAGAAATGAATGCATACTCCAGAGCTCCACTGGTTATGTTTTCTTATACCATCTGGATACCCATTATTGCTCAGGTGAATGCACCTTTTAAACAGTTTGTTGTTCAAGTAAGTCATCGCAGTTCTAAGCTAATGTGCTGTTAGCCTGCTACATTGTAACACACAAATAGCTATATGCTAAATAGATAGCATATATTGGTTTCTGTTTTTGAACTAAAACACACAGCTTCAATATGACTCTGATTTAGAGCGAGCAGACATCTTTAAGAAATATTACAACCCATAGACAAAATACCTGAAAAATAAGCTGTTATGTTGGAGCAATAGTATGTGTGCAGTTTTCTGACATTTGCAGCTGTGGAGTCTGAGTCTGGACTGGAGGTTCAGGTTACTCAGGCAGTGTTGCCAGATTGGACTGACGATTTCCAGCCCAACTACAGCAAAAAACCTGCCCATTTACAAAAATAACCCCCTCAAGACCAAAATTGTTGATGGGAGGTGGGGGGGGAGAGACCTACACGCGATTTTTTTTTGGGGGGGGGTTGTTTTAGTGGAATTTATATGCATTTGTAGGCTTGTTTTAATGGAATTTATATGCATTTATATATGAAATTTGGGCGGGTTTGTCATCAAAAACAAGCCCAATTTTTATCGACCAGCCCAATGCATTTTTTTCCGGTCAGACGTTACCAAAAGGAGCCCAATTAGGCGGCAACCCGCCCAATCTGGCAACATTGTACTCAGGCCTTTAGCATCTAGTTCAGGGGTGGGCAAACTATTTGTCTCGTGGGCCACATTGGTTTCTTAAAATCGACAGAGGGGCCGGGGTGAAGGTCGTACCTGTGCATTTACATATAAGAAATCCTAGAAAACCTGTATAAAGTATAGTTTGGTCTTAAATCACTCGACTGGGACACGTGAAATTACAACAAAACATTATTAATACAATTTAATCGACAGAAAAACCATAATATGCAATGTGACTGAATCGTATATTTGCCTCAGCTCTAGATTGACAATCACAGGCGTCCAATCACAACTGACCTCTGGAAAAAATGGAACTAAGCAATGACGTTTGATGTTACTATTACAAGAGCAAGCCCCACCTCACGACTGACAAAAATAAAAGTACTCACGCGAACAAAAACAGCGCGAGTGATTAAAATGAGCTCGCGGGTACCCGTATTGACATGTAGCTCTGTTTTCCGCTCGCGGATGTAATTTACGCGAGCACAAACATCAGTTTTGCGCTCGTTCCTTTTTAGCACGGAATTAGCGCCATAAAGGGGGGTGTAGAGGGGTTTGCGACACACGCCTACTCTCCAGCACAGCTTCAGCACCACTGCCGCTTGCAGCCGCGACAGAGACGTTACAGGGAAATGTAAAATGAAGGAGGTTTAATACAGGTTCGGCAAGTTCGGCAGGCCGGATTAAAAAGCCCAACGGGTCGTAGTTTGCCCACCCCTGATTTAGTTGCAGATTGTGGCATGTTGGAAAGCATCCCCATCTCTTGTGTTTTTATTCATGGCGTCATCAGCGATTAGGTGAGATCAACTCGACTTCAGGCACCTAAAAGTCGGCTTAAGGTTCACTTATAAAAATTGTTATGTGTTAAAGTAAATACTACCGGAAAAAAAATTCATTTCTACATGAAAAAAGTTTGGTAAGGAAAGAATAAAAAAACAGTGAATTCTATATTAGTACTCAGCTCCAGAAATTAAAGCGTAACTATTAATGTTATAAAACCTACTCAACTTTTCTGATCCGGGTGTTCCCATCATGCACTGAGGCATGAATAATACGGTTTTCCAGCTGTTTTTACACAGTTTTATCCTTGATTTTGTTGTGAAGTTTAGTAACTTGCCATTTTCTGACGCTCTGAGCTCTTTTTCTATTCAAAATGACAAATTAATACTCAAAAACAATCCATCGAATTCATCGTCATTGTGTATTTCGTGCCAAGTATTGAGCTCTGTTTGGGTGATCATGATATTATTTTAATAATGTAGATATAGAGTCTCCAAAATATGTACATAGATATTTCTAATTAAGTCACAAACTTTAAAAGCATGGTTTAATTCAGAGTTATATTTTTTTTAAGTAAAAAGCATTGCAAAGTAAACGGTACAAATTACTCAACAAATTTTTACTGGTCAATTTACTTACTTTCTTTGTTAATTTTAACTTGGTTAAGCAGAGTTTACTTGTGAAATGTAAAATGTCCTTTAAAATCTGCAGGCAAAAACTTGCAAAAGACAAATTAAGGCAATTTTAATAATAATCGACCCCTGTTGTGTACTGGCCCAAGCCAAAAATAATAATAATTCTAGTACATAGACATGGCTCTATTTTAAATCTGTGATTATTATCATGATTTATGATAAATTTTCGCATTTATTGGCATCTATGGCCCTTTCAAACACACAAAAGGTTCTTTACATTTTTCAAATGTTCTAGAAAAATGGTTCTTTTATGCCATAGCTTTTCCAAACTCTTATATTTTTAAGAGTGTAACAGAGTAGGCGTATTGAAAAACCTAAGAATGAGGAACTCTAATTAAGGTAACTAGTTTTGCACAAAGTAAAGAGGAAGCTATGAAGCATTTAGGAATACACAGAAACAGTTCCAGAAGAACTGAATAGTAGAGAGTAATTTTACTGCACTGCCTCTTCCTCCATCTTGTCTTTGGAACCGGAGTTTCTCTCCAGAGCACAGAGATATAAATCCAGTGCGCACGCTATAACCTGACCTCCATTTGGCTGCACTGGCCTGCGTGTTTGCTCAGGTCTCGTGGCCCTGACACCTGTGGGAAGGTACACTCATAAATATATAAATAAAAAGAGTTGGCCCGCTTTCTTTTCTGCAAACAGATTCAGGACTAATTATACAGCTTTATGATTTTTCATACTGCCGGGAGGTTGATACCACATGCACACAAACAGCAGTTTTAAAGCTGCATGTTCACGACTTCAAATTTAAAGCGATGGTTCACCCGAAAATGAAACTTCTGTCATCATTTACTCACCGACATGTTGTTCCAAACCTGTATACATTTCTATGTTCTGCTAAAAACAAAGGAAGATATTTTGAAGATTGTTTGTAACCAAACTATTTGACTTTTTTTCTCAATTCTATGATAAAGTCAATTTGTTTGGTTACGAACAATCTTCAAAATATCTTCCTTTGTGTAAAAGAAATCTACAGGTTTGGAACAACTTGAGGGTGAGTAAATGATGACTGCATTTCCATTTTTGGGTGAACTACCCTTTTAATATCATATCAAAAGGGTGGAATTATGAAAGAAAAAGTGAAATTGAGAAGGAGAAGAATCTTAGGTCTCTCTGGGCATAAGAAAAATGCTTTCTTGGTGAGACGGACTAGACATTGGTTAACCAAAACACAACCCTTCTACAATAAACTTAAAGGAATAGTTCACCCCCCCCCAAAAAAATTTAAGAAATAAAATCATATAGTTTTATGACATTTGGGTTAGTAAATGGTGAAAGAGTTTTCATTTTTAGGTGGGCTTTTCCATTAAGGTCCTGCTCGAGACGCTCAATGCACAATTTGTCCATTCGGAGAACAGAGAGGTTCTTCGCCGCAGTACCCAAGGGTCTGATCCGGTTTCTTCCGTTGAGCCCTTTGTGGGATTTTACCCCGTACATTCACAGAGCTTTGAGTTCCAGAGCTCAAAATCAACAACTGTATAACAACTTCTTTAAATGCTGATGGGGTGTGGCGATGGACACAAGCCAAAGGACAGAATTTGGGAGTAAAAATTACACGACACCCTGTCCCGGCCTCTCAACGGACATGAAGCACAGTCTTGTGTTTCTGAGTTCCTGACTTGCTAAGATAAGAAGAACAAAATACCTAAACCTTGCAAGGTGCATTTTAGGAGCATGAGACATTGATCAAACTGATAATATCTGGCAACCGTTCAATTCAGATGCATTCCAAAGGACTGGGACCACAGAGAAGACCAGTGAGGGACGGCAAGCACAATGCACAAAGTTCCTGAGATCCCAAGACGACTTGGCAACCTGAAGAGCCTCTAAGTGGGATAATATGGTTGACATTCCTTCGCATCCCCTTAAGAAATCCAATATGTGCATATCAATGCTTCTACCTGAGGCCTTACTTCTCAGAATGAAAGAAAACACTCACACTAGCCAGTTAGTGCAATTAGGGCTGGAAATCAAGATTTTAAAAAATAAATACAGGAACAGAATGATTTATATCTGCTGATGGGCAGTGAACAGTGTATTGCTGCTACTGAATAAACAAATTATGCTTTAGTTGCATTTTAGCAGTCCCAGTCCGTATTGTATAAATAATACAGAGCACAAAAAAAGGACAAGCAATCTATTGCATGTTGTTTGCATTGCAGACGGGGTGAAAGTTTTGCAACGTACATCAGTCAATCAATTATAGTCTATTTGCTCTTCTAAATATTAAGTATATCTGCATGATTTACATGTTTAAAATCACTTTGATGACTGTTCTGAAAATTAAAAGCGTCTATTAATAACTGACCTACACTCTAAATGTTAAAAATAAGACGATTTTGCTTTTCAGTGAGTGGTTCTTAAAGGTGCAGTGAGCGATTTCGGAAAAACACTGATGAAAGTGGATCAGACTGAGCACCACAACAGACCTGTAGCCAATCAGCAGTAGGCGGTGTGTGCGCTCATGATGGGGGAGGAGGGAGAGTGAGCAAGAGGGATATTTGAAGAAAGACTGTAGAAGGAGAGATGGCTGAGAGACATTATAAAAAGCTCAGAGGTTTAATTACTGGGGGGGAAAGGGTTACGTTCAGGCAAGAGGCTTTAGGACCCATAGTTATATTAGAAAAGCTTCCAGTGCTGAGAGAGTGAAGCGAGAAGGCCTGAAAATGGATGCCAAGCTGCGTTATTTCTGCTCCATAGGTGAGTAAAATTGGTTTCGATACTGGCGACTAACAACAAACTCTTGCTTGTATATTCTCTTGTTGTTCATTTGTGATCTTCCCTTTATTTTTCGCTTCGCTTCAGCTGTGATAAAGAGATGCACGCTTGTATTGTGTGTTTGTGCAGTTTGGGTTGATTCAAATATCGACAGTGTTCAACAACGACACTCAGAAATTGCTTACTGGACGTTTAAAACAGAACAACCTTTTTTTTTACTATACAATTTTAAAATAATTTTCTTTACTGGCATCTGTGGTTCCATGAATTACCACAAATTTACTAATACACTAATATATAGGAAAAAAAAATTCTATGGCATCTATGGCAACTACAGTAGTACCTCAAGATAAGAAAGGCTCAACTTACGAAAAATCCAAGTTACGAAAGCAAAGACGAAAATTTTTTACTGCTCTACATACGAAAAGTTTTCAAGATACAAAAGGTTTCTGAAAGTCCGAGATTCGCCCCATAACAATTTTGAAACTCGCGCCGCACGCCGCCATCTTAGTTATAGTAGACTCGCCACCATCCTCCTGCTCTCCCATTGGTTCCTGATGCTAGCCAAGCCATGAGATCCTTCTCTCTAATTGGACAGCATCCCTCCCATCATGCATCTTCTATACGTACGTGCTGGCGTGCTTTAGCTCAGCCACTCCGCACCCCAAACTTTACATTTTTTATGTGTTTTCGTAAAGTTAAGTGTACGTACGTACGTAATCTGCCGTTTGTCCTCCTCCTCCTCTGCCGCCACTTTCGGAGGTAGCCTCACTCGAAAGGTAAGCTTCGACATTTTACGTTATTTCATTGTTTATAGGTCAATTTAGCATTATTATGAAATTTAATGGGGTGTTTTTGGAGGGCTTGGAACGGATTAGCCATTTTACATGTAAAATGTGTTCCAAGATACGAAAAACTCATTATACGAAGGCCGCCTCGGAACGGATTATTTTCGTATCTCGAGGTACCACTGTAATTAAAAAAATGATGATAAGTAACAACACAATGTTTTGGTAATGAGAGAAACAGAGGAACCAACTAGCTGTAACAGCACAGAATCAGATTCCACAAGTACAAATTCAATCCCACTTTTAATAACAATGTTTTAATAAGAACATATCAAACTTTCAAGACAGACCAACAATAAGCTCATAAGAGATGATATATATATTAAAATTTTCCAGAAATGTTGAATTCACACTTTCTTGCGGTCTGTACATGTTTAATAGCCAAATGCCAGTGAAAACCCACACTACTCATAGTCCATCAATCAGAGAAGTCGACATTACAATGGAAACGGAAAATGCAACCAAAAAGCTGAGCAGTGACCGCCCACACCCATTCAAAGAATCACACCCTTCACTTTCAAACTGCTCATTTGCTCAAATGAACTTGTTGAAGTGTGTTATTCATAATGAAAAACAATTAGTCAATGGGTTTTTGTTATTGTTGCATCATCATTTTTATTTTTTACAGTCTGTGACTTCTTGCCGACTTCTTGCTTTTTTTACGTCATCTTGATTAATCTCAGAGTTTGTTGGTTTGGTTCAAGGCTTAAGGACTTGATCTTTTCAAATCCCTAAGGAGAAAAATACTTCCGAATATAAGGCCGCTGAAAAGGGGTCCAGTCACCACCTCAATTGTTGGTTAATGCATATTCTAAACCCAAGTGAATTATCAGGGCATTTTATTGACTGTGCATTTTCGAAAAGTGAGCTGTGTAATTTGAGAATAACGAGTGCTTCCAATGGAGGAGATAAGTACAACATGTTAACATAATAAAAGAAAAAAGGTGGCCCCCAAAAGCTCTTTATTGTACAGGTAAACTAGCACCGTTCCCGTACCAATGCTTGGATTCGGTATCTGACGTCGGTTGCAGAATTAATCTGTAGCATCTTTTTTCTGATCCCAGAACATCTCTCCACCAATGCACTGTTTCTATTACGAAGCGCTCATGAATCCACTGATCCGACGCCAGCTGTAATGAGCCGATGACATCATCACGAACTCCTCAGCGAATTATAAAACTCTGCTCCTTGACGGAAGAGCTCTCCTCAAAGAGTAACGATAAGCGTTGTCGAGCGCTGCCAGATATTGAGCTCGTTTAGTAATTCTCTGAGAGTACGCGAGCAGACGCTGCAAAAGTGCTAACCCGAACATGACCCAGTTCCTTAGACTGAGCCTGCATTCAATGCCAAGATCACGATTACATCCCTGCCAAAACATTTCGAGCAAGCCTTTAAATACTGCCCCTCTCTCTTTCCTGTGGTGGGCGGCATTGGTGAAAGGCTGGCATAACTCAGAGGACTGACTGTGTTCTGCCTTCAGGTTAAGGTCTGGATTTTACCACCTCAGTGAAAGCCAGTCTAAACACACATATCACGGGAGTGAGGCTGGAAGCTGGCATCGTGCCACACGGCCCGAGTCACACCACCGCTGTGGACCTGACTCACTGAGGCTATTTCACTGCTTAAAAAGACACTGGAAGAAGCATTTGACGGCTGCAGTGACTGATATTTCAATAAAACTGCTCAGAACTACTGCCCTGAAGCATTGCAAATGACATAATCGAATTCAAATAGCAATGCTATATACATGTATATAGAAGCAATATATTTATATGTAAATATATACCAATATGTGAGACGTATGAGAGCGTAGGAGACTCTTTTTGACACAATTTGCTTGCCGTGATTCTCTGAATGGTGAAGATTTTTGTGCAGAATCATGTAGTTTTCCACTGGAATATTCTGTTAAAGATTATTTTAAAATAAGCTGCAATAATGTGGGTTGACGGCTTTAACAAAAACATAAACCTCATCGCTCACTGTAGGGCAGTTTGTGAAGCTTAAAGGGATAGTTTGCAAAAAAATCGTTTTTTACTCACCTTCAAGTTGTTTCGAACCTGTATAAATTTCTTTTTTCTGCTGAACATGAAAGAAGATATTCTGATGAATATGGATAACCAAACAATTGATGGACTCCATTGACTTCCCTAGTTGGAATAAAAAACACTATGGAAGTCAATGGGGCCCAAAATATCTTCTTTTGTGTTGAGCAGAAATTTAATTTAGACAGGTTTTTAACATCTTGAGGATGAGTAAATAACATAATTTCTGTCATTTCATTCTGAAAATGAATGGGATTGGAACTTGATGTCAGTCTCATTACACTGCACTTATAAGATGATAAACATGTTAGGCTTTTAAGCTTTTGACTTGCACTGTCCACTGCATTTGTGCAAAGAATGATTGTTCAGCTGTAAATCTTTTGACTTTCATCAACAACTCTGTTGTTTTATGAGTTTAGATGGGCAATAACACTGACAGCAGTCATCTGTTTACAGATGTGCTCTGATTAGCTCACTTACACAAACAGAAATCACAATTCATCATTTTAATTGGCACAATGTGTTGTAGTTTACCAACAAATCTGGTTCGAGTTGCCTGCAGAGCCTTCTGTGGTGAAACCGTGCTTTAACGAATCATGAATCCTGTAATTCCAAACGAAGAAAATAAACAGCTGTGCATTATTTTCCAAGTTGTGGAAATCAACTGCAATTGTATTTTGCAGAATTTGGCCTTTATTTAAAACACTTTGACATAAATGTAACTCCGTTGCCAGGCATTTGCACACATCTCCGTATGTCTGAAACCTTCCCTGTGAATGAGTGAGATTTATGAATATGCACACATGCAGTGAGGAGAAAAAAACTTAGTGATCTGCCTTGTGTCTACATAGGAACTAAACTGAAAAGAAACCTCATAACTCACTGATTTGGGATGCTGTACAAAAGAAGAAACTATTGAATGCGACAAATGATTTCAAGAGTTTAGCGTTAGCATGTTGCTAAGCTAATGGTGCAACACTCTAATATGAACATAAAATGTTCAGAACATTCTGTACATTTTTTACAGAATGGGTAAAATACTCAAAATTATTCATACTTTTCTGTATTGAATTGTAAACATGTTCTTGGAAAGACGCATTCGCTGTCTTATATTTTAAGAGGGTTTTCGTAGCAATGCCATAGAAGAACCATTTCAGGTTCCCCAAAGAATCTTTCCGTGAACTGTTCTTAAAAGAAGAACAGAATGATTTAAAGAATCTTTTTCCACTATGAAGATCCTTCTGTGGAATGGAAAGATTCCATGGACGTTAAAGGTTCTTCGTGGAACCCCGGATTCCAATTAAGTACCTTTATGTTTAAGTCACCAAAAGAGGATCCTACCTTTGCGGAAATTATGATAACTTAAAGTACTGTCTACATACAGCTCATTATGTTTCGGAACAGAGCAAGTGTGTGAGAGAAAGAGTTAAACCCCGTAAATGTTCCCAATAAGAAGCAGGCACCACTTCTCCTGCACCCATTTATAACACCCCACAACCAAATTAACATCTGTTTAACACAGGGGGATTACGGGAGACCGTTTGTCTCACTTTGCTCTTTTTTAACCCAGGTCTCGTTCCTGTTTAAGAAACATTGCAGGATTAGTGTTATGTGTTAAAACACACATATGCACATACGAATATGCTGCATCCCGCTTCAGCTCCCAACATCCCTGGATCCCTGCCATCCATTCTTCCAAAAAACACTCTATGGTTGCAGTGGTTCGTAAGTCAATAAACATCACCTCCTCCACGCCTTTAAAAACCACCATCCCTCCCTGAACTCATTTAAAAACCACCATCACTCTCTCCGATCGTTTAAAAACCACCATGCCACCCTTTTCACCACATGCCTCCCTAAATCTACAGTGTGACAGACACACCGATGCTGATGTGCGACAACAGCCTTACAAACCTAAAGCCATGAGAATCAGCAGCCATGAAGACGACTTCAAGACTATCAGAGAGATTCACTTTAGTGCACTTTATTGTCATGACAACACAAAACAGCTACGCCTTGTAGCTGCATGCAATAAGAAATTGTGCAAAGTAAAATGAAGTTTTAAAATGTGGTAATGTGTAAAGTGGCTACTTACTGTCAAAAAGTGCACCTGGAAATCACTATGATATTCTGGCCTCTCCTTCAATCCTAGTCTAGTGGGGGGTTTCACCCTTATTATCATCAAAAGATTTATTTTGAGAACTGACTACACTGCGAAAAATGATTCTTCTGTGACATCACTGCTTTTGGAATCTGTCTATTCATCAAAGAATCCTGAAAACCAAAACAGCATTTTAGAAGGATTTCTGAAATATCATGCGACTATGAAGACCCTTTTTATCGTCTTCGTTAGTGTGTGTGTGTGTGTGAGAGAGAGAGAGAGACAGAGGGAGTGTATGAGTATGTGTGTGAGTGTGCGCAAGTGTGTGTGTGTGAGAGAGAGTGAGTGTGCATGAGTGTGAGAGAGAGTGTGTTTGTGCGTGCGTGTGTGTGTGTGTGTGTGTGTGTGTGTGTGCGCGCGCGAGTGTGGGTGAGTGTGAGAGTGAGTGTGTACAAGTGTGAGCGTGAATGTGTACAAGTGTGAGTGTGTGAGAGTGAGTAAGTGTGTGTTTCTGTGCGTGTGAGAGAGAGAGTGTGTGTGTGTGTGTGTGTGTGTGAGAGAGAGTGAGTGAGTGAGTGAGTGAGTGAGTGAGTGAGTGAGTGAGTGAGTGAATGATTGTTTGTGTGTGCGCGAGAGTGTGAATGAGTGTGAGTGACTGTGAACAAGTGTGAGTGAGTGTGTACAAGTGTGAGAGTGAGTGTGTACAAGTGTGAGTGAGTGTGTACAAGTGTTAGAGTGAGTGTGAGAGTGAGTGTGTACAAGTGTGAGTGAGTGTGAGAGCGAGTGTGTACAAGTGTGAGTGAGTGTACAAGTGTGAGAGTGAGTGTGTACAAGTGTGAGTGAGTGTGAGAGTGAGTGTGTACAAGTGTGAGTGAGTGTGAGAGTGAGTGTACAAGTGTGAGAGTGAGTGTGTACAAGTGTGAGTGAGTGTGAGAGTGAGAGTGAGTGTGTACAAGTGTGAGAGTGAGTGTGAGAGTGAGTGTGTACAAGTGTGAGTGAGTGTGAGAGTGAGTGTGTACAAGTGTGAGTGAGTGTGAGAGTGAGTGTACAAGTGTGAGAGTGAGTGTGTACAAGTGTGAGTGAGTGTGAGAGTGAGTGTGTACAAGTGTGAGAGTGAGTGTGAGAGTGAGTGTACAAGTGTGAGAGTGAGTGTGTACAAGTGTGAGTGAGTGTGAGTGTGAGAGTGAGTGTGTACAAGTGTGAGAGTGAGTGTGAGAGTGAGTGTGTACAAGTGTGAGTGAGTGTGAGAGTGAGTGTGTACAAGTGTGAGTGAGTGTGAGAGTGAGTGTGTACAAGTGTGAGTGAGTGTGAGTGAGTGAGTACAAGTGTGAGTGAGTGTGAGTGAGTGAGTGAGTGTGAGAGTGAGTGTGTACAAGTGTGAGAGTGAGTGTGTGTGAGTGAGTGAGTGAGTGAGTGAGTGAGTGTGAGAGTGAGTGTGTACAAGTGTGAGTGAGTGTGAGAGTGAGTGTACAAGTGTGAGAGTGAGTGTGTACAAGTGTGAGTGAGTGTGAGAGTGAGAGTGAGTGTGTACAAGTGTGAGAGTGAGTGTGAGAGTGAGTGTGTACAAGTGTGAGTGAGTGTGAGAGTGAGTGTGTACAAGTGTGAGTGAGTGTGAGAGTGAGTGTACAAGTGTGAGAGTGAGTGTGTACAAGTGTGAGTGAGTGTGAGTGTGAGAGTGAGTGTGTACAAGTGTGAGAGTGAGTGTGAGAGTGAGTGTACAAGTGTGAGAGTGAGTGTGTACAAGTGTGAGTGAGTGTGAGTGTGAGAGTGAGTGTGTACAAGTGTGAGAGTGAGTGTGAGAGTGAGTGTGTACAAGTGTGAGTGAGTGTGAGAGTGAGTGTGTACAAGTGTGAGTGAGTGTGAGAGTGAGTGTGTACAAGTGTGAGTGAGTGTGAGTGAGTGAGTACAAGTGTGAGTGAGTGTGAGTGAGTGAGTGAGTGTGAGAGTGAGTGTGTACAAGTGTGAGAGTGAGTGTGTGTGAGTGAGTGAGTGAGTGAGTGAGTGAGTGAGTGAGTGAGTGTGAGAGTGAGTGTGTACAAGTGTGAGAGAGAGTGAGTGTGTGTGAGTGAGTGAGTGAGTGAGTGAGTGAGTGTGAGAGTGAGTGTGTACAAGTGTGAGAGTGAGTGTGTGTGAGTGAGTGAGTGAGTGTGTACAAGTGTGAGAGTGAGTGTGCACCAGTGTGAGAGTGAGTGTGTGTGAGTGAGTGTACAAGTGTGAGAGTGAGTGTGTACAAGTGTGAGAGTGAGTGTGTGTGTGTGTGTGAGTGAGTGAGTGAGTGAGTGAGTGAGTGAGTGAGTGTGAGAGTGAGTGTGTACAAGTGTGAGAGTGAGTGTGTGTGAGTGAGTGAGTGAGTGAGTGAGTGAGTGAGTGAGTGTGTGAGTGAGTGAGTGAGTGAGTGTGAGAGTGAGTGTGTACAAGTGTGAGAGTGAGTGTGTGTGAGTGAGTGTGAGAGTGAGTGTGTGTGTGTGTGTGAGTGAGTGAGTGAGTGAGTGAGTGAGTGAGTGAGTGTGAGAGTGAGTGTGTACAAGTGTGAGAGTGAGTGTGTGTGAGTGAGTGAGTGAGTGAGTGAGTGAGTGTGAGAGTGAGTGTGTACAAGTGTGAGAGTGAGTGTGTGTGAGGGAGTGAGTGTGAGAGTGAGTGTGTGTGAGTGAGTGTGAGTGAGTGTGAGAGTGAGTGTGTACAAGTGTGAGAGTGAGTGTGTGTGAGTGAGTGTGAGAGTGAGTGTGAGAATGAGTGTGTACACGTGTGAGAGTGAGTGTGTACAAGTGTGAGAGTGAGTGTGAGTGAGTATGTGTGTAAAGGTTTACCTACACTTGTGACGGCCACATGTTCTCGCTTATATATAGGTGAAACATTATGGCAACTGACTAGTGAGGCTTATAAATTGAAAAACATAAAAACTTGTTTAAATTCAACTCGTATTTTGCACGTTTCTGTGATGGTTAGTTTTAGGGGTAGGAGTTGAGTTAGGCCACAGAAAATATAATTAACCTGATATAAAATCAATGGAAGTGTGTGTGTGTGTGTGTGTGTGTGTGTGTGTGTGTGTGTGTGTGTGTGTGTGTGTGTGTGTGTGTGTGTGTGTGTGTGTGTGTGTGTGTGTGTGTGTGTGTGTGTGTGTGTGTGTGTGTGTTGGTAAGGGGTGCCTCGATGTGTATTTGCGTTTAGAAGGGGTAATGTCTTTCATTTGAGGTTATGAGAGAGTGGAGTTGCTCATGTTCTTGCATTCCACAAACATGATGCTTAGATTAAGGGGGAGGGTGTGTGTGGATGTTACACATCTGCGATGGTTTACTGTAATGTGTGTTGACTTTAAAAGCTAATATCAGATTGACCACATCTGGCGATAATTATCTGCCATTACGGGCAATTTCAATGATAGCCATCATAAATAATAGTCCGTTCAGATTAGATATCACGATCAATTAATCGCTAATAGACTTGAGCCAGATTACGCTGGATTACACAATGCAGCTCGGTCAGACGACACATGCTCGCAGAACCTAAGATGACAGTAAAATATTCACCATTCACACACTGTATGTAGTTCTGAATAATAATCGCTTACAGCAGGAAAAGTAATACTTTTTTTTGTTTGTACCTGGATTGATAAATCTAGCTATACCGCTTTTAGGCCCAACTATACCTTCACAAATGGCAAGAGCCCGGAGTGTGTGTACATTCAACAGTCACTACAGTGGAATGTTTGCATAAATGACAGAAAAGACTAATTGCTCTATTTTTCCCAAGATCACAGCACTCATGGGTATCGCAGTTCAGCGTTCATAGCAAAGTAATGCAAAATTCTGCATGACTTTGGGAAGATCTATACGTAGTGTGTTATGCTGCTTAGTTTCTAACAAAACAAGAGCAAAAATCATCTGCTCTCAAGCAAACGCATTCACCGTTCTCATTCACTCTTTTTCTTTTTCCTTTACGGAGCATATCAAGTTAAAATACTGTAATGTTAAGGTTTGTTGTGAGTTTTTCCCCAGCCAGCAGCAGTTCGCCGCTGCTCCACATGATCCTTTCCAAAGGCCAAACAACAATATGGGGAGCGACTGACAGCCACGGCAACGGAGAAAAGAATTCACGTCCATGCAAGTTTTTTTAGATGTATGCAGTGAAGAAAACAAAAAAGCTGAACCTAATTTATTGACATCTGCATATTCAGTGCAGTTCACAGCACAGACCTCTACTCAAAATATAACCAGAGTGGCAGAGCTGGGATGCCAACTGACTGTTTCAGACGGGTGTATTCAGGAGGCTCACACACACACACACACACACACACAGACGGTTGGACAGAAATAATCGACCTTGAGTGTTTGAGGCCCATCGGTACAGCAGGCCTCTTCAGCTACTGTGCTACTATAAACACTTGCTCTAAACCCTCCATTTATCACCGACACAGAGAGCCACAGGCTCGTCAAACACACTCACACACGCCATCATCTGAAAGCTCTTTACAAACCCCTTTTGTAGCTCTTAGACTTTTCTTTCTCATTTCATGGTTAGTTGCCATCCTAAAGGCTCACACTGTGATACAAATATTACTGAGGAGCAGCCTGCAACCGCGGAAGAACAGAATAGAATAGAATAGAATAGAGGGAATTAAACAAAAACAACACAAAAAATAAAAGCAATAAAATACAAAAAATATTAAAGAAAAAATAATTAAAGAAAAAGCAATAGAAAGGAACAAAGTAAATTGAAATTTAACTTTGTTAAATTGTTAAACACCCAGAACAGAATAGAATAGAACAGGGGGAATGAAACAAAAACAACACAAACAAATAAATAAAAGCAATAAAATAAAAAATAGTAAATAAAAATAATTAAATAGAAAGGAACAAAGTAAATTGAAATTTGTAAATTTGTTAAATTTGTTAAACACCCAGAACAGAACAGAATAGAATAGAATAGGAGAGGATAGAATAGAATGAAACAAAAACAACACAAAAAATAAAAGCAATAAAATAAAAGCAATAAAATAAAAAAATATTAAATGAAAAGGAATAGAAAGTAAAAAATAAACATGAACAAGAATAAAATTAAAAAATATTAAATTGGAAAAAAAAACTAAACTAGTCCTAATAAAAAAACTAAACTAAAACTAATTTTTAAAAAACTAAACAAAATTTAACTTGTATTAAAATGCATCTTAGTCCATATCTGATCCTAGTGTGAAGACAAAAAGATTTTGAATCGCACGTTAAATTTTCACGCTAAAGAAACCCCAAACAAAACAAAGTATAAAATAAAATAATTAAAAATGTAGGTTATCTTGTTCAACATCTAAAGACAATTTGAATTGCACATTCTACAAAAGCCAATGGAAGATGTGCAAAGCAAGGCAGAACAAAAAACGAAACAAAAATGTTAGTATCTTTATTCCTTCTCTATCCGAGAGCTATTTTTATAGCCTGGTCTCAAGGCATGCATGTTCACTCACCTTGAGCTCTTTCACCCTAAAGTTAAATTATGATCAGTAAAGAAAAAAGGGTGATCTAGCATAAAAAGCAGGAAAACCATATGCTTATGCTGGCCTCAAAACGACCATGACCTTTCGATGGAACTTGGTTATTTCTGACGAATAAAAGACGCACAACTTTAGTGAATTACAACAGCGCTGGGCCAAAACGTTGGTTCTCTTTAAATGAGCAACAAGAGAGAAGACATTCAAGAGCGCGGTCACCGCTGTGAAAGACGCCATTGTTACTCACTATGTGAAGTGATTATGAGGAAAATAATGAGCAAAGTGTGTTTGGTTGTGCGTGTGCGTATACTGTATGTCTCCGCGATAACTGCAGAACTACACATGACGGTTAGTAAGAGAGGGATGATGGAGAGAAAGCAGATGAGTAACTATCATCCTGGTCTCCGTGTAAGAGTAGATCTAATCTGTCAATGTACAAAACAAAGTTTTTTTTTCCTTTTGTGGAACTTTTTGCATTCTCAAAGAACCAATCATGGAAAACTCCTTAAAAGAACCCTCTTTTTCTTTTGCAGTTGTTATCGATGCCATTAAAGACCCTTCGTTTTTAAGTCTAAAGATTTATCTTATTTCTTCTACAACAGATGACATGCTTGTTCTTTTAAGGACTGAAGGGTTTCATCACAGCTCATTTTCATCATCTGCCAACTAAAACACACCACATGTATTTTGCCCTAAGACGTTTTGGTAAGATTGTATCTGCCAGGAACTTGAATATAATGTAACTTTGCATATTGTTACCACACCAGTTATGCCAGCGGAGCTGCAACAGGGTCATGCTGGGCTGCGAGGGAGGAACACCGCCGCATATTTTTAAAATGATTCATGCATTGTGAAACTGAAGCTATTAACAATTTACACTGTATTCTGATTGGAGCTAGACACCTGAACTCTTGATGTTGTTGACGTTCATGCAGACCGAGCGTTTCTTGATTTGCTACGGCTTGATCGGTAACGTCAGATGATTTATTTGCTTCAGCTTAATCAAGATGAACAGCAGGAACACTGAGGCAACACCCTCGGGGCACACAAGTGTTTGCAATCATCCGTTTTACGGTGCATGACATTTTATAGCTAGACTTTGTTGTTTTTTAAGAGTATATGTTTTTTTCTATACAGAAATGACCTATGAAGTAGATTGAATGGTGTTCCCCAGGGCTGCTACCTCGGTCCCAACCTGTTCTTTCCTGCTTTCTGAAAGTATTTTCTGCATTTCCCATACACTTTCTCCCAGTTACAGCCTCCCGTTTCGTTGATTTCCCTGCCAGGCTGCGCAAGAAATCTGGAGGAAAGAGCAGTTAAATGTTCTTGTTTGACGCAACCAGAGCCATGTCACACAAAAAGACCGACTGAAAGGGGAAAGGCAATAAGGACACGAAAACAGCATTTGTCATTATCGTTAAATTGTCCTGTTGCATTTAGAAAAGCTCTCAAGTGCGAGGCCTGGCAAAAGCAGCGCTCCAGGTGAAGCAGTCACCCATCTCAGCCCAGTAAATGAGAGCAAACAACTGATCAAACAAAGAAAGAAAGATCAATTAGAAATTTAGGTTAGTTAACAGTCAGTGGAACTGGAAATGACTCAGTTAATGTGAAATTGCTCCATTTAACCCAGAGATTTGTGTTAGAAATATATTGTGCATGTTGAGCAGAGTCGCATTCACAGCGCAGATTATGCTGTCAAACAATATACATAAAGAATATAATATAGATATCCATCTAAAAAAAACATGCTAGAGAACTGAAGCGGGAAAGACAAGGAAGCAATATGTTTGTGACTGTTATTTTTTCTAAATGTAATATTAATTCTGTAATTATTTTTTTTAATTAATTTTAGAATTAATTTTCTGATGTATTATTGCAAACAGTAAGAGCATTGTGCTTGCAACGCCAAGGTCATGGGTTCGATTCCCAGGGAAAGCAAGAACTGATTCAATGTGTGTCTTGAATGCAATGTAAGTCGCTTTGAATAAAAGCGTTTGCCAAATGCAGAAATGCAAATGTAAATTAAGCATCATGTGTGCAGATGACAGAAAAATTGTGAAAAAATGTATCAACAATTTTGAAAAAAAAAAAAAAAAAGTACACGCCTAGTTCTCATGTTCTCTGTGATTCAACAATGCATTTATGCCTGAACTCAGCACTATCATATCGTAAACTGTTGTTTATTAAGATGATAATGAGCCAGGATCCACATAAAACATCAATGTCTCTCCTGTTACATTTGGAAAAAACACATATACATAAATATCAATGTGCATAAGTGCTAAATGCCATGACTCAAATGCCTGTCTCAAATCTAAGATAAATGTAAGAAAATTCAAAATACATGAAAACTTAATGCGAACCACTTGTCCTGAGATGAGTGTGTGCAAAGCCCCATCTGAGGCCCTTACTGGATCCCCAAACGACATTTTGCGCCGCGGCACATTTGGCAACCCATGCTTAACTTCCATTACGTAGGAAGCTTGAGATTCCCCACCTGTTCTGTCCATTCCAGAAAACCTTTTATCAACGTTAATAATTCATTAGTTATTGTTTACATTTGTTTCTGAGCCGTATGCGTCCTTGTTCGTTTTAATAATTAACCGTAATTAAATAAGAAAGACGACAAAACAAACGTCCAGAGAGAGTGAGTGGGGGATCGAGAATTGCCATGCATTACGCAGACGCCTCGCACCCTCCCTCTCATCTCCATCTTCTCTGAAACGTCCCATAAACCACCAAACCTCACCCAAGTTTTGACTCCACGTAAACGTGGCCTGCCACAAGATCGATCCAGCCTGCAATCTAAAGCCACAAGAGACAAAGGAGGGATTCCTTTAACACACGATTGCAGGTTTGAAGAATCAAAATCACAGCCGAGCTGATGCCAACGCGGCTGAGAGATTCAAGCTTTACCCGTAAGCCGTGGCCTTCAATTCCCGTGTGCACTCCAAAACAAAAGAAAAACATGTTACATAGACACTAATAATGAATCTATTATCAACTGCTGGGAGAAAATGCTTTTCCAAACAAATGGATTCACTATAAGAAAAAGAAAGTACATGAAATATGCATAACACTGTTTTTCTGAGGCTTAAAGTAAAAAATAAGCAAGTGCAAATGGCATATTTTTATTACTACGTCCTTGAAAAATCAGTACACATCATTTTAATTTAAAATCTCACTAATATCTTTCAAAAATGCTGCTAAATCAGAGTCAGTGTGCAGCAATTTAGCCACAAGACCATACAACAGAGAATAATTTGACCTTGAATAGGCAACAGTTCAGTAAGCCTTTAAATGTGTGTAGGCTATTTATAAAAAGTTATATTAGTATGCAGTAAAATATTTTACCTTGATCATTTTTTTAAATTAAACAAACTAGGCTACGGTTTAAGAGCTTGCAATGCATTTTAACTCCATCAATAAAAGACTAATCCTTTTTTATCTCGGACATTATTTGCCACTGACCCCACTGTTTACTTTTCACTCTTAACAGGATCTGTATCAACCCTTTTCGACGGAATATTGCAAAGCAAATATTGAAATATTCAAACCTGCCGCGGAAGTGCACGCTAAGTAAAAAATAATAGTTCAAAAAAATAAAAATAAACGTGTTGTTCTAATACGGATAGTGGGGAAAAGCTGGAAAATCAGGAGTCTGCTCGTTAAACTCGGGCGCGCGCCTGAAGTAGCGCACACGCATTGCACACTTACCAAATACTAATGCACACATATCTATATCTATAACATGCTAAGCTACTTCCAGACACTTTACACTGTGTGTGGGGGGAAAAGGTGCATTTACATTTGCCTTTAAAATGCAATGTGCAAGGAAACAATGATTCGCCACAAAAACAAAAGCTGTGAACTATGAAGAATGAGAGAAAAGGAGATTTATTTTAGACACGTCTTGGATTTGGCGTGACCCAGTCTGTCGTGTGGTGGTGGTGGTGGTGTTGTGGGGGGGTGAGGTCTACTTGCAGCCAAGAAATTAAAGCCAACAGCAAACCCTCTAAACGTGAAGAAATGGCCTTGAATTAAGAGAGCACTTCTAAGCTAAGATAAGTTTAGGTGTGTTACGCCTATTAGCTATAGGCAATTTAATTATTAATGTCTCATCCCAAGTGAAAGTTGTTTTAAAGACCTGCCGAATGTTTCCTAAACAGAGATATATTTAAAGGCCAGAAAGAACCGGGCCAAAGAGCGCGCGCGCGCGCGCACCGCACGACCGCCAATACATGTTCGGTTCACTTTTACATTATTTATTACAACACAATCATCTTCGAAGTGCACAAAAGCTTCTTGGGAAAAAATTAATAGGTTTAGTGTTTGCAGAAAGACTTCACGAGCAGGCCGTCAGGGACCCAAAAACAGGCCTGCTGGAATATAAACACTGATTCATATTTGTAAGCATTATATTTTTTTTTATGGCCAACAATTAAAGAGATTTGAAGCCAGCTTTAGACAAAAGAGCAAATCAGAGTATTGAGAGGTAAGAGTTTAATGCAATATTTTTTTGTGATTGCAAAAAAAAAGCCTGACAGTTTGTCTAGTATTGTGTAATATTATATAAACGACAGAGACACAGAATAATATGTTGTCAGAGATTGGTGACAGTAAATTAAGTGAGCCGTCAAAGATGGTAGGACTCTGCGAGGGAATAATTTAACTGCATAATCATAAAAGTACGTGTTAATGTTTAATATGTTTTACAAACAACAATATCTTACTGTATAAAATAATACAGTGTGCATATGCTCGCTTCACGTAAAATCAACAAGAAAACGCATACCTAAATTATGAATCAAAACGTCAACCACATTTTTAAAAATATATGCATATAAAAGCCTATTGCATGCAACAAAACATTTCTTGCATAGAGAAAACTAAATGCGTTTTAATACTTTTTGGAAGCGTTTCTCACTCGGGACAGTGTCTCGTGCACGGGAACGGCTGTCCTGAAACTCTTGAAACATCTTGGGAAAAGCGCTTGAAAGAAATGTTACCACAAAGTGTTATAGTTTGACAGCTAAACTTCGAGCTCTTTGCCATCCTGGCCGCACTTGCTCTCGGGTCAAACCCATCTCCTTTAATATAAAATAGATTTGGGAGAAGCGCCATTTTCTCTCCGATCCCATGTGCAATGAAGCGCACGAGAGGAGCTCCGGAACGACACCGCGCGCGAGCCGCGAGCTGGACACAAGCGCGCGCGCGTGGAAAACAAGCTTTTAAAAAGCGCAATGCATGAGTTGAAACGCGTTTACAGAGAAGACGAGACGCGGCGAGGGTTGCGCGACTCCGCGTCCGGACACACATGCGCGGGCGAGGAAGGAAATGCATGCATGTTACCTGTGTCAGGCAGTACGGAGAGTACATCGCGATCTCACACGCGGGGAATCAATGGCGTTTGGAAGTTGAGGGGAAGTTCGCCGCTTTGCTGCATTGCAGTTGCTCTCCGTCCCCCTTTCGCCTACTCCATGCTGCTCTAACCCCGCCTCGAAGGCAGAAAGTGAAAGCTCAAACTTTAGGAAGAAGGAAAAAAAACTTTCTCTCCTTCTTGCTCTCCCCCCTTCGCGCTCTCATTCTCCACAACTTTGCTAAAGACAGCCTGCTATTCATTAGCGATATATAGGAAAGAAGAAATACACAAGTTGGGGAAAATGCATCCATGGATTGCCATAACAGAAGTGCAACACTATCATTGACCAGAAGTGTTATACATTTATTAGATCAAGCCACACTTATTTCATCTCCAAAATCTTTCTCCAGCCTTGTCAATGAATAATAACTAAAATTAGTGTTCTTTTTTCATTTTTAGTAAACATGGCCGGCAATTTTCTTGTGCATTAGGTTTTGCCATTGAAAATGTGTCGATGAGTGTAATATTAAACAATAAACCCCCCAAAAATCAGTTACACTTTGTTTTAAGGTGACATCTTTGCATTGCACTAACTCTAATAAGTACTGAGTAATATTAATGAACTATAGAGTTATGGTTAGAGTTAGGTACTTGTAATCATGCATAATTTACTCTTATTGCTATTCTAAGTACATGTCACCTTAAAAGAAAGTGTTACCAAATAAAGCCTTTGGAATCAGTGCATTTCCAAGTAAATATGCCAAGTTTGATCAATTGCATAGGACTGACTGGCTGCATTATTTGTGTAAATGGCCTTTTAAACATTTGCAATACGTTTCCAAACCTACTTTAATCAGGTAATGGAAGGTAAGTAACCCCTCTCTCTCTTTCCCCCGCTCTCTTCTATGACTCATCTGTAGGCCCCAGTCCTGCACCGCAGTATTGCAGGGTGGTCTCCTAAATCCACATCTGTTTTGTGGCAAACCACAGCGCCCAGGCTGCCTAGCAGCTCGCTCAACTATGCTTATCTTGCACCTTCTCCAGCCGTGAAACTGTGCTGTGCCTCCGCTGACAAACTTTAAGAGGCAGATTAGCTTGCTCTTTTATTAGGACTGCCTTCTCATAGACCGCTTAAGCCAACACCACAAAGGAGACTTACCAATTACTGCACAGTTTAATCCAGGACTACAAGTGTAATCCAGCACTAAGCATAATCAACATCTGGGGAAACAGACCATGGAATTGTTAGGTAACCGATGCTTTTAGAAATGGCCACTACAGGTTAACCAATCCTTTGATTTCTGACACAAAGAATCAAAGTCACTCTAATCCATTGTGAATTGTATAGTCCCTCATTTTATCCCTTAAAACTCATCTTTGATCAGCAAAATGACACATTTAAATGTTTTCTTTTTAGCATAAAATATCTTATATGTGGCTCATGTGAGCCATTATACATGGCTCATGAATATGCAAATTAGCCACTCAGATCCACTAGCTCAACTTTACTATGAACGCTGAACAATGGCAATACTGGTTTAATTCAGCCATATATGTTTTAGCTAGCAATTGATTCAGAATAAGAAGAAGTGGAAGACACAGGCTCGTCAACAAAATCAATGTATCAAAACGGTAATGCATTTTATGTACAGTTATCCCTCGTTTATCGCGGTTAATGTGTGTAACCCCCTGCAATAGGTGAAAATCCGCGAAGTAGTATCAGCCAATCAGCTCACGGGATACATCCACTCGTGCTCTCATTCGTCGATCTCACGCCGGGAACCAATCACGTGTCTTGTCTGAGTGCCGTGGGCGTGTACAAAGCCTTTGAGAGAGTTTCTCTCTTTGTCTGGCATCCTGGGAAACCGTTTCTCTCTCTCATCACGATAAAACAACGCTGCTTTCTGCAATACGGCTGCCGATATGGCGATATTTTAGAATTTTTATTTTTCAATTAATATTTTTGAAAAATGCGCGATGCACTGAGGCCGCGAAACTTGAACCGCGAAGTGGCGAAGGATTACTGTATTGCTCTTTACAATGTCAGACACATGACAGTAATTAATACGATTAGCCTTTTTGCTTGACTGTTATCAAACAGTTACTAGTGTGTGGTTAATGTTACACAAACCATGTTCCCTTTCGCCGTCTCAGAGTCTTAGAAACACTTTGAAAATCAAAGAAAGACAGTGGAAAAAGGCAAACGGTTCATCATAACATGGTAATTTACATAATATACATACTGCTATATTGCTAATTGTACCCGATTTTTCATATCAACAGAAAAATATACCGGATTTACACGACAACCGCATGCCGGGGACCTAAAAATGTAAACGTTTTGAAAAATTGTTTTTGAAAATGATACCACTATCGTCTCTGTGTAGACTACAAAAACACTAATAGGTGAAAACGGTGATGTCATGCACTTGCATGTTGTGTGTTCAGTCTTTAGGCATGTAGTGTTTCTTTGCAAAGTGACATCGCCAACTACTGGCCTGGCATGAATAATGCAGTTATTCGTGTGAACGCAAAAAAATATCAGAAAATGTCTCAATTTTTAGCACATTGTTGTCCTTAGTCTGATAATGTCAGACCAGCTTAGATGTACATAAACAGGTTTGTTTTTATAGATGCTGTTCATTCACCTTGACCTAATGGTAAAGAACAGCTATAAATAAGGTTATAGGTCTAAATACAGTTAGAAGCAACTTATATGATTTTCCGAGATCCTACACAGTATATTTTTAATAGGATAAAATGCATCTGCAAATCAACCAATGTAACAACAAGAAGAAAAACACTGACATAAAGAGTTAAGAGCGAGGTCAGAGAAAGGGCACAAAGGTTGGCATTACAACACTGAAAGGCACAAATCCAAAACCACAGTCTTTATGCTTCACACGGATCTTATAGCCATTACACTATGAAATAGCATGAAAACATTTCTGCTTTCAGCGCATGCATACTTTCACACATACAAATACATGCATGCACGCACACGCACACACACCCAGTTTTTTGTTAAGCAGATCCACAGTCAAGTTGCGGTTGCAGCAGCTAAAACGTCCATTAAAGCTCACATAAGAGAACCATATGCAAGCGATATAGTCGGTGTGTGTGTGAGGGGTTTAGCCCAACACAAACACACACACTTTGCTTTATACCCTTCCCTCGTGGCTGGCAGTTAAATAATCCTGATGATATTTTATGTAGATAATTCCTGCAGCTGCTTCTCCACATAAACTCGGCATTCCTCTCAACGTTAACCACCATCTTACAATAAACGCAGCACACAAGATCATAAACGGCGATGAGATTTATGATGCATACGTAGACACCGTTCTCATGAAAAAAGGCTTTTCAGATGCTTCACAGGCTATGAAACAGAAAAAAATCCAATGCATTACACTCTTAAAAATAAAAGTTTCAAAAGGAAACCACCATTTTGGGTTCTCCAAAGAACCTTTCAGTAAATACGTCTTTAAAAGAACCATTTTATTCTTAGTGTAAAGAACATTTGAATGATACAAATAAACCTTTTCCACTATAAAGAACCTTTTGTGGAATGGAAAGATTCCTTGGATGTGAAGGTTCTTAATGGAACCTTCAATGCCTGAAAATAACCTTTATTTTTAAGAGTGTATAGATTATATCTCTGCTCTATCAAAGTTTGCTTAACTGATTCCAACTCATCTTATCACAATCTGAAGTCCAACTCAGTCTGGCCTGAAAGCAGATTAATTACATCAGCCATGAGAAAGAAATCAAAGTTCAGTTCATCGTGTTACAGTCGTTTTATCGAGAGAAAAAAGAGCAACACACACAGAAAGAGGAAAATGGCTTGTACCCTGTAGGATTCAGGCACTAGGAAACACTCTGAGATCCCCGGGGCTCGATGGGGACCTTCATGCACCAGATACGATTCTGTGGCCTGTAATACAACACAAAACATAGATAGAGCAAATTTAGTCACAGGGTCATATGGGAAAGAAAATGAACACCTTCTTACAGATGAATCTGCATCATAAAGCCTGAAACATGACGCTTTAGTGTAACATACCTCTATCAATCACATGGTCTCTAAGTCTTATTGCCTCTCCATGTTTCATTTGTGTTCAATTCTTGAATAAACCAGTCTCTCGTGTTTGTGCATCAAATAGACCGCAGCACAATTAACATAGGTGGAGTCTCGTACAGCTTAACCTTCCTGGTCTCAGGAATGATGTGCATGCTTTCTGTATGTAGATATCAATGGGGAACTCTGAGCTCTTTGGTACGGAGCCGCTAAAGCAACATGGTGGTGTAAACAGCGGATCAATGTAGAAGTTCTGATCATCTGGGTAAATTATGATGAATAATATGTCTGTTTATGAACGTTTGCATTAAAATAGACTGAAGCATTTGAAGAAAAGCAGTCTCTAAGGTATAAAATGGTGCACACCTCCCCTACATCTCCACGAAAAAGAAGCATTCAAAAGACTCAAACTCAGTATTCACCGAAACTCTGAATTTCACAAACCACCATGTTTCCAGTGAGCCAACCAGGACCTCATTCAACAACTATCCGCCATCTACACACACTAATAATGTTCAAATATGAACAATAAACTTTAACCACAAATGCACGTTTGTGTGCATAAATACATATCAACATCCATTCCAGCGCATACGCACACACAGTTTGCTCATAATAAGTCCCAGGCATTGGCACTAGACTCAGGCAGTGGTGAAAAACAAAGCCTATTCATATCCACCCAATGAAACGTTAGCTTTCCCAGTTTTCCCTCACTTTTATAGGGTCTTAGCTACAGCGCGCTAAAATCTCATTCAAGCAGGGAACAATTGCTGATTGGCTTTATTAGAACATAAACTTGCATTTTCATAATTACAGAGAACAATTAAAAAGCACACGTTACTCGGGCAAGTTCACGGCTCTCGCTGCTCTGAGAAATGTGTTGAAAACAGAAGAGCGAGAGAGTGAAAGTTGTGGGAAGGAGCATTTTATGGGGCAGTGAATAGCAGATGAGATCTGTGAAGCTCTGCAGATCTTCTTAAAACACCTGAGTGTCCCTCAAAGACTATAAACCAAAGATCTAGCAAAAAAAGTTAGCCTTGATGCAATTGGAAGTTTAAAAAACACATGATATGAGCTCTGAGTGTTCTTGGTTTGATTTCGATATGCGGGTTTTAGGTATTGATTGACTCAAGTGTTTACTCTTGTTTAGTTTCAGTGTATTGATTACTCTCATGTTCCAGGAAATCAGCTAACCGGATTTCACCATGTGCTCTTTCCAACGGCTCCTGTCGTTCTGAACCGAAGCAGAAAATGAAAAATGTTCCACTTGCTCATTCGGTTTCTCCTCATTTAATTGACTCGGCTCTCAACCCTTTAAGATAAACCAGTTAACCAAAGCCATCGGAGAAGCCAGGCCGCACAAACCAGCTGAACAAACTCAACTCTGCCGTATTTCGCGGTGCTGAGATCATCCGTTCATTTGTCTTCTCCACAGATGGAGAACAGAAGTCTATGTTGGCACCTGGAGGAACTCTCTGAATTTCACTATTATCCTCATTTTGAGAGGAGGAACCTTCAGCTTCGTCTTCGCCTCCAAAAGCTCCCATTTTTGTGTAGCTATCTATTAATTATATATGGGCTGTATGCATATGGAGCATATGCAGGGTCCATATGGCCAGCCCTCAGCCAGAATCTCAAGCCTCTTCTTAATTAACATTTTAGAGGCGAAGCACACAGAGAAAAGAGGAACATTTCAAAGCGGCTCTGGGAGCCTCTGACCTAATTGGAGTCAATGGAGATGTATGTAAATGTGTTAATTACGACAAGTTTCCTCGCTCTCACCGATAAATAGAGCTCTTTGTTTAAAATGTTTAATTGGTGGGAATAACGGAATCAAATGAGGGTTTCCTCCATATATGGGGGGGGGGGGGGTATATGAGTTGGAGGCATATGGCAATACGTTTGTGGTTTAGTGGAATGCTTAAGTGGTTAAATTCCTGAAATCTGAAGTTTCTCTCTCTCACACACACTTTTGTGGTCTGGAGTTGTAGAATGAAGTGCATAATTCAGCGCCAAACCGAACTGCAAAATTAACGGCTTTCAAACCCTCATCGACTATTGTTCGGACAAACTGGTAGTCCCGCCCCCGCCCCATTGGTTAAGCCAATGTTTTTGAAAAACAGGTTGAAAATTACACACTTTACGTTTAAACTGCACTAATATTTTCAAGGGAAATTTGAGAGGAGATTATCCATGCTAAATTGGTTAATGCAGGGATCGCTTAAAGGGATAGTTCATCCAGAAATTTAAATTTGGTCATCATTTACTCAATCTCATGATGTTCAAATCTGTTCACAATATTAGACCACATTGACTTTCATTGCATGGACAAAAAAACACACTCTTCAATACAAGTCTACTTTTTAACCTGTTTTAAGGCTTCCTGGATCCTTATAAAAAGAAGTAACACCATATCTTTCCCCAGCAAGCTGAAATTACACACCAAAGCTACTAAGAGTTAGGGTCTTTGAAACCCCCCAAAACACAAGCAAAATTAATAGTACAAGCTTTTGCTTGTCAAAAAAAAAAAAACTAACTCTAGGGCAATATGACCAAATTCTGATTTTACTATATGAGAAATGTTCTTTCACAATAAAGATATGTATCATGATATAGTTATTTTATCTAATTTCTGTTACTAAAAAGAGAAGTAAATTAAAAACAACAGGACAAGTACGATATAACAAAAATATGAATTAAACTAACTACATTTTTCACATACAAAAGGTTTATTTAACCTAATTAGTACAGAAATGTAAAATATATAAAAAATTTACATAGCATAAATATTAATTTGTTCTTATTAAATCTACAAAAGTGATTCAGCCAAGAGCAGTGAGTGATTTCTCTTTTGCTTGATTCACATTAATGACGCAGAGAGCACAGGTTTATTAGGCTGCTGTCACTTTAAAACCAAATACACAGTTCCATTACACTGATACACATCTGGTTTACCTCCAGCTGTTTACTTTCACTTGAGACAAAACCAGCTGTGTTCACTTCCACACCATGAGCATCTCCACATAAAGTGCATTTAGACATTGTGTGCGTATTAGAGCAAGGGCATGAGATATGAAAGAGAATTGAATTTGAGCTTCTGTGCAAACACTTTTCAACACCGAGCATGTCCCAAAAATATCCAAGAAATATCCCAAGAAAATGTCAACAGTCATGCAGACACCCAAAGCTGCCCTGCAGAGTGTGACAAAGAAGGGAGGGCTGCTCCAGCATTTATATCTCTAATCAAGGTTAAAGGCTCAGTTGTAATTTTCCATCAGGAACACATTACCCTCTCTATACCTCAAACATATTTCTTCAAACTGATTAACTCTTACTTACTATTTCGGTCAAATAGAAAATACAATTAATGTCACACAGTAATCAATAATAAACAAACAAATATAGAAACAAGAAACAAAATATAATCATGGATGAGAATAAGAAAACATATAAATTATAAAATTCCATCACAGTGCTTAATAACACTTTTTAAACATCGAGCACGTCCCAAATTCACATTGGCCTTCTGAGAGGCAGCTTTCTGCGCGCGCACTTTGGCAGAGCACCGGGATATGTTGAGCTTCTAACTCTTTATAACATCAAGCACGCTCATTCATGCATTTCATCACTCTGAAGTGTCAATAGTGCCATATATTTACATACAGCAATATAGCAAAAATTTAAGACATTTTCTGCTTTCCTGTAGCTCAATCAGGAGAGCATTGACGCTTACAACGCCAAGGTCTTGGGTTCGATCCCAGGGAAAGCAAGAACTGAGTCAATGTGTTCCTTGCATTTTGGACACAAGCGTCTGCCAAAAACATGAATGTAACGTGGTAACGAGATATATTGTCATTTCGCCCAACCGTAGCTCTTTCAAAAAAAAAACATACGGAAATACAATTATTAATTCACATATGTATCTGCTAACTTTACTCAGAATACTCCCGCTCACAAACACACACCTGGCTGTCCTCCACACATTCAAAAACCAGCTGGCCCGAGAACAATCAGCACAGGTTCCACTGATTTTCCCATTTCCCCCCCTTTTTCTTTGTCTTTTGTTTGTCTCCAAACGTCACAGCAATTACTATTAGCACTATTGTTTTTTAGTTTTTTTTTATCATTATGATTTACTAACTGGCAGTACTGAGCCAAATCAGCCTGCATATAAACCTGTCCTCTATGGCAACGGCATCAAAGAGAGACAGAGAGAGGGGGGAAAAACAAAAACAGGAGAAAGAAGGAGGAACGAGGGAACGAGTGCTATATAAAAGGATGAAGCGTCCTTTCTCTGTGCGTCTGCCAGTAGCACCTCGGGGAGAACTGTTGGAAAAATGTGATTTTTCACACCAGCATCTCAGAGGCAATAGCAGAAGGAGCAAGAGAGAGATGGAGAGAATCTGGAATGAACGAGAGCCCGCTAATTATTAAAGCTCTGTTTGGGGTTTTGACATGAGTTTTCTGGCTCACGCCAACCCCGGTTTGCACCCGGCACCTCTGATCTCCGCTTTCACGGCTTGTCTTCTCCATAACGCGCTCGTAAGGACGCGCTCCAGGTGCATCCATGCATGCACGCATTCACTCGGAGTGTGTGTGAGTGAGTGTGTGCAGGTGTGCACTGGTGCGTTTGCACGTGGCCGAATAAAAGTATGTGTAGGGGGCTTTGCATTGCGCCATCTCATGTGCCAACGCAGATGCCACACACACACACACACACACACACAAAGTCCTCCCGTGAGAAGTTTACACCCAGAAACAAGTTCATGCAGCAGTCCACCAATCACTGCAGGCACCCGCATCCATGGCAACCCTGGCATCCAGTCAATCTAGAAAAGACGGTTCTGGAATCCACAGCCGGAGCCGAGTCTCCATGCCCAAGTTCGGCAAATGCAGGTTTGCGAAATGCATGGAAATGCCGGGTCTGAGCGAGTTCAGTGGGTGCGCCATCCATGCAGACGTTTTAATCTGACTGGAGTGCTTGACCTCGTTCACGGAGAACAGCTTTGCATTTCTTTTATTGCGTAGATCTCACAGGTGCGCTTGGCTGGAGAGGATGTTCATCGCGATGAAAAGATGTGTCATGATGAAAAAATGCTCGCTGCAGGCAAATGTTGCGTTTCATATTCAGATCCAACCCCTTCAGCCTGCAAAGGCCTGTCAATCTCGCATTTAAGGACTGACTTAAAGCACAGAGTTCCCTATCCAAACACCGGCCTAATGTGCTTGCCGTGCAAATATTTATTCAGACACAATTACCAGAGCGCGTGAATCCTAAACTAACAAATAACTGGAAATGAAGTTACTCGTCTGAACACTCTTCAGTTTCTGTGTCACACCTGTGAAAGTCTATGAGGAAAAAGATCAGAAGTACTGTTTTCTCTTTCATTTAGTGTCATTATATACACACAAGATGTAAATGATTCATTCATATGAATAACGTTGCTATTTTTTGGATAAAATGTGTGAATGAAAATCTCTTCAAGACAGTCCCTGGCTCAAAAGATCATCCTGTTTTCATCACAGTGACAGTAAATCTCAGCATTTTCTTCTGGCTGATTAGATTTTTTCATTTATTTTAAAGACAGGTTATCTTGAGCAGCCTAAGAACCTCTAATATAACATAAAAACTTGAACAAACTCTCCTGCAAGACATTCTTGCAAACAAAACATTTATTAATTAACAAATAATGATAAAAGAGACTTTTGCTACTACAGATATTTGATCTTTGATGTCCACAAATAAAATCCTCTTTAAAACTAGTTTAATTAGGCCAGATAGTCCATATAATGTGCAGAGCAAGTGGATTTAGAGTGGTTTGCTTCAGTTTCGATGTTGCTTTTAGAGAGATGAAGCATTTTTTAATAAAAAATAACACCCTAAAGCTAAAAATCTAAAACCTCAAGACAATCAAGAATTGAATGACCTGTTACACTGATTTAGATCAGATACATTTTTAGAGACTATTATAGACCTTATTTTTTATATATAGAGGAATAATAATAATGACAACAATAATAATGATTATTATTATTATTTGATTATGTATAAATTGCTGACATGAAAAAAAATTACAACCAAAATGAAGTGTTTCTGGTATTTCACAGCACTTTCCAAACAGCTAATTAATAATATTATGTATTATATTATATTGTGTGTGTGTGTGTGTGTGTGTGTGTGTGTGTATATATATATATATATACACACACACAGCATAAAGGAGAAGGAAAAAAGAATATATTTATCTTTGAGCGACAAGTTGTCACATTGTGCTTTAATTCATTTCTAAAGAGCTCTTTGATATTTGAAATCTGTTGGCTAAGATTTCTGAAAACAGCGGGAAAGATATTGATTCTCATAGCACGTACCATTGTAGTTCAGGGGAATTTGCCAGCTCTCCTCAAAAGCCCATTTTTCTTTAAAACCTTCAGCGTCCAAAAAAAAGAGAGGAGAGGGAGCGGGTGCACCAGTCGGTTTCTTCGGTGATACCGGAAGCGAAAAAAGAGCTCAACAAGTCGGGCAGTTTTTCCCAGAGTTTGTTCCGTCGGTAAAAGTAACGCTTTCTCTTGCACTGCACGGAACGATGGATTACCGACGTCCCCGTATGCGTTTCTCCCGCTGTCACCGGCCGAGCGACGAGTCCTCCCTGTCAGCGCCGACCGGAGGATCCCCAAGCCCGGGCTGAAATGCTCCGCGAGCGCTGGTGAACGCAGAACCGCTTCTGCGTGAACGTGAGTGATTTCTCGTCGTCTTTATGCCCTGAAGTCAGTTCCTGTTTGTCTTGACTGCATCTCCCTCTTTCGACCCTCCGACTGCCCGCACCATAACGGGACCCCCGCTGTTCCCGGACAGATGAAAGCGCGAGGCGTCGCAGTCAGTCCCCAACACGACAACCGCACATTGCGACAGTCTAATCCGTAGGACGCGCCGAAGGGATATTCGCCTGTTGGCTAAAGATTACCGCTGCATTTAAAAGCACGGGAGGGCAAACGTCCCGTCCGCCTGAGTAAATATCAGTCGTCGAGCCGGAGCTGCGCCGGGGTAGCGGGTCGGGGAGGCGTCGAGCTGGTGAATTATTGATCAGGGTAGCAACTGGCAGCGTGTGGCGCTCCGCGGCCGGCCGGTTGAGGCAGCTCCAGCTTTGGGGCATTAGCAGGGCTGTGGGGAAAGCATGGACTGCGCGGATTACCGCACGCCGAGCCAGACGGCGCACACACGGGGACAGACGGGGGGAAATAACTCAAATGGAACGCGCGCAAAAGTGACAGAACTACAGAAATTCCACGAGTTCTATCTCGCCCGCGGTTACCGACTGATGATCCGCGCGCGAGGTGTGCAGTGAGTTTCAGGGGGGTGGGGGGGAGACATTTTATCAACACTTTCTGTCGGTAATTTTCTGGGCTCTGAGGTTCGGCTCGCGCAACCCAAATTGTCTTCTGGCGCCCCTAGCGCAGTTGTCGAAGTGTCAGGATGTTAGAGACGTTTTAAACAAAACACGTCAGCTTTTTGTCATAAACTCACGGTAAATATGACAGTAAGCGACTTATATTGGTTGCGCTGATGCACCGTTCGCTATCGATCCGCTGTTGCTATGGTTACCGCCTCAAGAGATTGGGCAATTAGTTCACAGGAATAAAAGAATACATTGAAGGCGTAATGACTAAATAACGAGAACTTTTCGCAGACTGGGACGGTGTAGAAACGCGCAGCCAGAATGAATAAAAGTGTTCGCTTATAGATTTACAATAATGATGTTATCAATAATTCGTAGTCTTACTAATAAAATATCTGGACACGCTCAAGTAATATATAAAATACAGGAAAAATATATATAACAATAGTTATACTGCCATAAACCAAACCGTGGAATATATATATATAAGCTCACACTCTTGACTCTTATGAAATGTAAACCTAAACAATATTTAAAAATTATTTCACATATTAAAGTAAAGCTAATATTCAGAATGTTCTTCTTTTTTTGTACATGTGTATGTTATAATATTCCACCACATTATCCCTTAAATAGAATGTAAAGGATCTTGTGAGACGAAATAAGAACTTTTCTTTTCCTTTGTTTGTCTTTAGTCTACACTTTTCTGTGTGGGTGGGAAAGCGCAGCCTACTTTAGGAGCTTCCAACTCCTTTTTGCGGGATGTATGGTGAAGTAAGGAAGTGTAAAGGGAAAGCTCTGAATCCTTGTATGTGGATAGGCGGTGGCACGAGGTGTGATCCCGTTCTCCCGGTGTCCCGCTGACTGCCGGTGTCTCGTGCCATCCTTCAGATTCTGTTACTTCTGAAACGGCACAAACAAGCACCAACAGCCCACCAATAAAACACGAGAAAGCATCATCGCAAGCTTCCTTTCCGAAAGCGTCCAGCATCATATTAACAGCTATTTAAATTTATTCAAGATTGCATGTATTCAGAAAGGGTTTCATATTTACCCCCTGATGCTCCAAAATAGACCTGATATGTGACTATTTCTTTACGCTTGTGCTTAAGCATTGGAGTCAGATATAACTAATCTACACACTGCCATAAATCAGATATAAAACTGTGATTAAAATACATAAACATTGATAGAAATTGAGAACATGTTGAACAGCATGTTTACATGTAATGAAATCTATAAGGAAAGCCTCTTACACCCGTTACATTTCTAATTAATTTTACAAAATAATGATAAAATATACTGTGGATTTTCTAAATAATTCCCCAAAAGAACTATAGATCTGATACATAGGAATACTATTAATAGGAAATCAGCAATGTTTATTTTTTTTGACATTGCTGTATATATTGTTGATATAATGATTATTTTAAGTAACCTTTTAAACGTTTTTGATCAAATGAAATAGGAATATTGTAATGACAAATAGACACGCGGATATAGAGCTTCATTTTCTGTCTATTGTAATTATTTAGATATTTTTGCTTACTTTTTTAGTTGAGTATATTTAGACATGGGAAAGTTAAATGGGGAAAAAAAAGACTTGATTAATAATGATAAAATAAATAACACGTTGAAGAATTTTTTTTCTGCTGTTTGGCCGAATAATACTGTAGATTATATATTAATAGATGCGATGATGCCATAATACATAATAATAATTTAATAATAATGTGTTTTTAAATTATGTTTAAATATGCGTCTCGCATACTTTAAGGTGGAATTAAATTGTCCTATTTTTATCCACATACCAGATATTCTTTCAAATCCATTAAACTGATCAGTCATATAAATAAAAACGATTTAGTATTTCCTAATATTTTATTCGACTTACATCTGCTCACATTGTGCGGTGGGATCAAATAAAAGCGTTGCTTTGTGAAATATAAAAATATTTTGCATTAATTTTGCACTAATAATGCATTTTCGTACACAGTGGTTATTTTGTTATTTAGTTGTATCCTTCGTTATTGACCGACATTAATTTCGTTAGTTTATTATTATGTTTGAAAACGTTCCTGAACGCTTTAACGAAAAGCAAAGCCAAACACGTGACCTGAGACTTTCCGTAGACAGAGTCGTTTAATAAAACAATTTTTTTAACGAAATTAAAAATAACGATTCGTGTTAGAAAATAGATTGCGTGAATTTTATACTCATGATATGATATTTTAAAATTCATTCTCATTCAAATTAACTTCTCACTTTAAATATTGTTCAATGAAAATGAATACCAAATATGGCAATAAAATATGTTGCACATTTGTTCTGATTATTATTATTATTATTGAAGACGGAACGATTTAATCGTCTGAATTAATCAAACAGCCTATTTTAACCTACAAAAGTGTATTTTATAAGAACAATAATTAAAATTACAAGGCAAATAAAAAAAAATTCTTAATGAAATTTGAACTGCCTGTGAAATGAAGGGAATTAACATTTCCAACAGCAACAGTGAGCCTAATTAAACATTTTTAATCTTGCTATAATAAAACACATATGATATGTTATATTGGGGATTTCATTGTATCACAATTGTCTGCATTTATTATAACGCAGTTCTGCAACTATATCTCTTCGAAAATATTCTCGCCTACAGGCCAGTATTATGGTGTCGTTTGGATGTGTTTAATTGCCTAAATAATTATTTTCAGCCTTAATCATGAGGACGTATAAATGAGCATGCCTCCCAAAATAAACTGTTTTGATGATCAAAAGGTGTGTTTATTAATCTTGTAATCGATTTCTGTGCAACTGTTAAACGCCCGGTGTGAGTTTATGGCACTGAGTGGCCGAGGAAAGCTGAACTTCCGTGAGAAATCTTCCCCATTGGCTCTTTTTCACACGGAACAATTAGAACCTGCAGGTTCTGACGATGGAATAACGCGTTCCAGGTGGAGTTTGGAGCGAATGGAACTGCGCGAGCGCTGCGGGTTCGGCATCACTGACATCCCGCCTCGGCTTAATGAGAGTCTAGCGCTGCCCTGCTCGCCACGGGACCTCGTAATGTAACCGCAGTGTTTTAATACCTGGCAAAAGACGAGACATCAGCTGGAATAAACCACAGTAGAATAAGCTCCTTAAAAATATTAAGTAAGAAACTCATGCTAACTGAAAAAAATAAGTTGTGGGAACTTGACAATTCCACAACTTAATTTTTTCAATTTCTTCATTGTTGTTTACTTAACTTTAACACATGGGTTTCCTCACTTTTTTTAAGTTAAGTCAACTGATATTTTTATAGTGAATGTAGCATAATAAAAATAAGAACTGTTAACTATATAATCACATTCTACTTACAAAATTGATGCAAGACCATAGGCCTTTGTGTTATAATTACACACACAAAAATGCTGGGTTGTTTCAACTCATGTTTGGGTCAGATATGGACAAACCCACCATTGGTTTACGTTTTTTAATAACATATTTGACCCAAACGGGTTGAAACAACCCGGGATTTTGTGTGTATATTTCAGAGAATAGATCATAAACATTAAAATAGTACAATAAAAGTATTAATTACAACACTGCTTGTTTTTACATTTATTACTACTCTTTTAATGATCTAATAATATGCACACTAAAATTATTTTAAAATATGGTAAGACTTTATTTTAAGGTCCAAATCTCACTACTAACAAGCTGTTTATTATCATACATATTACTAGGATATTGTCCGTTTATTAGTACTTATAAAGCACATAATAATGCATATTCTGCATGATCATATTCTACATCCTTAATCCCACCCTTAACTATTAATAAGTCGTAATTAGGAGTTTATTGAGGCAAAAGTCAGAGTTAATAGTGAGAATTGGACCCTAATAAAGTGTGACCAAGAATATTACTTTTTGCAATATAAACAAATAAACCTTAACAAGAGAGTTTGGTCACAAATAAATAGCAAAATTATTACATGGCTTCAGCTGCTGGCTCCTGATGTGTAACCTTTTTTCTGTCTTTGTTTCTTTCTTTTTTAATTTGTGAGAGAGGAAAACTGCCATATGAACCTCCTCTCTTGTTTTAATCTGGCTCTGTAAGTGCAGTTTTGAAAACTACAAAACATTCTCTCTCTCGTCTCGTCTTTTTTCCACCGCCACTTATTTTCTTGGTATTCTGTAACGGTCTTCTGCTGTTCACTTTAAGGAGAAATGTAAGCCGGAGAGAGAGAGAGAGAGAGAGAGAGAGAGAGAGGGCGAGCCAGAAAACCTGAGAAAAACAGTTACTCCCAAGCAACAAAGTGGCAAGAATGCGAGTCTTGGCTTCCACTGCTGCTCTTAACATTTTCTCATCTTAAAGAGGACGTTTTCAGAAAGTGCAAATGGATTTAAGACGGATCTGACATAAATTATACTATAATTCACTGCAGGACGTGGTCACTCACGTCCTGTTATATAGTAAGTATTGCGGGAAATGAAATCATCATTTGAAATGGAGATTCTGAGAGCGAAAGGACTCGGCAATGGATTCAGCCGGTCCTGCTGTCCCGAAGGCACAACAAACCATTAAAAAAGGATTAGAGTTATAGTTTCTCCTTAAGTTTCTACACAAAACATCATCGGCTCAGGTGTCAGACAGCAGTGTGTGTGGTATTTTAGTGAGGGGTGTGGTGAGCGGTTCATTTATCTCCAGTTAACCACCACTGGCCTCGTGGTCTGATGGATGTAGATTTGCCCAGCAACCCACAGTCTCTGGCAAAGCCACAGACCACAGCAACGGCACTTTGGTGGAGATAACCTATCTTTATGCAGAATCCTTGTCCACAACAATCTGAAAGACAGTGGTTTTGGCGTACGTGACCTGAGCCTCAACGTCTGTCGTTTCGTCAAAGTCAGCGTGGACTACAAAAAAAAAGGAAGTCTCTTCCAGTGTTATATGTCAAAGGATTATGATAAAGCATGAAGGTTCACTGCTGTGACTTTAACCTAATTGGTAGTGGTTGAGGAGATGCCCCCCCCCCCCCTACTATGTAAAGTGCTCTGGAAAAGCACTATATACAGGTAACGTATTATTATTATTATTATTAACTGGCCTAATATCATCCACTGAACTATTAGTCCCATTCAGGGTTTGACATGAACCTTTTTTGCTATCCAGCCACTGTGGCTAGAGGTTTTCCAAAGTTACACACCAATTTTGACATCAATTTCCATGAGGAAAAGCTGCCATATAGATATTTTTAATATTAAGTCATAATTGGCAGGAGGATTATTAGGCTGCTGTCACTTTAAGAGCTGATTCACAGACTCATTAAACTGTTACACATGCGTTTTCTTTCTCAACTGTTTACGTTCTCTTAAAACTAAATGCCTAGACCAGAATTTTGACTGTTTAAGTGCAAGAAACAGTGAAAAAGAACTCAATTTAATTCTGAGAGGCGGCTTTATGTGTCGCACTTTGAGTCTGACCACAAAATCTGAAGGAATGAGTAAAGTTATGCGCAATACGCATCAATCCCACGCTGAAGTTCAAGCCCTGTAATGCCAAAAGGATTAATCCGGATCAAATGAAACAGGTGAGTGAGGGAAGGAGGGTTTGTGTGTCAGAGAGAGAGAGAGAGAGAGAGAGAAAGCATAGTTGGTGTTGTGTATCTATTCTACGGGAAATTAGTAGTTTCAGATATTTCAGTATCAATATGTATTAAAAAATCTCTTTTTTGACACTCTATTACACTTAGTTTATTATTTCAGATGCCTTTTTAAAAGACTACAATTGAAAAAAAAAATATATATTATATAAAAAATTCAGCTAGTAGGAGTGACATTTGTGCAGGTTGGCGGGCGTTGATGTCAAGCCCTGCTCCAAAAATATATGAACGCTCTTATTGATCCAGTGACACAAATTTGTATCCAAATCTCTTCCTATTTCTTTCATAGCCGACCCACAAAGACCTTAAACATTCTTTCCCACTCACACACACACACACACACACACACACACACACACACACACACACACACACACACACACACACACACACACACACACACACACACACACACACACAGAGGTCCCTTCATTTAATAATCTCTCTTTGCTTTAACACGTCTGTTTCCCACACAGTCTGCATTAACCACAGGGTACATTTTCCAAAGAACGCCTCTACGAGGGCCTCAGAAGAACTCTCTGAAAATAATGTTTCAATTTGTGTCAATTTGAATTTCAAGTCAGACTTTCCATGACAGGGTCTATGTTCATGTGCAATTACGCAAGCAAATAATAAACTCTATAGTGAGGACATTGTTATTGTTGCATAGTTTTCCCCATTAAATGTTACAGAGTATAACATAGCCACAGTGTAGTGCACTCAGTTATGAATTCATTTAACCTTTAACTGAACATCTGGTGTTGAAAACTTGACATGTAATGCTATAGGGCGCTATATCCTAAATCATATACTTCCCTACTATATAGTAGGTGAAAAACAGTACCGGTATGTGACAAATGTAGTATGTCTGAATTCACAGCACTCATGAAACGGCAGGTGAAAGTACCCGGGTTACCTACTACTTCTGAGATTGGGAATTGTGTATTCGATGGACTTTACTATCCCATGATGCCACGGGATTTGTGAATGGCAGTGAAGCGACGCAACTCACGCTCGGAGATCACATGATAATTACAGCATGGAGAATGTAGTGCATCCAGATTACACACATTCATACTATGTAGAACATAGTTTGTCAGCGGTGGTGAAGAAATTACTTATTCAAAACAACTATGTGCAAAAAGTGAGTGGAATTTCAGACACAGCTGTATTTTTGTAGGCCAAAATTAGGAAACTAAATGAAACTAGCATTTGAGCCCTTCTGGTTCCATCGTACTGAAGCCAATGCGGTTTGAAATAAGGTTTGTGATGGACAAAAGCTCAAAATATATTTATGTTTTATTGCATGGAATGAAATACATAAGTAATACAACTTTGTGATTTTTATGAAAGCTTTAACTTGTCTTGAGAAAGGCAGGTGTTAATTAGCGTAAAAATGCGAGTTTAGAGTTTGTCGAGGATTTTAAATGTCGAACAGGTGAACTTATCTACTCACATTCTGCTTTTACAGCATCATTGTGTATAAAAATCTTGCAAACTATTCTAACTCAAACTGAAAATCTTAGTGATGGTTACTTCGGATTATTATATATATATATTTTTTTTTTTTTTTTTTTACTTGAGCAAATATAATAAAATTATAAGCCTATATATTATATTTGATTATATTTGCCTATATATACATATATATACACACAGTATATGCTTATAAGTATAAGCATATACTGTTTTTATATATATATATATATATATATATATACATATATATACACACAGTATATGCTTATAAGTATAAGCATATACTGTTTATATATATATATATATATATATATATATATATATATATATATATATATATATATATATACATATATATACACACAGCATATGCTTACAGCCTATACGTTTATTATTTATTTTGATATTTATATATATATATATATATATATATATATAAACAGTATATGCTTACAGCCTATACGTCCATCTTTTTACTTCTGACAATTGTATTTAGGCTTCAAAAGATCATAAGCAAGATGTTTAAGAATCCCACACTTTTGTTGGTCAGAGCTTATTTTCTGCAATAATCCAAAAGCCATTTGAAAAATCCATTTGGGTTTTCGTCGAGGGAACCGGGGTTATGCTAATTTCTGGGTTGGCCTAAAAACATATCACTGCAGCAAAGAGATCTTTAACCAGCTGAAGACCAGGTGCATCTCACACAACCCTGCCTGTAATCATGGTAAAGTTCAATCTTCACCCGAGGCCTGTCTGTGATTAGCTATGCCTGGACCACCAGCAACTCCACACAAACAACGCTCCTTAAAAGCCAAATCATGTTCTGTTGTACTGGATCACCGCAAAGTGACCTTATCAGCTGAGCGCACTGCCTGTGGCGTTTGGCCGGATATCCGCTTAGGGTCACTGCATACGCCTGGCTGCTCTTCAGGCGACAGGCTAACTTGTGTCCTTTACTTACAGCTAAAGCCCACCAGCCAAACTGTGGACAGTTTGAGATTTTTTTTTAAACTTGTCCCAGTGCCTATGCATTGTCCTGCCTCCTACTTGTCCATCGCAAACAATTGTTTGAAGATGACATGCGTCCTCATTGTCTCGGTTGGCCCTTGTTACCTCATTTCTGGAAGCCTCTGTGGTGCAAGAGGTCAGACTCCTGGGCGGACGCCACCGATCCAGTCGAGGGCGTCGACTTTGGCTCTTTGGGATTTTTGGGAGCCGAGCCCAAGGGGCATTCGGGCAGATGCTAAGGGGTCATTGGCGTGGGACGGCAACGGTACAGCGGCGTGTGCATGTGTGTGTTCTGGGGTCAAATTTATGTAGATTGCAAAGGCTGGGGAAAGACTGAGTGAAGTCAAGGTCTCACACACACACATACAATGCTATAATACAAATAAACAGGGACCAAAACATGGTTGGTTTAGCTATTTCTAATGGGGAAAACCAGACATTAAAGTCTCAGTTGGATCAAAGCACACGCAAAACCTGAATGTGATCTGACTTTGTTAAAAAATCTCTTCCAAAGTCCCAGGTGAATAGAATTATTCCAATTCCAAACAAACAAAAAGATCTGTTTTTTCTTTTTCACAATGTGTCCTTCTGTTTTACATTCAAGCATTATTCATCAACCATTCTTCAGACTCGACTCAAGGGCATGCGGTGTAAACACGGCTGCTTTACTCTTGGCTGACTGTTGCTTTGAAACGCAGCACTTGATGTGAAACAAGGCGAGAATTAGTTTAATAAAGCCATTTTATAGCTAAAGTTTTGTTGAGTTTGCGACTCCTGACTGGGAGGCTTTTGTTTCTTTCTTCATTTCTTGGATGGCATCCTGTTTAATTCAAGCCTGATGAATTCTGCATGTTTTTCACACCCTATTTTTCCTTTTCTACCTGTCTCTCTTCCCTTAAAATTCCTGGCCTTTACATCTTTCGTTTTGTTTTGCCTTTCTGTTCTCTCCCCATCTGTCTTTTATAGCTTTAGATTCTGTTGTCTTTTCTCTGGTTCTTACTCCGTTTCTCATCTCTGTTTTGTGAGCTTCTGCCGTTTTCTCTTCAGTTTCTCCATCTGGCCCTGATTAAGTAAGAGATT